>JAMPIV010018581.1:0-558586 GCA_024509875.1 Oreohelix idahoensis | reverse complement strand
CTCTCTAGTATCAAATTTATTAAATTGCTGTGGAGCTTTAAAATTGTCTATGTGCTTCTTTTTAGCACCACTTACCTCTGCCTGAGCTGCCTGATACCTCTCAGCAACATTTAAAATTTCCCCCAACTTCTCTGCACCTTGTTCCATGAGAAATTTTCTCATGTCTGGAGCCATGGACTCTCTCAATTGCTCAATCATGATCATTTCTTTAAGATCTTGGGTCTTCCCCAGAGCCGTCCATTTCTCCAAATAGGTTTCTAGTCTAGCAGAGAATTGGTGGTATGTCTCCCCAACAACAGTTTGGCATTTCTAAATTTCTTACGATAAAATTCACCATTCTTCTCGTACCTTAATAACAAAGCCTGCTTTAACATGTCATAATTGTCTTGGTCTTCCCTGTTCATTTTAGCAAATACTTCATAAGAAGTACCCCTCAATCCCTGTGATAGCTTTAAACTCCACCTCTCTCTCTCTAACCCATATGTAGTAGCTAATAACTCAAAACGTCCTAGGTACCCCTCTATGTCATCGTCTTTTTTCAACAAAATGGTCTAAATGAAACCCCATAGCTGAGTTTGAGGCTCCCAGACTAGGCGTAGCATCTGAGGCAAAAGGGCTGGCACCATTTTCAGGAGCCTGGCCTTGTAATTCCAGCTCCCTTAGTCGTAATTCGTGCTCCCTTTGCAACCTTCTATCTTCTGCCTCCCTTTCGGCAGTCAACCTTTTTTCTTCTGCCTCCCTTTCGGCCTTTTTATCTTCTGCCTCCCTTTCGGCCTTTTTATCTTCTGCCTCCCTTTGCTGTCGTTTTTCTTCTGCCTCAATCTGCAGCCTCTTAGTCTCAGCCTCTAACTTCTTCTCTTCAACCAACCTGTCAGACTCCAATTTTCTTTCAGCCTCTTTTTCTAATCTCCTTTCTTCCCGTTCAATATATTTATCACATTCAGCCGTTACGTATTGAATTAAAATTTGACCATCCATTCCCATCTCCTTCGCGGTGAGCACAGCAGCTGATCTAAATTTTGCCAGCTCCGCCATACTTTTTAGACAATATAATAATATACAAGATAAATCTCTAACCAGTAAATACACTAAGTACTTCTTATGACTATAGTCTAACCAATTCTAACTAACCAGTTAACTAATTAATTATTACTGGCTGTGAAGATTCACCAACTTTTATCTGCAGGGACACTTTTAATTTTAAAGGGAATTTTACAATTTATTTCCCTACTTTTATTTCTCCCACCAGGAGATCCTAATATTACTGTTGGGCTAATTATCCCTGGACAAGACCCCAATATATGTAGTGGTGTTGATGGTATTGTATGATGGTGATATTACTAAATGTAATTGTATGAGGCCAGCTGTGAAGGCTCCTGAGATAAAATGTAGTTGAGAATTGTCAGAAGGCCTTTCTTGCTACCACTACGACCTCACACTTAATTTTTTTTTTAATGAATGTGGCTACGTAAAGTGTCTAGGGTTATGATATGTAGTGTGGTGTAATAGGTTATAGATATACCCACAGATATTTAACAAGACTAATAATATTAATAAATGTTAAAATACACTGAACTAACTCACGTGTGTAAAATTTTTTGATAAAATTATATTTACATTTATTTTGTTCTGGATCAATTTTTTTAGGTTGACCAGAACTTAAAAGATTTAGAGATTATGAAAGAAATGCATGGAATATTATATCATAAATGCAATAGTGTACATATATATGTACTATACTAGTTAGTTTTATTAAAATGTTCTAGTAGTCATCTACTTGGGAGGATAGTTAATGTTTGTGCTGTTGGGGTGGCCTCATCACACCTGTCTATATTGACTACACAGTGTCCAGAAAATGGTGGGAATTTTTATGAGGGTATTAGTAACTAAACGGGGTTGGTGAATGTCCAGCAGACCAGAGGCTCACTCATCTTTTAGTTGTAGCTCTGGTGCTGAAATCTGGTGGTCCCACCTCTCTGTGCTGGCGGGCAATAATGGTGGTCTCTGTCACAAGTACTGCACAGATACACTCGAGTAAAGTCACCAACTGAATAGTCACTGCTTGGTTGACAACAGAAACTCGCAGCTCAGATTATGAATAAATAACACAGAACTGCTAGCAAAACTCAGCTGAGCTGCTGGCTATAGTATGGCGTCCCTAAATTTCTTACACTTTCTTTCATATGGAAATCACCACACTTTAAAATCTGTGTCTATCACTGAACAACTATTGAAGAATGGCCCCACTTTCGCGTCTGAGCGCTAATGATATGATTGTCTGTGGCCAATCACTGCCTAGGTTTATTTTAAATTCAAATTTCCTACCATAAAGTCATTTCAGTCATGCTTCAGTCAAGTATGGATGGTTATCTGTTAGTCTGTCCGTCTCTACTTGTGTTTTTACAAAATGTACTCGATTTTTGAACCAACCTTTCTCTCCCCTCCAAAATTTTGTCGTTAAAAGTTATTTTTAGACACAGCCACCACAAATATCCCTTCTCTTCCATACTACGTAGATTTGAACACCTGCGTTTCGAGGTCGTGTTTTTTTTGTGCAATTAGCGACACTTTTAGATTCAATACAGTCTGTCGATGATGTGAACAACACTGTCTTTTGTCATTATCTTCAATATTATCTATCCGTCTGTAAAAGTAAGAACATATTAGTTCACTGCTCAGAATAGGCCATCCGGCCAGCTAATTTTTATATTCCTAACATTAATATTAAGAAAAAAAGTACTTTTTAATTTTTGTAATATTCCTAACATCTGCGTTTTAGCCGCTGAATTCAAATCAAGGGCTTGGTATTGCAAAAGCGTCCAATAAATGACTGTGGCGTATTATATCTAAGGTCCCTTCTGTCGAGTTGCTTACTTTTTATGTCAACTTGGGAAACGTGACTTTTCTCCGTTTCCCCCCCAATTGCAGCTCCTTAGCCTTTCTAGTCTCACGCAATCTTTCCAGTCATATTTTTTTTTCCTTTTTGATCCGCCGTTCCCCTCCTGTTTAGCAAGTCAATTATTATGGAGGATGATGACCCGCGGTCTAGGCGATCATGTACTATTCGCAGCCTACGCATTATGTTTTTATCCTTAAATGTTATCTTTGGAGGGATTTTACCGTTGTATCTCTGTCAATTTCACTACAGTCATACGTCGGGTTTTGTTAATTTTTTTATAATTTGATTAATATTGTTCAAAAAAAATCTATTTAATAGATTTTTTTTGCCCCCGTCTGACAGGAAATCTGTTACGGTGTTATTTTTTAAATGATGGCGTCTGCTGGGGTTTACCCATGCGCAACGTTTAGGGGTCATTAATATTAATAGAATATGTCGATATTTTACGGTATAGTGAACGCGAAATATATGCGGAGATTATGACGCATTCGCGTTGGGAAGGTCACGCCGGGTGACTTGGTTACAGGGCCTTTGTTACGTTATCCGTCAAGCAAGAAGGTCGTGTCTTGTATTTCTTCCAAAGAAATAAGGCTGAGTATATAGCCTATATTTTATAGATGAATCGATGTAGACTTCAGCGTCAGTTCGGAAATTAATCTAAGCATGAGATTAATTAAATCAAACTAATAATGGAAGAAGAATCGTATTATGATTCAATTTGTAGATGTCAAGAACTCATGTGCTCATTTCTGGCTGTTGACTATAACAGCGCACGTATATAGCCACGATGTTCTTCTGACACATTGTTTTTGACACGGACGGATACATACTGATATTATTTGGAATTCAAGTGTTACGCTGAATTGTACATGAAACCTTTGTGAATGTCGATTATCGTTTTCTATAAATCTTAATACATTGGACTCTAAGCAGAAGGCTTGATCCTTTATTTACGTTTCGGTTCGGTTCTACAACTGTTGGTGTTTACCTTTGTCAGCACGATAACTCTCCCACAAGGGAAATCAAATACTATAGACTATGCAAATCAGAACGTCGAAGGGATGTTCTGAATGCCCAGAGCTAACCAGTCTAACCAACATTGCTATGTCTACAGAGTGACTTTATTATTCAATAATAATACCATAACGAAGGAAACGCAACACCAACCACACCACCACCACCGACCCGTCACAAATGCCTGTACTTTACAGTCCTTGTAGTGTAACATCTATAGCGTCACATCCAATATATACAGTTGGCGCTTCAACGATGTTTCATGAGATGGCTAATATCAGAAATATTGGGCAGCCCAAAATGTTAATTTTTTTTAGGACAAGTCTACAATTATATTTTTTTTTTCTTCATCAGATTCACACACACCAATCCTTTTATATTCGCAAACCTCACCAATGAACAAAATGTACGTTTTCGTCTTTGAACGCTTGACTTGGAAAACCCAGATTGAAAAAAAACAGGACACGAGCAAGGCAGAGAATGGCAATCATGAAAGAACTTGCTGGCACGGGTTGGGGAGCAGACGAGAGAGTACTAAAGAAGCTATATACTGGGCGAGTGAGACCAGTCTTAGAATATGGCATTGCAGCATGGTCAACGGCAGCTAAGTCGAACTTTGACAAAATAAACAGAACCCACACCAAGCATTGAGAATCATAACAGGGGGCATGAAGTCAACATCCATTGAAGAGTTGGAAAAGATTACTCACCTCCAGCCTGTGGAGGATAGAAGAGACAGCAGAGCCCAGCAACAAGCCGAGAAATTCAGGAGGCTGATAGACCACCCAATGCACCAGAGAATAAATGGACTTGGAAGGGGAAGACTGAAGCGAAGCAACTTTGTAGAGACAGTCAAAACAAAGATGAGATCAGACCCCATAAATGAAATATCAACAGCTATGCCAATATGTACTGCACACAAGCTACCAATTTGGAAACAGCAGTGCTTCCCTGAAATGATAGAAAACGTTCCTGGTATTGAGAGAAAGAACAGCCAAAATGAAACAGAAAGGAGAGTCCTAACCACAAAATATATAGAGAAACATTACCCAAGCAACACCTGGATCAATGCATACACAGATGGATCAGCAACTAATGCAACAGAAGATGGGGTGGAGGAGTCTTCCTGAGCTTAAGCAATAGCACACAAAAAAAGATAGCAGTCTCAACACGGAAATTTTCAAGTAACTTCAGAGCAGAGGCCCTAAAAACTGCATCAGAAATTCTAATGACAGAAGAAAGCTCAGAGAGACCAGTAGCTATCTTCTCAGATGCAGTCAGTGATTACAACGCTGAAAAGTCAAAGTAATGCTGAACTGGATGACCTAAGAGTAACACTTCACAGACTATGTCAGCAATACAAAAGAGTCGTGATAAAGTGGATCCCTTCTCACTGCAACATCCCTGGAAATGAAGAGGCTGACAGATTGGCAAAGGAAGGGGGAAAGCTTCCTCAACTTGACACAAACATAACTTATGAGGAGGCCAAGAGTTTTATCAAGCGCAGGTACAGGCACAAGTGGGAAGAAGAGCATCCACGCCACACAAAAAATGATCCGTATTACCAGCTCAGCAGAAGTGAACAAGTGGTAATCTTCAGACTTCGCACAGGTCATAACAGATTGAGATACCATCTATTCAACAAATTAAAGATAGGAACTACCGATGAGTGTGGCTGTGGCACTGATAAAATGACTGCAGAACATCTGCTTTAAAGGTGCCCAACATATGAGGAACAGAGAAAACACATATGGCCATCACCAGTACCATTCCTGGAGAAAATCCACGGAGATATCAACAGCCACACTGATCAGCTTCAAGTTAACGGAACGATTTTGAAAGTCTGAATTTCTTGTAACAATTTCTATTTCCAGCCGACGAATCCGTCTGTCTACTTTATTCTAAGTCCGTATTCCAAGGCTTGAAGTTTTGGCAGCACCTGAAGGCACTGTCTTAGAAAAGTGGCCTAGCTGTTGACCTCATCACTTCTCCCGACCGCTTGCGACATAGTGCCGTAGCTAGCCGCTCTCTTGTGATTGATATCCGTGCCTCTGCGTTAACTCACGTGGAAAGAGTTGTAAGGCGGTGGGTGGCGTATTAATTTCTATTACTTTTCGTGGAAAGAGTTGTAAGGCGGTGGGTGGCGTATTAATTTCTATTACTTTTGTGCGTGGGTTAAATTTTTAACAGAAGATTTGGCGAGAGTTGAAAAAACAAGCGCATTTATTCGGGTACCTTCATTTCAAATTAAAAAAAAAAAAAATTATCTGTGATAAAATATACTTCGAAATGTAGTACCAAAATCAATGTCCTGGACCTATAGAACGTGTGGACTTTTCCGACGGTCCCGCTGTAATCTTTTAGTCATTCATCGTGGCAGTTTTTGATCGCTTTCATTCCAGCAGACTATTCTTTTCTGTTTGCTGGGGGGGATTAGCCTAATCCGTGGGCTCTCCAACGCTCGCGGAGACAAGATAATTTGATTAGGTCGTCTGCCTTAGCGAGTGAGATCTTGTTTTTGCCCGAGATTTGATTGACAGCCCACGCTGCGGGTGCCGGAGTTGTCACGTTGTCATTTCTCGGCATCAACCACAGAAGAAGAAGATGCAGCTAGTGCATTCTGAATCTAATGATACGCGTCTGTAATCTAGTGCCACCATTCAACACAAATGTAAACTCGTACAGACGAGTCCAACTGAATACGTTGACTGTATAATTTTTATATATGAGCAGGGAAGATAAATCTTGTGTTGACTGTCGTTTCTAACACGTCTATTCCGCACTAGCTTCGGAGAGTAACACGTCTTACGTTTTTGCCGATATCAAGTTAACAACGAGTACGTAGCGTCTTTCCGGTTTCTATTGGAGGGGGAAAATATGTAGGCAGGAAGGGGCGGGGCCAATCATCGATTTCCTGTTCAACGAATATTGCTTGCTATTAGCCTGTCGGTTGAATGTAAGAACTTGAGGATTCACGACTGTGTGGTATACTGCGAAAAAGTAATCAATGAAATTACGCATAAAATATACTAAACTTAGCTGCATTTACGTCATATTAGTTTTGTAACTGTGACAGGTCTGGATATTTATGTAATGGTATTCCCATTATAAGATATGGCCGTTGGGGAGTGAAGTGCTAGAGTCTTTACTACACTAGATCTCAGTTTTATTAGGTGGGGTAGCCGGTTCTCTTCTTCGCGGCCTCTACCCTCGCTAAATCAAGAGCAGAGTCAGGTACCCATTTGCAGCTGTGAAGACTGGTTCCGAACCCAGTAACTTTGCTTGAAAAGCGCCATAACCACGCTATCAACCGACGCTCGGTCTGGCTATAAACGCTGTTGATTTCCTTCTGCCTATAATTATTATTCAGTCGTATTTCCATTTATGCCCCATGCACAGTTTATAAGGGTCTATGTCGTACAAGGCGAATAATGAGGTGGAGCATGAGGCTTACAGCCTCTTTACGTAAATCAAACTGACACAGAATTTACTGCTGCAAGAGCATGTGAATGTTTAGTACAAGCTTTCTGCATGAGAACCAGATACAATGGTGGCTCTATGCTCCGTTAGGAGCGCAAAGGAAAATGATTATGATTTTTCCAGTGTTAACATTATTTACCTAGGTGTCAGGGAATAAAGTTACTCGTACATAGTAATCCAGTTGTAGGTCTATGTTGTAACATAGTATGTGTGCTCTCTTCTCCTCTCCGGCAGTATTGAACTATATTTGTTGTGCGTACTGAATTAGGTGCATTATTCTAGTGTTAGCACACTCTTTTTTACATACTGTCATTGTTCATGTTTCACGCTTCGATGCATGACATGGCCAGACAAGCGTATCGCCCATCCCTGAGATATTAATTGAGTCCCTAAAACGTGATAATACCACATTGACGCCAGGTAAATACGAGCATGAAGTGTTTGCTTAAGATTGCATAATTACTTCAGACTCGACGGCAGGGTTAGGTGATTATAGATAAACGCAATCTTGGAAGACATCTGGAGGAGCGAGCAGGACGAATGATGTAAGGAAACTTCCGGACAACAAGGTTATGATCAGGAAAAATGTAAGACGTTGTAACGTAAACATTACCAAGAATTGTCGGATGTAGCAACTCCATATACGGAGGATGAATGTTTGACATTTTCAAACGCATGAGTAACACAGAATACTGCATGAGAGAAAGTTTTCATAATATGAACTTTCAAATATTATTGACTTAAAAGTTTAGAGGCGGATAACATTCACGCGATTGGAAGATTTGTTAGAACACTATGCAGAAAGCGTATGTCGAGAACTACGATATAACGTAGAACATCTAGCATACGACACTGCATTCCTGAAATTGTTACAAGTAGACAGCTCGGATCTCGCCACAGGAAAGAATAGAGTCAGGATTCTGAATTTTTGGGAACGGAAAAAACGTATTAGAGCATCTTTTATCCACTGGAAAAGAAAACTCGCCAATATTAATACGGAACCGGACTCCTACAGAAACTACTCACAAGTCACAGATGAATTCTAGAATAAGAAATAATATCCCAGACATGTGTTCGAGGCATCTGTGTTGCGTTGTCAAAACTATTTACCTGAGAATTCTCACGGAAGAACCAAAAGCAGAGGTAATCCCAGACTCTAAGTGGAAAAAGGAAGTAGATGATGATGACATCATATGTATATTATCATTTGTAATGAGTTGTATGTATGCTTAAAGTTGTTCCTTCAGGCACAAGCTACTTGCCGCTGTCCAGTTGAAATTATTTCATTACATTAACTAAAAGAATGGTGATTTTTCATCAGATCCCCTGAGTTATATGATATACGCTCAGGGAGAGTACGAATTCTGATAAAAACATCGGTGACAGACAGCAGGGAAAGGCGCCTGACCTAAATCAGGAAAAAAAATACTTAGCAGCGGAATGTGTTCTTTTATTCGCTACCAGTTAGTGGTACGGATTGGAGAGACCACTTGAGGTTCTACTCACGTTACCAGCCATACTAGTCTGTGGTTCGAGATCGACACATGAGACCTACATCCCACGGGTGGTGAAGATCCCTGCCTTGACCTGAAGCAGTTACCCCCAGAATCCTTTGGAGACGTGCCCTTGCCACAGAGACGAAGTGACGGAACCAGCAGCACCAACATTTCAGCAATGTGGAAGCTAAGTTATATAAGACTATATTTTCTTCTCCCAAACCAAGATCTATGATGAAACATAATTTCTCATAATTACCATTTCATATTTATTTACATTTGTTTCAAAGTAATTGATCATTAAATTTGTACACGTTGATTTTGACAAATTCATAGTTGAATTAATCATTACAGAGAGAAAAGCGTATGTATGATTCAGAACCTCTAGTGTATATATATATATATATATATATATATATATATATATATATATATATATATATATATATATATATATATATATATATATATATATATATATATATATATATATATATATAGCTAATAAAAGAAATTTCGCTGAATCAAATCAGCCGGGAGCTTGAACGAGCAAATCATTTATATCCATCTTCACAAAAGGCGGCGGGTCAGATACAAAGTTAACGTGCTAAGACTCATTCAGCATTGTTTTTGACTTCTGAAATATCTCGTGAAACTCCCTCGAGGTAGAAGCATCATTATCTTTCTATCTACAACTCTGCCAAGAGTAATCCTGTGCTAAGGTAGACACCTTTAAAGACCCACATTAGATACTCTAGGTTGGACCACTACTGCAGAGCAATGGGAGGCAACCCGTGACATATGTAACCCTCACAACCAGACCACGCAGTCTTTTATATTTGCAAGTGCGCACTAATATAACCGACGGACATTGTATCTAGGTTGAAAAAAGAGTACGCTGTAACTAGTTTATATATGGCCATGTTTCACGCTGAACTATAAATGAACTAGTGCTCTGTAATTGTTTTTAAAGACATCTCAAATAAGAAGCAATTAATTATTCTTTGTATTTTGTTATTAAATGTAACATTTATGAAAGAGCAAATATAGACATTCGGAAATTAACAAATAAAGCGAGCGAGATAGAGGAGATGAGGGTAACAGATCAGAACATTTCGTGCAAGGAAGGCTTCATAGACATCGTCGAGTGCCATGCCCACAGGAGTACGCGATGATATCTGTTCACAAATGTTCGCATCGGGCGTTTTAATTTCATTGTGAAATTGACTTCAGCACATGCTAGTGATCAGCTCGTCCTTGCCTTTTCTCTCTGTCGTCATCTGCTTCACGTACACTCTATTTTTCCATGAAGTTACGATATTTTTGAGTGCTTCTCTTCTCATCACATATATATCTATCAATCTATATTGCAGATTGTATTGTTGTAAAACATCTGTGCTCCACAGGAAACTTACTTGTTGTTATGTTTATAATTTGGGGACAGCATTGCAATGATGTTATGTGTGATCCTACTGGTTGACTGGGTCGTTGGAGCGGAACTATGATAGTGTGTCTGGGTTGCCAATTTGGCTTTTTTGGACGTCAAACTTCACAAATCTGGCTTTTGTTTTTAATTGCTTGGCGTCAAAAAATTCGTTTGGCGTTTTGGTGTTTGTTTTTTTTTTTTTTTTTTTTTTTTTTTTGTGTCTTTTTAAAACAATTGGTTGTCGTAAAAAAATTCGTTTATCCTTTTTGGCTTTTTATTTTTTACATGCTAAAATTGCTTTCACTGAAAGAAGTATACAAAGCATAACGAGTGAAGCTAATATAAATTGCAACCCATTATATACGGTCACATAGACATCTAGGTTATCATCTCAATCCCCTTAGACAATATGACCTACTGATTATTAGCATTTTTATATATCTCAGTCAGAATTATTCTGGAATAGTGTGATGCTACGTTATGTGTCTAGGGTATGAGTATGGTGAAGTGTAAGTCACAACAACAGACAGATAAACAATTTAATTTAATCCACTACTCTTGACAACACGGTGACACTCACATACATATAACACTCTACAAAGATATCTTAAAAGAGTCACTAATAAACTTTCAAATAACAATATGTATTCATTACTGGCATGAATGAATATGTGTCCTGATTCAACTACAAGGGAACCAGGAATCACAATCAATTTAAATTACAAGTTATGTACAGAATGTATTTAATATGAATATTGTAGTGACATATATTATTACAAATGTTCTATGTGTGTCAGTTGTGTAGTAGTAAAATGAGGTAATACTGGTTTTGTTTTGTTCAAGCTCTGTTGGTATTTGTCATCATGACTTCAATAGTTTGTCTTTAGGGACTATTATTGGAGATGTTCACAGTTCCTGATTTTAAGACAAGTAAATTCCCCTCTTAATGTTGATTTTTATAAAGTTATTTCAAGATGAGGGGACATAATGTTGAGCTCAGCTGGCCAACTCTGCTTATCTTTAGTGATGGCGGCAGGAAAGGACTCCTCTGCTCGAATTCTCCTCTGGGCTCAGGAGACACCTCACTGATAGCTAAAAAGACCAAGGAGTATGCTGTCCGACTCTGGATTCAGCAAATCTCTGACCAGGTGCTGCTCACTACCATCAAGACCACTGTCCCACAATTTCATGGAAATAAACACAGATACGTTGATTAGCAATGAATTCTGGCACAAACTGGCACAAATTCCGTTCTGCCTATGTTCCAGGCTTTTATTTTAGCAAAAATGTGAGCTGGCTTCAACGTACTGTCGCTTTATCAAGCTTATTTGAATTAGTGGTCTCGAACTAACGCTCCCAAGTGTGTATATCAGCGAGACTGGCCAATGAGCCACGTTTCGACAAGTGTTTGAAAAAATGTTATCTTTTCCCGTCTCCCCAACAACCAAGATAGTATTTATAGCCCGACCAATCGTGGTTAGGCTTTCATTTGTTGCGCTCCAATCAATTTGGAGTTTACATGGTAGGCTATTTATGTAACGTAAGGTTTTTTTTTTCAAACACGTTATAAAAAAAATTTTATGAGCAGAAATGATTTTATGCTGTCAGGCACCCCCAATATTTTATTTTGGGTATAATTTATTAATTCCTGGACTATTTGCGTAACGTTTTACATATTATTTGTCAGCAAACCCTAAGGAACCCAAAAATACTAATTTAAAGGAGCTACGTGGCTGCGTTCAAAATATGCAATTTCTTCTATCTCCTGTTTAGAAGATGTGCTGTCTGGGTACTGTTATGTGTTCAAACGTAAACCCATATAATGTTGTCTTTTCTAATAAGAGTCTGTTATGATTTATAAACCTAACTCTGGGAAAGGGTAGTGTATTTTATCACTGTCCGTCTGAAAAAAAATTAGTGCATGTAGACTTACACGCGTGATGGTAGTAATTGTGTATCGCGCGAAGCGGGTTTAGTGTTCGGCTTTCTGCCTCTCCCTTCTCTTTTTATCCCTTAGTCCATCTGTTCGTTCGTTTTGGTAACGCAGTATAATTAATGTTAGGGTTAATTTAGGTCATTACGCAGTACGTCTCAATGCTTTTCCAAGAAATACAGCACACGTTTCATTGAAGAAGGCGGGTAATAATACAGTAAGCTTTACTATCAACGTGAAAGCGTTACAATTTGCAGACGAAGCAGAAAACAAGGGGATTTCGAGTACATTCTTTGGGACAGCACTGTCATTTTACCATTGCTCTTCTCTTTATTAATTTTATTTGTTAGGCTTCATATTTACCTAATAATTTATATATGTGGATTAGAATATTTCATGACACTTCCCCTCTTAAAACAGACATTATATGTCAGTCCTTTATTCTATATACACATAGAGAAATTTATTATTATTTCTGGGGTTTACGGTGATTCTCATCACACGGATGGCGGCTTAAAAAATCCGCTCCCAGATTGGTTTTTCCAGATATATATTCAATGCTAAAATTATATGGAGCCAGAAGCAAAGACCATCGGAGTAACCTAGAGTTCTCATGCTTAGCCTGTGCTAAAAACGATAAAGGTTTGTGGTCAGTTTGCAACTTAAATGCCTTCCCATATAGATAAATATTGAATTTCTTTATTGCCCATATTACTGCAAGACATTCTTTTTCGCTAGTTGAGTAGTTGATTTCAGCTTTATTCAACTTTCTGCTAGCATATGCCACTGGGCTTAATTCCCCATCCAATGCATCTGATTTCTGTAGTAAAGTTGCACCTAGCCCAATATTACTTGCATCCGTCCTTACTATGAATTCTTGACTTAAGTCAGGTAATTTCAAAATGGGTTTACTTGTGAGCTTTTCCTTCAATTCTTGGTAAGTCATTTCACATTGTGGTGTCCATGTAATGCGATCTGGAAGTCCTTTACGTGTCAATTCCGTTAAAGGTGCACATATGGAATTAAAGTTTTTGATATACTTCTGGTAGAAACCACATAATGAGACAAAGGATCTCACGTCCTTCTTGGTTTGTGGTCTCGGGGCTTTCTGTAGTTTTTCTAAATTCTTTGGGTCAGGGGTCATGTTTCCCTGATAAACTGTGTGTCCCAAAAATTCCAATTCTTTACATCCAACGCAACATTTGGTTGGTCGGGCTGTTAAATTTGCCTCCCTAAGTCGATCAAACAGCATGTTCAGAGAGTCAATGTGTTCCTCAAATGTTTCTGTTGCTATAAGGATATCATCCATAAAATTTGTTATACAGGGATTATTCAGAGGATCCAATAATTTTCTCATCATTCTAGAGAAGACACTAGGCGCATTCTTCAATCCAAATGGCAATCTATTAAACTCATAGTGTCCTTCTGAGGTACTAAAAGCTAGGTATGGTCTAACCTCAGGCTTTACTGGAATCTGATAGTATCCTTTACTCAGATCCACTTTTGAGAAATATTTAGCTTTATTTAGTCTGGCAAACAGCTGATTTGTATCCGGCAATGGATCCACCTGTCCTTCTGTAATAGCATTCAGTCTCCTGTAATCTATACAGAGTCTATGTTCTCCAGAGGGCTTCCTTAAGAGTACCACCCCGGAACTATACGAAGACTCACTGTGCGAAATAATTCCTTCCTTCAATAGATAGTCTATCTCTTCCTTCAAAGCTTTTTCCTTAGCAAACGGAATCGAATATGGTTTCATACAGACAGGTGTGGAGTCTATGAGTTTCATATCATATTCCAATAGGTTTGTATGCCCTGGTTGGTCTGTTAATCTTCAGGAGATTCACATGATAGATTTTTTCTTTCCCCTTCTTATCTATCTTATAATTTGTTCTAGACACCTTCTCTAGAACTGTATATGGACCCTGCCATCCAATTTGTAACTTATTCTGACTCCCGGGCAAAGAAGCAGTACTTTCTCTCCCACAGCCAAATTTCTGTCTTTCGCCTTCCTGTTATAATAGGCAGCATGTTTCTTCCTGGCTTGTTTCAAATTTTCATTGGCAAGTTTCCAGCCAGTTTTCAACCGAGTGGTCAGCTCATTCACATATTGGTATGAAGATGTAATGTTTTCCTCTGCCTTTTCATCAGTCCACGTTCTTAACAAAGCTACATATGGACCTTTAATTGTGTGGACCTATTGTCCATGCACCGGTATGGTCTCTTCCACTCGAAGCTTTATAGTGATGATTTTTCCTCCCAGAATTATCATTCACAAAACGACCGCTACCAATTTTTCTTTTGGGGCTTTCTCCCCTCTTAAAATTCTTGATGAGAGATTTCCTCTCTACATATTCTTCCTCCAGTTTGTTTAAGTCCGATTGAGGGATTGTCGGCTTATCCTGGGGTAAGACATCTTTTTGCACTCTCCGCATAGTGGCCATTGTAAAACAGTTAAGTGAAGCTTGTCCGTGAAAAGGGGCTTCCCATTCCATTTGGTCCACTTTATCAAATCTATTTTTCTTTTTATGATCAGGCCTAATTTTGCCCCGGGGCGTGTCCAGGTCCTGATCCATGTTCCCACTTGTGGGTGTTCCCTCATGTGCTATGCTACACCTTTCTACAAAATTCTCAATGTCCCATCTTGCTTTGGGCCAATAATAATTGTGAGCCACCTTTTGAATGATGGTACCTATCTTCTCATGGTCCCCATCTGGTTTCACATGTAGGCTCCTTATTAATTCTGTCCTATATCTTTTTGGAAGAACCAGCTGTCCGTGACCATTGGATCTAGTCCAGTCTTCCTATACATCAACTTGTTTTTCATGTAAAAATCTCCCTTGCCTGGAGTTGTATGACAAGTTGACAATTTTCTGAAACAAGGCTTGAGTGTTTTATCCCCAGCCTGTGCCTTCCTCATCTCTTCTGGAGTGGTATCTAACATAATATCCTCCTCCTGTCTTGAGGTCGACCTGACCTGAAGGGTTGCCATATACACAGGTTTCCTTCTGCAACGGTCAGTGTCATGATTGTCCATCTGACAATTTTTACACCACCTTTTTCCTTGGTTGAAAGATTTTCTTTCATCATATTTCCTTTCATCGAATTGTGGGAATTTATTTTTATTGTCATACCGTGGCCTATCAAATTGGTGCTTACCTTTATTTTGATCCTTAGGATCAAATTTATTAAAGTTCTGTGGTGCCCTAAAGTTGTCCACCTGTTTCTTTTTATTACCTGTTACCTCTGCTTGAGCTGCTTGATACCTTTCAGCAACATTTAGCAACTCACCCAGCCTCTCTGCACCTTGTTCCATGAGAAACTTTCTCAGGTCTGGAGCCATGGACTCTCTTAGTTGCTCTATAAGGACCATTTCCTTAAGATCTTGGGTTTTCCCCAGAGAAGTCCATTTCTCCAAGTATGTCTCTATTCGTGCAGAGAACTGGTGATAGGTTTCACCTGACAGTAGTTTAGCATTCCTAAATTTTTTTCCTGTAAAACTCTGCATTCTTTTCATACCTTAACAAAAGAGCCTGCTTTAGCATGTCATAATTTTCCTGATCACCTCTGCTCATTTTTGCAAAAACTTCATAAGCTGCCCCACGAAGTCCCTGAGATAACTTTAAGCTCCACCTTTCTCTCTCCAACCCATACGTGGTAGCTAATAGTTCGTACCTATTTATATAGCTCTCAATATCATCGTCTTTCTCAACAAAATGATCTAAATGAAAGTTCATAGCTGAGGTTGAGGCTCCCTGAGTAACCGTAGCATCAGAGGCAAAGGGACTGGCACCATTTTCAGGAGCATGGCCTTGAAACTCAAACTCCCTTAGTCGTAACTCATGTTCCCTTTGTAATCTCTTCTCCTCCTTTTCTGCTTCCCTCTCTGCAGCTAATCTCTTCTCTTCTCTTTCTGCAGCCAATCGTTTGTCTTCTCTTTCTGCCTCCAATTTCTTAGTCTCAGCCTCAATCTGCAACCTCTTAATTTCCCTTTCAGCCTCTAACCTTCTTTCGGCTTCAAACCTTCTTTCTTCGCGTTCAATAAATTTGTCACATTCCGTAGTAACATAGGCAACCATAACTTGCCCATCTAATCCTAACTCTTTTGCAGTCTGAACCGCAGCAGATCGAAATTTGGCCAGGTCCGCCATTGTCTATCAGGTAACTTAATACAATGTCTAACCAACAATTCAATCTCTAATGGACAACACAGGCACCGTGAGCTCAACCTTATTTAATTCCACCCAAGGATACCTTTTAATTCTTATATTCCCTGAAGTGAATTACCCCCCAATATTTTTAATAGTTAAAGATTCAAAATCCCAAGAGCGAGACCCCAATATATGTGGTGAAGTGGGATGTTATAAATATTTATAAGGGACTTAGTGTACTGACTGAGATCAGCTGTGAAGGTATATATATATCTAATAAGAGTAGTATATTATATATATAACCTTACTTGCTACCACATATCTATATATC
This sequence comes from Oreohelix idahoensis, assembly GCA_024509875.1. Lineage (NCBI taxonomy): Eukaryota > Metazoa > Mollusca > Gastropoda > Stylommatophora > Oreohelicidae > Oreohelix > Oreohelix idahoensis. Next base: position 541,856 of record JAMPIV010018581.1, on the reverse strand, counting down.
TCAGTCAGAATTATTCTGGAATAGTGTGATGCTACGTTATGTGTCTAGGGTATGAGTATGGTGAAGTGTAAGTCACAACAACAGACAGATAAACAATTTAATTTAATCCACTACTCTTGACAACACGGTGACACTCACATACATATAACACTCTACAAAGATATCTTAAAAGAGTCACTAATAAACTTTCAAATAACAATATGTATTCATTACTGGCATGAATGAATATGTGTCCTGATTCAACTACAAGGGAACCAGGAATCACAATCAATTTAAATTACAAGTTATGTACAGAATGTATTTAATATGAATATTGTAGTGACATATATTATTACAAATGTTCTATGTGTGTCAGTTGTGTAGTAGTAAAATGAGGTAATACTGGTTTTGTTTTGTTCAAGCTCTGTTGGTATTTGTCATCATGACTTCAATAGTTTGTCTTTAGGGACTATTATTGGAGATGTTCACAGTTCCTGATTTTAAGACAAGTAAATTCCCCTCTTAATGTTGATTTTTATAAAGTTATTTCAAGATGAGGGGACATAATGTTGAGCTCAGCTGGCCAACTCTGCTTATCTTTAGTGATGGCGGCAGGAAAGGACTCCTCTGCTCGAATTCTCCTCTGGGCTCAGGAGACACCTCACTGATAGCTAAAAAGACCAAGGAGTATGCTGTCCGACTCTGGATTCAGCAAATCTCTGACCAGGTGCTGCTCACTACCATCAAGACCACTGTCCCACAATTTCATGGAAATAAACACAGATACGTTGATTAGCAATGAATTCTGGCACAAACTGGCACAAATTCCGTTCTGCCTATGTTCCAGGCTTTTATTTTAGCAAAAATGTGAGCTGGCTTCAACGTACTGTCGCTTTATCAAGCTTATTTGAATTAGTGGTCTCGAACTAACGCTCCCAAGTGTGTATATCAGCGAGACTGGCCAATGAGCCACGTTTCGACAAGTGTTTGAAAAAATGTTATCTTTTCCCGTCTCCCCCAACAACCAAGATAGTATTTATAGCCCGACCAATCGTGGTTAGGCTTTCATTTGTTGCGCTCCAATCAATTTGGAGTTTACATGGTAGGCTATTTATGTAACGTAAGGTTTTTTTCAAACACGTTATAAAAAAAATTTTATGAGCAGAAATGATTTTATGCTGTCAGGCACCCCCAATATTTTATTTTGGGTATAATTTATTAATTCCTGGACTATTTGCGTAACGTTTTACATATTATTTGTCAGCAAACCCTAAGGAACCCAAAAATACTAATTTAAAGGAGCTACGTGGCTGCGTTCAAAATATGCAATTTCTTCTATCTCCTGTTTAGAAGATGTGCTGTCTGGGTACTGTTATGTGTTCAAACGTAAACCCATATAATGTTGTCTTTTCTAATAAGAGTCTGTTATGATTTATAAACCTAACTCTGGGAAAGGGTAGTGTATTTTATCACTGTCCGTCTGAAAAAAAATTAGTGCATGTAGACTTACACGCGTGATGGTAGTAATTGTGTATCGCGCGAAGCGGGTTTAGTGTTCGGCTTTCTGCCTCTCCCTTCTCTTTTTATCCCTTTAGTCCATCTGTTCGTTCGTTTTGGTAACGCAGTATAATTAATGTTAGGGTTAATTTAGGTCATTACGCAGTACGTCTCAATGCTTTTCCAAGAAATACAGCACACGTTTCATTGAAGAAGGCGGGTAATAATACAGTAAGCTTTACTATCAACGTGAAAGCGTTACAATTTGCAGACGAAGCAGAAAACAAGGGGGATTTCGAGTACATTCTTTGGGACAGCACTGTCATTTTACCATTGCTCTTCTCTTTATTAATTTTATTTGTTAGGCTTCATATTTACCTAATAATTTATATATGTGGATTAGAATATTTCATGACACTTGAGCTGCACCTCTTCCATTTGAAACACCATCATGTACTAGGTACTAGGTGGCTTGTACGAGAAAAGATTGACTCTCCACAGAAAGTTAACTGTTTTGGATTGGTGGATTCCAACATAAGGCATTTAAAGAGCCCGTCGCATGTGCTCGTATGTGTCTAATAACCCCATGTGATAATGCTGTTGTTTATAGGATATTCTAGACATTCAAGACCTGGACAATATGCTAACCCAAAATTGGCACATAAACGTAATGTTAATTTTGGTTAAGACTATAATTCATAACTGTCGTTTTGGCTGTCTTGAACTGCGATTTAAAAGTTTCACATTGTTGCAGTTGTGATTTCTGTAGCTAACATTTAAATTATGAAGTTGCCAGCCCCATGCAATACAACTTCACAACAGCCACTTCTTACGAAATAACCGAACGAGCAATCGCCCAATATTTGTTTGTTTGTTGGTCTTTTCTGAGACTCCCGGAAGCAACAGGGAGTATCGAACATCGCATAGCTTTAACTCTTGAAGGACGTAGGGGTTTTCCCACTTTTTGATGGAACTAATATTCTGTTGCTTTGAGTGTTCCTGTTGTGTTAAAGTGTAAAGGTCGGTTATTTCCACGCTTTTTAAACATATGGTAATGTTATACATAGTTTTAAAGAAAACTGAATGAAGATTAATAAAATGTAAAATTGGGACATCAAACAAAAAAATTAGTTTTAATTATATTGGCCCCAAAAACTGGTCTCCCGTCACGAGCATCTGGGAATCGGCCCCAAATAATGGCCTCTCGTCATTAAAGAGTTAACAACAGAGCTGGGGTTTTTCCACTCTTCTTCCTCTTCTTGCATCCTTAGGACCTTAAGCCGTCAGTGGTCATGTTGGTAAAATTCAGTTTAATCCTCTTGAGCAGAAGCTGTATTTTACAACGCGAAATGCATACATCTTGCCAGCAACCGTTACTAAGGTATCACTCGTTGCCAGTGGGTGCAAATATTATAAGGTCAATTTGGGTGTGTACCTGGGGATTTTTAGACGAGAGGTTATCGACTTGCGTCAATGGTTCTCACCATGGGCCATGGACATATTTCTAGGGGACCACAGTAAGTGTCCGTAATTATCTGATGAAGTACCTTTTTCCAGCTAACAGCGACTATGAAGGGGGAAAGGTTAACTAATGCTCAAAAGGAGACCATGAGCAAAACAAAGGATGAGAACCCCTGCTCTAGACAGACAGAAAGAACAGTACCTACTGGGCACTCTCAGGAATTGTGTAAATGACGACTATATCAGATGTGTATCACAACTGGCAACCATGTGGTGATGTCGTGGTGAGTGTGTGTGTGTTTGTCCAGTGTGCACATTAAGATTGCCACATAAACCACTGAATGCACTATCTTGTGAACTTGCTTTAAAAAAGTTCTTGATGAAAGGGTAACGATCAGCAGTGGTGGGCCCATGCTCCATAAGGTGCCCAACGGAAAGTGATGATATTAATGATGCTTTGGGGGAGGGAAAAGCACGTAGTATGATTTTTAATACTTGATTTGATTGATTCTTGGTCCATATGGTTGACCAGAGGCCATGACCATGATTATCTAGGACCAACAGTCAGTGCCATAATCTGATTCAGTAAATGTTACCTTTTTTCCAGCCTAACAGCGACTCCAGAGGGCGGGGCACATTCACTGAGTTTGCTATGACCAACTGGATGTGGAGATTTCCTCCCCCCAGTCCGTCTTGGCGAGGCAATGGGCACACTGGCAGTGTCCCAGGGCCCTACGATTCTAGGGCCCCATGGGGATGCTGCCATATTGTTCAGTAAGACATCTCTTGGCAGAGAGTTGGATAATTACTCAGTCTCTCTCGCTGGAAATTCCTGGATTTCAAATCAAACGTTCGACGTGAGTAGTTTGGACGCGACATTTTTTGTTGAAAGTACCATTAAATCTAATAGTTTTAATTTTTTTGACCGTTGACATTTTTTATTCCCGTGGGTGGGTAGGAGCTGGTAGGGACCCAGTGCATTGCTGTTGCCCAGGCCTCCCATGCTGTTAATACGTGCCCATGAAACACAGTTCTCCCACATCCCTCATGTTACGGCCCATGGCGTCTAGAATCAGCTTGTTTTCAATTTCTTCTATTCCCAGGGTAATCAGTGTCGAGGTATTTCTCTGCTTTCTTGGTTTAGCAACATGCTCATATACAGCTTCTGTTACCTATCATGACTCCAAATCTTTTATGCAAAGATTCCATTTTCCTTAGCTGTTATTCAATATTTCTGTTACGTCACAGTATCATTTTGTCTCGTTTATTTTATTTTTCCGCGCGCGAGAAGTGTTAAGTCATGTGTAACAACATAAGAACCTTACCACAGCAGCCGTTAGAATCGAAAGTCATGTCACGTCAAGACTCCTCGCTTTCGTTGACGTCATTTACACGTGGAACCCAAAGATGCCTTGTTCCGGCCAATATTGAAAGTTCTTTCCCGATCTCTAGGGTGCTTGAGAGGGGTGGGATAATATTGCAAGAGCCTTGTGGAAAGGGGGTGAGTAGGCTGTGTATGAGCCTGAGCGGACAATCGTAAGGATGACATTTTCGGGACGTGTCCGATATTCGTGGTGAGGAGCAGAGCGGGCGGGCTTAGTATCCATAATTTGGCTGTGATGGGGGCGGGGGTCATCTGTTGATAGAAACAAAGATAATATAAAATCTAGAAGAAATATAATTTAACAAGTCACATTAAGTATTATTTTTTAAATGATGTAGCTGTTATAATCGGCGGTAGCGATATGGAAAATCTAGGACAAACTTTTTACATTAATAGACATCCATAGAAGTGATACTTATATGGTCTAAGGTAGACTCGCAGCAGGCACTGCTGTAAGGCACTGGTGTTACAGACTTAACTATATGAGAGAGAGCGAACCAGATTCCCTTCATCGCTGTATTTTGGCCTTCCCTCACTCAGATGAGAGCCAGTACCACATTTTTACGGCTGGGGAGAATAAAGTTTGACAGACGAGAACGGTATCAAACAAGGTCCTCTTGCCTCCAGAAACGAGCTTTTCTAACCATCTCTATCTACCACGTGGATGTTCGTTGCAACAGTCAGGTAATGTAGTTTGTACACTATAACAGACACTGCAAGGAGGGAAGTGAAGTGTTGGAGGACCTTCACTATACTAGGTCGAGCATCGAGAGATCGGGTGACCAAGTTCCATTTCCTTCGCTGCCTTTTTCCTTTCCTAACTCACGGGCAAAGTCAAGTACCATTTACAGCTGGGTAGACTGGCGATTGTCAATATGGTGAATCGAACACGGCACCTTTTGCCTCTACTCGAGAGAACAGCTCTCTAAACCACTCTGGCCATTGTAGATTTTTGCAGATGCCGCCTATATTTTCTATCACTTTAAACAACAAGAACTTCGGGGGCGAAAAATCCAATAGACCGAATTGTCCCGAAGCAACAAAAACAGGACTAAACAAACGTTACGTGGGAATAAAACAAAATAATTTCAAATAAAAAATTACCCAAAACAGATCCTTATTAAAAGTCAATGATCAGAAGATTTAAAGAAATGCGCAGCTTGTACATACTTTGAGAACTAACATGGCCCAAGAAGGAGGAACAACATAGAATGTCAACAAGCAAGTAACTCGCCAACACGTCAAGTGAAACAATTATGGTGGACTGTTTCTGCTGCAGGTCTTGATGAAGGCCCTAATTCTCATGCAGTCATATATCATTGTTTTCTGTTCCATCTCAACTTCATTGGATTTGTGTAGTCAAACTTATCTTGACTTTGATCAATGGCCAATGTACCACGAAAAAAAAATTGAAAGGTTTGCTTGCTCTTTTAATAAGTGTTCAATTTAGCTTTCACGCTGCAATGCGTGCCTTATCCGGATTTTCTCGAAACATGTGCTGATGGATTTTTTCATTGTTCGTTACATTACATCTCACATTCTAGTAAAATGGAGATGCCCACTATAAATAATGCGTCCTATTGCTTTTATTAAAAAAAAAAAATCTGGGTACATAAAGGTGTTCTGCAGCCAGTGCTGGATTTAACCATTAAGCAAAATAAGCACGTGCCTCAGGGCAACGGGGGAGGGGGGGGGGAAGTGGCATCACAAAGTATTTTTCCCCCCTAGCTATATGATCCTTTAAAACTCGCAACTCTTTCACTGCCCACACTCGACTTAAGTCGAATATTTTTGTAATTGTCCTTGTCGCCGTGTACGACTTTAATCCTAAATTGTTTAAAAAACATGTCTTTGTGGTATGGTAGTGACTAAAGTTTAAAAGTGTTTGAAGGTATCAGACATAGAGATATAGTTCAGTATGTTTGACTCATCTCACACCTACATTTTCTTGCTGCAGGAACTTTATCAGTGGGGTCTAGCCTGGATGGAAACTGAATTTTCAATCTCTTTATTTCACTTCAACACTTAATTTCAGTCCTTTAATGTCCTTGTCATTTAAAGCAATGGAAAGGCCGAGGGAGGCACCATTGTTGGAGCTGTGCTTAGGGCATCAGTTGGCCTTAATCCACACTTTGTCTGCACTCTAGCTCTTTCCTAGGAAGCTAAAACTTAGAGCTGTTCGATACGGATGTGTCCTACTCACTGACTCAGAAACCTGGTATGATCACACAAGAAATCACATCCAAACTCCAACATTCACCGACAGAGTCTCCATTGCATTCCTCCGTATCTAAAAACCAGTTGTAATTGACAAAACACAGACCTGTGGAACAGAACCAACAAAGATCAAATGTAACTAGAAATCACAGAGAGAAGTGACGATGAATAAGAAATACACCTTCCGGAAACATTCATCCAGCATAGCCAAGCACATGTTTTTTTTAAAATGAATCCACAAGGAAAGAGAAAGAATGGGGGAGCACCAAGGAAAACCCGGAAAAGAAACGTTGAAAGAGGAGGAGCGAAGTAGCGGGCATCTCGTGCACAGCATTAAAAGAAAAGTGGTCCAAAAATAGAAATTAATCGCTAGCAAATGGTTTACATGTGAATTGTAGGTTTTATGAGACGAAAAGGAAATGATGATGATATGATGATGATGACGATGCCGAAAAACTAGACACCTAACAGCAATTAGAAGTAAGTTTTTACAGTCAGTTGTAGACGGAGACCAAAAAGTTGCACAGAGAAAGATAGATCCCACACATGAAAGGGTAAAAAGCAGAAATTGAAACACACCTTGAAATGTTCGGAAAACGTTTCCCAGCAAAAAAAACGGAGAACGTAATTGATCTACTGATTTGCTTGTAGTACATAATCTAAAAATTTTTAAAATAGAACATTTTTAATTTTTGCGGTTTTTTTACTGTTTATTATTTCTGTTTAAAGTGTCCGTAGACTTCACCGGACAATCAAAGGGGTTCATGGCATACACAAAAAGTTTAAGAACCCATGTTCTATAGGACATTGATTTAACTTCAGGTATGGCACACAAAAAAAAATTAAGAACCCATGTTCTATAGGACATTGATGTAACATGAAGTATGGCACACACAAAAAAAAAAACCCATGCTCTATAGGACACTAATGTAACACGAGGTAACGTGATCACCAGAAGTTTTCAGCCTTGGATAAGTGCTTAGGCCATGTACGAGCTTTGAAACTAAGGTTAGCTGATCACTTTGATTTACGACAAAAAGTGTCATTCTCATTTTCTGTCTTTAACCCACACAAATACTGAAGATTGAATTACTTGGAATTATGAAGACCTCATCTCATCTCATAATCGGAACCTCTTCTACCCCGTGAAACGAGGTGTAGAGGGGACCCAAGTGCACAAAGCCCATGGGCAGGACATGTAATCGAAGTGACTTGGCAAACAGGTGATTAGCCCATTGTTCCCGAACTTGCCCTCATGTGTACTCATATTCGCTATAAAACCACCGAACCATCGAGACGTCATTCCAGCCAAAATGGACAGAGCCTCACATACCCGAAGGTTTCGAGGGATGTCCTTCCTCATCTGCACAAAGGCATTTATAGAGGAACACTCAGGACCCGCAGGTCTGAGGAAAGGAGCAAAATCTGAAACGGACACAGCAGTCTTTGTTACTGGGAGGTCTCCACTCAGAGTGGTGTACCACACACAGTCAGTAAAGACAAAGGTCGCCTTCCATCGAAAGAGTCCCGCATTGTTATTTTTCGTCACTACCTCCCCGATTATGAAGACCTAATTTATTAAATACGCGAAATCTTGACAAGGCAGTCCGTGTTATGAAAACCACTGGGTAAAAGAGGTCGAAGGACACAAAAGAATACATGGAGAATGTAGTGGTGTTGATGGTATTGTATGATGGTGTTATTACTACATGTAACTTGTATGAGGCCAGCTGTGAAGGCTCCTGAGATAAAATGTGGTTGAGAATTATCAGAAGGCCTTTCTTGCTACCACTACGACCTCACACTTAATTTTTTTTTTTTCTTAATGAATGTGGCTACGTAAAGTGTCTAGGGTAATGATGTGTAATGTGGTGTGTTAGTTATAAATACACCCACAGGCATTTAAGAAGACTAATAAGATTAACAAGTGTTAAAATACACTGAACTAACTCACGTGTATAAAGTTTTTGATATAATTATATTACATTTATTTGTTCTGGATCAAGTTTTATTTTGACCAGAACTTGTTTTAAAAGAAGGATTTAAAATTTATGAAAATTATGCATGGAATGTTACATAATAAATACAAAAGTTTCCATATTTAAGTACTAGTATAGTTAGTTTTATTCAAATGTTCTGGTAGTCATCTACTAGGGAGGATATTTACTGTTTGTGCTGTTGGGGTGGCCTCATCACACCTGTCTATATTGACTACACCGTGTCCAGAAACTGGTGGGAATTTTTATGGGGATATTAGTCACTACCAATAGTTGGTGAATGTCCAGCAGACCAGAGGCTCACTCATCTTTTTGTAGCTCTGGTGCTGAAAACTTGCGGTCCCACCTCTCCGTGCTGGCGGACAATAATGGTGGTCTCTGTCACAAGAACTGCACAGATACACTCGAGTAAAGTCACCCACCGGATAGACTCTGCTTTGTTGTCGATAGAAAACTCACAGCTCAGATTAAGAATACATAACACAGAATTGCTAGCAAAACTCAGCTGAGCTGCTGGCTATAGTATGGCGTCCCTAAATTTATTCACTGTCTTTCATATGGGAACACACCACACTTTAAAATCTGTGTCTAACACTGAACAATTATTGAAGAATGACCCCAAATGCGCTCTGAGCGCTAATGATATGATTGTCTGTGGCCAATCACTGCCAAGGTTTATTTTTAATTTCAAATTTCTACACTAAAGTCATTTCAGTCATGCTTCAGTCAAGTATGGATGGTTATCTGTTAGTCTGTCCGTCTCTACTTGTGTTTCTAAAAAAAATGTGCTTGATTTTTGAAGCAACCTTTCTCTCCCCTTTAAATTTTGTCGTAAAAAGTTATATTTAGACACAGCTACCGCTCAAAAACCCTCTCCTCCATAATAAGTAACTTTGAACACCTGTTCCCAAGGTCGTGTTTTTTGTGTGCAAATTGTGACACTTTTAGATTCAATATAGTCTAGCGATGATGTGAACTACACTGTCTTTTGTCATTATCTTCAATATTATCTATCCGTTTGTAAAATTAAGATCATATTAGTTCACTGCTCAGAATAGGCCATCCGGCCAGCTAATTTTTATATTCCTAACATTAATATTAAGAAAATTTACTTTTTAAATTTTTTGTAATTTTCCTACCATCCGCGTTCTGCCGCTCAATTCAAATCAAAATCTTAGTATCGCAAAAGCGTCCATTTCCGTACCTCGTGTCAATTTGGGGGACGTGAATTTTTTACTTTCCTCCATCCCCCCCAATTGCGTCTCCTTAGCCTTGCTACGCAATCTTTCCAGTCATATTTTTTCCTTTTTGATCCTCCGTTCCCCTCCTGTCTAGCAAGGCAAAATTTATAGAGGATGATGACCCGCGGTCTAGGCGATCATGTACATCAGCAGCTTACGCATTATGTTTTTTTATCCTTAAATGTTATCTTTGGAGTATTTTACCGTTGTATCTCGGTCAATTTCACTACACATCTCCCCACTTGAAAACATGCCTATGGCAAGTTCCAAAACCAGCGATACACATAGGTAAAATTACTCCTCACGTCTGCCACTACTCTAATTTTGATCACAGGGGTGCCGACTGAGGAAATCTGCACCGACATTCAATTTGCCTGGGATATATTGGATACTGAACTGATATGGTTGAAGCAATAAAGACCACCTCAGCAATCTTGCGTTTTCATGCTTAGCCTGAGACAAGAACACGAGAGGCTGATGATCCGTCTCCACCACAAAAGTCCTACCATACAGATAGATTTGAAACTTCTTTATTGCCCAGATTAATGCTAAACATTCTTTTTCGCTTGTGGAGTATCCTTGTTCCGCCTTATTCAATTTGCGGCTTGCATAAGCGACTGGTTTCAGTTCCCCATCAGGTGAAGATGATCTTTGCAACAAAGCCCCTCCAAGTCCTACATTACTGGCATCGGTTCTTAAGACAAAGTCCTGTGTCAAATCAGGCAGTTTGAGAATAGGCTTGCTAGTGAGTTTTTCCTTTAACTCTTGGAACGCTAATTCACATTGTGCAGTCCAAATAATTTTATCTGGAAGTCCCTTGCGAGTCAGATCAGTCAGAGGAGCACAAATGGCGTTAAAATTTTTGATGTATTTCTGATAAAATCCGCATAACGACACGAATGATCGCACGTCCTTTTTGGTTTGCGGCCTAGGTGCTCTCTGCAGTTTTTCCAAGTTCTTAGGATCAGGGGTCATATTACCCTGATATACAGTGTGCCCCAAGAATTCCAACTCTTTGCATCCAATACAACATTTTGTTGGCCTAGCAGTTAAGTTCGCCTCCCGAAGTCTATCAAACAACATCTCCAGAGCTTCAATGTGTTCTTCAAATGTCTCTGTGGCGACGAGTATATCATCCATGAAATTCGTGATACATGGGTTATTCAGGGGTCCAACAATTTTCGCATCATCCTTGAAAACACACTCGGAGCATTTTTCAGTCCGAATGGTAGCATATTGAATTCATAATGTCCATCCGAAGTGCTAAAAGCCAAATAAGGTCTCACTTCAGGCTTCACTGGGATCTGGTAATAGCCTTTACTAAGATCCACTTTTGAAAAGTATTTTGCCTTGTTCAGTCTGGCAAATAACTGTTTTGTGTCTGGTAATGGATCCACTTGTCCTTCTGTGACAGCATTCAGTTTCCTGTAATCTATGCACAGTCTGTGTTCCCCAGACGGTTTCCTCAACAAAACGACACTAGAACTAAAAGATGATTCACTGTGCGAAATAATCCCCTCCTTCAATAAATAATCTATTTCTTCCTTCAATGCCTTCTCCTTCGCAAACGGAATAGAATAGGCTCTCATACAGATTGGGTTTGAGTCTACCAGTTTCATGTCATACTGTAGCAAATTTGTATGGCCTGGTTTATCTGTTAATACATCTGTATGTTCCTCCAGAACTTGTTGAACTCTCTCCCTCTGGTTTTTAGTCAGGTGCTTACTGACTTTTACCTGTGCTGCGGTTTCACAAGGATGTAATGGGTATTCATGTGAGGTGAGTGGTTCCTTTTGCATCTGGGTTGCAATAGCTAAGGTCAATAAGGGGGTGCTTTCCTGGAGTGGTCTGTCCAGATACTTCTTTAACAGGTTTACATGATAAACTTTTTCCTTCCCCTTTTTGTCAATTTTATAGTTTGTTCTAGACACCTTCTCTAGAACCGTATATGGACCTTGCCAACCAATTTGTAATTTATTCTGGCTTCCGGGTAGTAAAAGCAGCACCTTCTCTCCGACTGCCAGTTCCCTGTCCTTTGCCTTCCTATTAAAATATGCTGCATGTTTCTTCCTGGCTTGTTTCAAATTATCATTTGCCAGTTTCCATCCAGCTTTCAAACGAGTGGTCAGTTCGTTCACGTATTGATACGATGAGGTAACAGTCTCTTCCGCCTTCTCATCTGTCCAGGTCCTTAATAGAGCTTCTAAAGGACCTTTTATTGGCCTCCCAAATAGCAGAGTTGCGGGAGCCATCCCGGTTGAACTATGTGGTACCTCCCGGTACGCAAACAATGCGGCGGGCAGGAATTGATCCCACAGATCCGGTTTTTCGTGTGCCAGCTTTCTCAGGATAGAAATGAGAGTCCCGTTGAACCTCTCTACCTGGCCGTTCCCTTGTGGATGGTACGGACTACAATGAAAGTGCCTGGCTTGAAATAGCTTAAAAACTTCTTCCGTTAGTTTCCCCTTGAACTGAGAACCATTATCCGTCAAGATTTGATGCGGGAATCCTAATCGGGTAAATATTGTAAGTAGTGCCTCTGCTACATGTTTTGAATCAATTGATGGCAGGGCTACCGCCTCTCCCCACATAGAACAAGTGTCCACCAGAGTAAGGATGTAACTGTTCCTCCTCTTGGTCCGAGTGAGAGGTCCTACAATATCCACTGCAACCCTCTCAAAAGGTGTTCCCACTATGGGCATTTCCCCTAGAGTTGCAGGAGCAGTCCAGTGCTTTGGAGCTACCCTTTGACATTCTGGGCAGGATTTGACATATCTTTTTATATCCTCCGTTATCCCTGGCCAGAAGTAATGACAAGCTATACGCTGTCCTGTGGCGCTGATCCCCATGTGACCACTGAAGGGAATCGCATGTCCGAGTTCCATCACTTTATCTCTATATGAAGTGGGAAGAACCAGCTGGTTGTGACCATTTGTTCCAGTTCCGGCCTTCCTGTATAAGAGTTTGTTCTTCATGAAATATTCCCCCTTGCTCGGAGGTGTGTGGCATTTGGGTAATTTTTTAAACCATGGCTGGAGTGTCCTATCCTCAGCCTGCGCCTTCCTCATCTCCTCTGGATGAGCATTTATAGGTTCACCTTCTTCCTCCTTCTTCTGTGACCTGGTCTGCACTGTCGCCATGATCACAGGTTTCTCGGGATTCCCCAAGAAGACGTATCTACACCCCAATATCAGAGGGTAGATTGGTTCATCTATCACTGCTGCTCTGATTTCTCCTTCCACATAGCGAGTTTTCACCGTTATCCTTGCGATGGGAAGTGTCATGAGTGGTATGTCCTTAGTCGCCCCTTGTATTTCCACTGTTTCTGTGGTATACTGACTTGGGTCCACTAGGCTAGACTTCACAACTGAATCATAATCCAAACCTGTATCATAAAGGCACCTTATGGTGACCCCCATTACAAATAACATCCTCACAAACTGGGGGGTGATAAGGTTCCTGTTGTCCCTTAGGATTAACCTTTAATCTTTGCGTCCCCGACTTCATTGCAGCAATGTTTGAAGGTTTCCTTCTACAAAATTCGGTGTTATGGTTATCCTTCTTGCACCATTTACACCATCTTTTTCCTTGGTTCAACGGTTTTTCTTTCATTGAACTTTTGGTCATTGAACTGTGAGTTTCTGTCGCGATAGTCATTTCTTGGCCGCTCAAAGTTTGTCCTACCCTTATTTCCCTGCTCTCTATTATCAAATTTATTAAATTGCTGTGGAGCTTTAAAATTGTCTATGTGCTTCTTCTTAGCACCACTTACCTCTGCCTGAGCTGCCTGATACCTCTCAGCAACATTTAAAATTTCCCCCAACTTCTCTGCACCTTGTTCCATGAGAAATTTTCTCATGTCTGGAGCCATGGACTCTCTCAATTGCTCAATCATGATCATTTCTTTAAGATCTTGGGTCTTCCCCAGAGCCGTCCATTTCTCCAAATAGGTTTCTAGTCTGGCAGAGAATTGGTGGTATGTCTCCCCAGACAACAGTTTGGCATTTCTAAATCTCTTACGATAAAATTCACCATTCTTCTCGTACCTTAATAACAAAGCCTGCTTTAACATGTCATAATTGTCTTGGTCTTCCCTGTTCATTTTGGCAAATACTTCATAAGAAGCACCCCTCAATCCCTGTGATAGCTTTAAACTCCACCTCTCTCTCTCTAACCCATATGTAGTAGCTAATAACTCAAAACGTCCCAGGTACCCCTCTATGTCATCGTCTTTCTCAACAAAATGGTCTAAATGAAACCCCATAGCTGAGTTTGAGGCTCCCATACTGGGCGTAGCATCTGAGGCAAAAGGGCTGGCACCATTTTCAGGGGCCGGGCCTTGTAATTCCTGCTCCCTTAGTCGTAATTCGTGCTCCCTCTGCAACCTTCTATCTTCTGCCTCCCTTTCGGCCTTTTTATCTTCTGCCTCCCTTTCGGCCTTTTTATCTTCTGCCTCCCTTTGCTGTCGTTTTTCTTCTGCCTCAATCTGCAGCCTCTTAATTTCTCTATCAGCCTCAATTTGTAATCTCTTCTCTTCAGCTAACCTGTCAGCCTCTAATTTTCTTTCAGCCTCTTTTCAATAATATTTTATCACATTCAGTCGTTACGTATTGAATTAAAATTTGACCATCCATCCCCATCTCCTTCGCAGTGAGCACAGCAGCTGATCTAAACTTTGCTAGCTCTGCCATACTTTTTGGACAATATAATAATATACAAGATAAATCTCTAACCAGTAAATACACTAAGTACTTCTAATTACTATATGACTATAGTCTAACTAATTCTAACTAACCAGTTAACTAATTAATTATTACTGGCTGTGAAGATTCACCAACTTTTATCTGCAGGGACACTTTTAATTTTAAAGGAAATTTTACAATTTATTTCCCTACTTTTATTTCTCCCACCAGGAGATCCTAATTTTACTGTTGGGCTAATTATCCCTGGACAAGACCCCAATTTATGTAGTGGTGTTGATGGTATTGTATGATGGTGTTATTACTACATGTAAATTGTATGAGGCCAGCTGTGAAGGCTCCTGAGATAAAATGTAGTTGAGAATTATCAGAAGGCCTTTCTTGCTACCACTACGACCTCACACTTAATTTTTTTTTTTTCTTAATGAATGTGGCTACGTAAAGTGTCTAGGGTAATGATGTGTAATGTGGTGTGTTAGTTATAAATACACCCACAGGCATTTAAGAAGACTAATAAGATTAACAAGTGTTAAAATACACTGAACTAACTCACGTGTATAAAGTTTTTGATATAATTATATTACATTTATTTGTTCTGGATCAAGTTTTATTTTGACCAGAACTTGTTTTAAAAGAAGGATTGAAAATTTATGAAAAAAATGCATGGAATGTTACATAACAAATGCAAAAGTGTACATATTTAAGTACTAGAATAGTTAGTTTTATTAAAAAAAAAGTTCGAGTAGTCATCTCTTTGGGAGGATAGTTACTGTTTGTGCTGTTGGGGTGGCCTCATCACACCTGTCTATATTGACTACACAGTGTCCAGAAAATGGTGGGAATTTTTATGGGGATATTAGTCACTACCAATAGTTGGTGAATGTCCAGCAGACCAGAGGCTCACTCATCTTTTTGTAGCTCTGGTGCTGAAAACTTGCGGTCCCACCTCTCCGTGCTGGCGGGCAATAATGGTGGTCTCTGTCACAAGAACTGCACAGATACACTCGAGTAAAGTCACCCACCGAATAGACTCTGCTTTGTTGTCGATAGAAAACTCACAGCTCAGATTAAGAATACATAACACAGAATTGCTAGCAAAACTCAGCTGAGCTGCTGGCTATAGTATGGCGTCCCTAAATTTATTCACTGTCTTTCATATGGGAACACACCACACTTTAAAATCTGTGTCTAACACTGAACAATTATTGAAGAATGACCCCACTTTCGCGTCTGAGCGCTAATGATATGATTGTCTGTGGCCAATCACTGCCTAGTTGTATTTTAAATTTCAAATTTCTACACTAAAGTCATTTCAGTCATGCTTCAGTCAAGTATGGATGGTTATCTGTTAGTCTGTCCGTCTCTACTTGTGTTTCTAAAAAAAAATGTGCTTGATTTTTGAAGCAACCTTTCTCTCCCCTTAAAATTTTGTCGTAAAAAGTTATATTTAGACACAGCTACCGCTCAAAACCCCTCTCCTCCATAATAAGTAACTTTGAACACCTGTTCCCAAGGTCGTGTTTTTGTGTGCAAATTGTGACACTTTTAGATTCAATATAGTCTAGCGATGATGTGAACTACACTGTCTTTTGTCATTATCTTCAATATTATCTATCCGTTTGTAAAATTAAGATCATATTAGTTCACTGCTCAGAATAGGCCATCCGGCCAGCTAATTTTTATATTCCTAACATTAATATTAAGAAAATTTACTTTTTAAATTTTTGTAATTTTCCTACCATCCGCGTTCTGCCGCCAATTCAAATCAAAATCTTAGTATCGCAAAAGCGTCCATTTCCGTACCTCGTGTCAATTTGGGGGACGTGAATTTTTTACTTTCCTCCATCCCCCCCAATTGCGTCTCCTTAGCCTTGCTACGCAATCTTTCCAGTCATATTTTTTCCTTTTTGATCCTCCGTTCCCCACCGACATTGAGCTGGTGAACGGACAGGGAACAAATTGGCTTAAGTTTCTTGTAGGCCTTATTCTCCTTGGGGCAGCTGAAGGATGAAGATAATAATGGTATTTACATTGAGATAATTTTGTGTCGAGGATTTCATCCGAAATCTCTTCCCGACAGTTATTTAATCATTTTCATTTCATTCATCATTAACCCTCCGCTCCCAAAGGAGCAGAGGCCTTCATGTGAACAGACGAACTCATCCGTCCTGAAATTGGCAAGTTAGCATGGATGGGTGAGAAACCCTCTCATAACATCGTAGACCCCTGAAGTGTTGGAATTATTCTACGAAGACATAGTACGATCCTTCGTAACGACCCATTCTTGGATAACCCAGTGCCCCCTAACCGAAATATTGTAACCTTTCGTCAAACGGGGATTTTTTCTTTCACCTGACTACTCATTAGCTATCAACCTTCCACGCAGATTGGCAACACGCTGGCTGATTGATATGTGGACAGTTTTAATCTTACCGTTCAATTCTGGTCATCGGGCATTGATGTTAAGGAGAGGCTAAATCACGCCCATGTGGTCATCTCTTGAAATCAGATCATATGCAGTAATTTCATTAACTTGTGCCCACGGCGGCGTTGCCAGCATCAAACAGAATGTAGCGGCACACGATCAAACAGGCACTGAGAGATCTCAGAAAAACTAGCGCCACGATCAAAGACAGAAAGTGGTCCCTGACGAGCGACGCAAGTTCCCTGCCGGTATTTTCGCATCTCGTGCCAAACGCAGAACCGATCGCAGTGAAAGCGAACGGTGGAAAGCCGGAAACGCAAAGCAGCGACGAAGATACAGAGACCAGGGGCGGCATATCTCTTTAGTTTGGGCGGTCAGATCCCCAAAAGTGACCTGAATCTAATAAGGTGTCAAGTTTCTCATGTCCCACTCATCTTTCATTTCATTCTAGATATATACAGACCACGTAGAAATACACTTTATCACTCGCTGGCCAGAACTTAACAGAAGCACTAGCTATATTTGAAATCTTGTTATAGATTATCCCCTGGATTTTATACAGATTTGCAGTGAATTCTATTTCTGTGCAAAGCGGTAAAATATATATTGTGTAAAGTGATCAGTGGTCTAGTTCATTCATTCTATTTCACTGGATTTTGTGTTAATTTAAATCTATTAAATTAAACCGTCTCAATAGTTCCAGTTGTAAATGTAATGATATACCTGCTATATTATTTCCAAAAGATAATAGATGTTAAATGCTTAAATTAACTTTTAAAGTCGCGAAGGAATTTATAATTAATAAATTTAGTTAAGTCCTATATTTATAAATAGTCTTAACGGGAAATTTATCGCGCTTTAGAAGGTTATTTGTTTCGGTATATTACGTCTTTTTTTTCTTTCATACAGAGTGATCGTAACCTGTGCGATCCCAGCATTAAGAAAGCAATAAAGAAATCATCTTAAAAACTTTCCAGACATATTGATGAAACATTTTTTAAATTTAATCTTGTGGCGGTTAAATGCGACCTAGCTATCATAATTATATGAAAGAAAGCCTACCCAAGACTATTTCAAGAACAATCATCATATTAAAATTACAAATCTGTAAGATAACCTGGAAGTTGAACAGTGCCAGTAGCGATACCTGATTTACTGCCTTACTGTGAGAAGAGTACATATTTTCCTGAACGGTGACGGCTTAAGTTTTTTCCTCACTGGATTAATAAACTTTCCGGTCAATTACTATCATCACGCATTGAAGGAATTTTACCATAGCGGAAGATTAAAGAGACCACTTCATTTTCACCCTTGTGTCGAACTGTGTCAGTGCCATCCCATAGACTCCTTTTATATATAAAAAAACCACAATAACTCTTAGTCTTCAAGTCCAGCGATATAGTGGGAATAGTTGCGATCAGCCAACCTCGCTACATCTGGGGCGGGACATCGAAGTACTAGACAGTTCACATGTCAAAAATGTAATTGCTGTTTATATAATTCTATTGGTGTTGCGTGCATATTTTGACGCACATATTACAAAAATCGATATGGCTATTTAATATAGACATTCATTCATTTGTGTATGAAAATGCTGTCTATAGTAAAAGCGAGAGAATCCATGTTTGATTCACACTTTTGATTATAGGAGTAATCGTTCTGGATATTGATCCGGCGCAAGGATATTGCGCTTACGTTTGTACTTATTTTTTAGGGCCAGAAAATATATTAATTTGCTTATTGTGTTTATGGCCTGAATTCATATGTATTACATATTATTAGTACAAGTAGAATCAGTCCTATATTGTATATTTTGGATGGGTAGGAGGGACTAGATTCTTGTTATTCCGGTCTAGCGGAAGTATGAGTTGTCTTGACAAGTCGTGATGAGTTCCGATGTACCGTGATAATGGCGGGTACGCATTTTTCAAAGGGCTGGTAGATTCTTAAGGAAATATAATTCATGAAGTGGTTTTCTTCTAAAGGAGATGGTATCTCTACTATAGTTTATGTTAGAGACTCTCCTAAGGTATGGTACCATGTATAATTCGGACTCCATGTATTGCCAGACCCTATTTTGATGATCTCATGTCGATTCGACCTAGATGGAACATTGTGCTTCGTATCGCTAGGGTCGTGTTTTGTATCGACAAAGATGACAGACTTTCCTGCAGCGGTTATGGCTACGTGAATTAACCTGATCACCGTAGAGCTGTATGGAAACATTTATGAAATCATTTATATACCCATTATAAATTAACTCTGGCTTATATTCTCCTTCCTATGAATGAGTGAACGACAACTCAGGGAGGCAGCCATGTTAGATTTCGGTCATCATATGTTTTGATCACTGCCAAGAGAACAGATTATTTATCCTATTATCGGACAGTGACAGGGAGATCTCAATCTTGCTAGAAACCCTCTTTCGTGGTTTCATAATATATACTACAAACTATGGACGTCAAGTAACTTTAGTTATTTATCGATCTGCCTTCACTGACGCGTTTAGTCAGATAGGGGGATGCGGCCATAATATATCATGACATTGAACTTTTTGATGTACTGCCCATTATTTCTGAATGTGTCATGACTTCAGATCTGCTATGTATACCTACAAATTGATATGTCAACATACCATGATGTACTCGTATGTCCCAGTGTGTACGTCTGAATAAATTGAGTAAACAAAGATTCCAGCAGTCTGCATTGGTGCCTTGTAGACACAAGTGTATGAGTGGTTATATTGGTCAGCACACGAACAGTACACCATTCGCGGTAATCACACTCTACACTTCTACTTCATACATACACCATCCTGCGTCGGTTGAAGTGACCAAGTTTAGGGCCTGCTTCCCCTGGAGCCTTTGCCTTCCCTAACTCAGGACTAGGGTGAGTTACCCATTTACAGCTGGGTAGACTGGAGCATGCCTGATCTCAACAACACACCACTCTTCCTTACAGAGCATACAGACTGACACTTTACAGAGTGGAAAGAAGAAAAGAAACTTTACAATTGGATTGTCTGATGCTGTAATCGGTAAGTGTGTGAATATATGAGTGTGGATCCTCACGCGCGTGCATGAATGACAGAAAATCTAATTTTTTTTTTGCAAACCATTTGTTAACTTGCCTAACGGGCAATACATTTTCTGTATACCCCGCATTGTTCCTTTATGTGGGATATTTTGTTAACTCCGTTTAACCCCCTCCCTTTCAATTGCTTAGTAAAGGGAAGAACAATTTGGGATAACAAGTTTTTTTCTACCACCCATACCTAGTACTGTAACCCCTCTCTCAGAGTAATTAACTTCACTGTTAGGTTACATTACCTATGTTCCTGATAACTATCTATCTTTGGACTGGGTTCATCTTTGTCTAATAAGCGGGAAGGGCTTAGTCGATACCAATCTTCTTCACCCCCTCCCCACCTGGTTATTTGCATTTTCTGTACTTATGATAATTTTATGTAACCCTTGATATTTGTTTGTGATTTGATTCTTTTTTGGTTAATAAACATCATAAACCTAGTTAGCACTCTGTTGGAAATACCCAAAGCCCATAAAATTTCCCCTATTTGTTTAAGATAGTTGTATCCACGTCGTCTGTGTGTTTGAAGCACCAAATCGGTGTGAGCGCAGATGTGTGTCTGGAAAACTGGCAAATAATTGTTTGACCAGGAGAGTGGAAGAGAAGATTGAGAGAAACGATTTGTCGTAAATAAGTCTGTCTTTACTCTCCTCCAGCACTCTGTGGAGCATCATATTTAATCTCTACATTTCTATCACTGAGTTTTTTTCACCATCATTCTACACTCTAAACCGGACTACTATTTCTAAGACTCTTTCTCTCAAAATAAATTTACGACAATATTTGGCTGGCTCGCCGGGATAAAGATATTTTGAGTCTGATCTAAGTCTGGGTCTAACTAGATAGAGTGTGAGTGATCTGTCTTTGTGATTTAGGGAAATAAATAAATAATTAATTACACCCCTAGACAACGCCTTTTAGTATTTGGGTCGTCCACACAGCATATTTACTGGTTGTTTTCTTTCCACAGCAGTAGAAAGTACGGATAATCATAAATTTGATTAGCTAAAATATCCTCTGGCGGAGTAAATTTAATTCTTTCTTTATAAGATTTGCTGGGATTGCGTGATTGGTTTTACAGTCACTAAAGGTTTTTGAAGTTAAAAAGAGTTGAGCTTAGCTAAAGACGGATTGTTCTGATTTTTAAATTAAGTTAACAACGTCTCATCTCAATAATTGACTTCAGGGGCGAGTTTTTGTAGTGGGGAATTAAAATTTCAGAAAAATTTTTTTTCCTTTAAATTGTTTTAATATAAATTTTTCTCTACTGTTAGTAAGAGTAGATTCTTTTCTAGTGTAACTTACCATTTTAGTGGCATAGTCGCTTGCGTTAAGAGTCTTTAGTGACAATAATAGCAGCGATAAGTTTGCACATTAGGAGGTAACACAAGTAAATTTATACTTTGTGTTTTTTCTCGTAGCGGCTTTGAGTTTTTTCCCTCCTTGGTTCTTCTTACTATTCTCTAGTCTTATAAGCATCCAGTTCTTTGGTATGGCAGAGAGAATTAGGATAAGGTCCATTTTGAGACAGGAGGCGAAGGACTCAGGGTTAGAAGGAGAAGCTGCAAACGTGTTTGTCAACAAAGAACTTGAAAGATATGACGCGGACCAACAGAGAGAAGAAAAAGAGAAAAAGGAAGCGGAAGAGAGGGCAGAAGCTAGAAAGAAAGAAGCGGACGATCGTCTATTGGAGCAGAAGAAAATTGAAGCAGAGAACAAGAAAATTGAGGCAGAGATGGAAGCTCGCTGGGAGAGAGAGAGAGAAAGACAGCATGAACTGGCGCTTAAGGCTTTAGAAAGTCTCTACTTCGAATAACGGAGAGCCGTCTTCGCCCCAGTCTCAATCAATGGATCTCTCCAGTACTCAGTCTGTCCAATTAACTGCGATGTCTTTTGCTTTAGAGTCTTTTCCTAGTCCCAATGAAAAAATTGACAGCTATCTAGAAAAATTCGAGAGGCTCGCAAATCTGTATGGGTTAGAGAGTTCCCGCTGGGCACTTAAACTCTCAACGTCATTAAAAAGCACTGCTTATGACGTATATACAAAGCTGGGAACCAACCAACATGATTACGACATGCTGAAGAAAGCCTTGCTAGAGCGGTTTGAGATGACCGCCCGAAAATTTCTGCAAATGTTCAGAAACAGCCGGAAAGAGAGCACGGAAACATTCCCGCAGTTCTCTTCACGTCTCACGGGCTATTTGACAAAGTGCATCGAATTATCTGACCTACCTCTTACATATGAGGGACTACTTGAACTTGTTCTTGTGGAACAGATAAAGTCAACTTTGTCAAACGAAACCCGTAGATTTTTGGCTGAACAGGGCGCAGTCAGGCTTGAGGACATAACATAAATAACTCCACACACCACCACTAGGAAAACCACCCAACCATTGCCCACACAACACCGATACCCCCTAACACACACAACCATCAACCCACCCACCCTACGAGGCCACCCCACCACAGGTACACCCAAAAGGGAAGACCACACCAGGACCACCTCCCTGAACATTCACAAACGGACCACACACACATAAACACACACACTCTAACCCAAACCACACACGGGTGGGGGACAATCCCACACACTCCTCAATCCAAAAAAAGTACCCCATCACAACCACCTTCCTATCTATACCCCCACACCAACCCCCTCCACCAAAAACCACAACAAAACACCAAAGCACCCACCCAAACACTAAACAACCACCCAACCCTCCCAACCAAACCACGTCCCCCCAACCCACCTCCCCACCAACCACACACCATCCCACCACCACCCCAACTATCCGCACCCACATACCCCCCCACCCAGCCGCTCCACAAAACGCCAACACACACCCCCAACACCTTCACACAACAAAACAACAAAACGCATCAAAATAAATAATAAAAACAAAAACAACACAAAATAACACGCCCCCAAAAAGCCAAAGATAAAAAAAACATAAAAAAAAAAGAATTATAAAACCATCCTAAATCCATTAATGGGACCCCCACCCCGCGTCGGATGTTTGCATACGCCTCGACCGGACGAGTCCAATGTCATTGATTCAACAAAAATGAGGGGACCGCCCCTCAACTCGAAAGAAAAAATCCAGTAAATTTGAAAAAGAAGTACCTCAACTACTTGTCTCTTAGACCTGGACTAAGCTTTAGTTGTATATCGCTAGGCAACCTTTAGTCAAACACCCGGTTCAGACCTCACACCCCAACCAACAAACTACTGACACACCAAGAAACAACCACACACCCCCAACACAATCCCATCGCAACCAACCACACACCAGGAACATCAACCCACAGAGATACCCTAACTCAAGAACCCAATCTATTACAGCGGCCATTATTGGAACCACCTACACATCCCCCTCACACGAACTCCCAGTGAACCCAACCGGATGTAATACAATTTATTGGGAGACTCATAGGCCCCACCGATAACCAGCATACACACACCCACCACAAGACAAGCCCCTAGAACAACAACCACACACCCCCCACAAACCCCACTGCCGAATAACCCCCCAAGACACCCAACACCCTGAAACCCCCACCCTCAGCCCCGACCAAAGAAAACCCCAATCCCCCCACACACCCCCCAACACAACCGCCTACCACTTTTCTAAACACCCACCACGTAATTGTACCGTTAGAACCCACAAACCCACGTAGACACGGGGGACAACCACCTCCCACCCAACCCTAGTCACCCCAGAACCACACCTTAAGAAATGGGGACCCGCACCCAATGCCCTATAACCCATACCAACACGCCACAAATTAACACCAAGTAAAACAAACCACCACAACAACAACTGTCAACCTGTCTCCACAATTCTGCCCACCAAGTTCTCCTCATCATTTTCACCTCTGTTTCCACCGCTCTTCTCCATGTGCTTCTTGGTCTACCTCTGCCTCTCTTGCCCTGGGGGGTTCCAGAACAAGGACTGCCTTGTAATGCTATCAACAGGTTTCCTCAGTGTGTGTCCTATCCATCGCCATCGTCTTCTTCTCATCTCTTGTTCCACTGGCACTCTGTACTGAGTTCTTGTCCTCAGTTCCACGTGGTAACCTTTCAATAACCGTTTTAATCCCTCTATTCTACGCAAGCACCCATTTATGAAAGTCTGTAGCTTTTTGGTTGTTGTCTTTGTTGTTCTCCATGTCTCAGAGCCATACAATAGGACTGACTTCACATTGAGTTGAAGATTCTTATTTTCGTGTTGGATCCGATTTCTCTTGATCTCCATATATTTCCCAATGCAATGAAAGCTCCTCTTGCTTTTTGTAAATACTTATTTGATATCACTATCGCTACCCTCCAGCTTTGTCTATATTGCTGCTAAAGATAGTGGATCATTCTACATCTGTGTATTGGTGATTCTCATTCAGACCCCTGTTTATCATTACCTCATTATCGCCAATTTTGTCTTCTTACCCCTGTGTATTTCAGACCCAAATTGAATGTGACCTCATCATCGAGTGTTTTCAATTTGTCCTGCATCTGATTCGGGTTGACAGAAGAGAGCCAAGTCATCCAAATTCCAGACATCCAACTGCTTAGGTAGAGCCCACTGGATTCCCTTTCTGTTTGTGTGTTGTCGAAGTATAACATATACGCTAGACAAGAGGCATCCCTGTCGACTCCTTCTAACCGCACGCTGTAGCTGTCCATGTTTCATGAAAACTCTCAGTCATGTCTTCAGATGTGGTTCTTTATTACATGATCTTTAGGGGATAGTAATCGTCAATCAAGTTGTTCCAGAGTTCTCTGTCTACACTTGCCAAATGCCGTTTTCAAGTCCATTACGAATCCGACGTGAAGCTGTGATTGCCAGACTCTTTAGCTAGTATTCCTCAATGTGGCTATCTGGACTGTAGATTCTGTTTTGTCGAAAACCGTTTGTTCATCTCTCAGTAGCTTGTCTATATGACATCAGCTGCCAACGTCTCCATTAGAATTTTTTTTTACTTTTCTCGGCAATTATTCAGAGACCAAATAGCAAAAGAAAGGGGGGAATCCTAAGAAGAGAAACTATGCAATTAACATGCGTATTATCGTTATTAAAAAAAAAACAAGGGTACAGCGTTCACAACTTTGTCATATATTGGAACGTAGCATTCACAAAGAAGACCAAGGAACAGCGTTCTCAACTCAGACAATGTACGCGTTCACACGAAAAAGACAGTCAGCGTTCAACCAAACAAAAGTGGTACCTGTTTTAAGACATACCCGTTCACAAAAAGACAATGGTACATTCACAAAAAAAAGAAGTACAAGCGTTCACCAAAAAAAAGACATGTACAGGGTTCACAAAAAAGACAATGGTACCAACGTTCCCAAAAAGACAGTGGTAGATCGGCGTTCACAAAAAGACATGTACAGTCCAAAAAACTACAGTGGTACAGGCGTCACACAGCAAACAGTGGTACAGTGTTCACATAAAAGACTGGTACTAAACAAGCTATCACAAAAAAGGCATTGGTACCTGCATTTTGAAAAAGCATAATACATGCCTGAGATTGAGGTAGCGTGGACAATATAGTAATCTTATGCCATGTCATCAGCAACGACATTCCAGAACCCACACCAACACCTTCAGGGCCCCCGCCGTAAGGCATGGCACAAAATTGCCCAACTCAATATCTTCTTCATCTTCTTTTCGTTCGACCCAGAAAAGGACGGTGGCTGCCGTTCTGTCCCTTGTTTACAACGTAACTGTTATATCTGACACCTTCGGTCGACACCATCCGACTTCTGCACGGCATTTTTTATGTTTTAGGACCGGGATTGCCTTCCCCATTTTCGATCCACCTCGCTCAGCCAGCCTGCACAGGCTTGCAGACTGTTTCCAGGACCACTCACGTAGGTGGAATGCGGTCTTGACTCAGCTCTGGTTCGCTGGTCCTGACGCAGGCAGTCACGCCTATGAGCTCGCTGACTGCGGTCTCCCACCCGCACCGCGTCTTGATGTCCAATATAAGTACAGACTGCAGTTTCTACGATGGCCGGAAGTTAATTTTGCTTTAAAAGAAATTGCTGTGAAGTTTATCTTCAAGTGCAGGAACGCGAAACCATCTCTTGCTTTAAGGATACTATGATTTTTAAAGTTCCTTTAAGGAAGCTATGAACTTTGTCTTGCTTTAAAGGTAGGCTGTGGACTGAAACCTCTCATAATCACTGTAAATTTATGTTGCATAAAGATATCGGTATATTTAATCGTACTTTTAAGGATCATGTTATATTTACGTACTTTAAGGATCAGTGTGAGATTAATCTGGCATAAAGGAATAGAAGTGAACTTTTATCTTCTTTTAATGACAGTTTTGAACTGTATCTTGCTTTTAAGGACCGTGTGAACTGAATATTGCTTTAAGGCTGGTTGTCAACTGAATCTCGTTTTGAGGATATCTTGAGCTTAATTAATCTTTTATTTAATCTTTTAATTAATCTTGTATAAATTGCTTTTAGGACCATTTTTCATTGCACACGAGATCGAGGCACGTATGGAGTATAAGTGCCTCGATCTCCTCCCTTAGATCACACAAGAGATCTCAGCACAGGGCACTAACTCCGTAGTACAGGCGATGGATCCCAATGAGTGTATATGGGAATACACACATTCATAAATTAGTTTTGAAGATGGGTAGTTTCGAATTTTTTATTTTTAATTTGCCAGGGCAGCGGACTTAAAGGATGCGTTTTGAAAACGTAATTTAGCTTTACGGAAAGCTGAGAATGTAAACATTCTTAATATACCTGTAACGTAAATCTCGTTTAGGAAAGGACTGCGAGTGTGAACTTTGGTTATAAGGAAAATTAAGATCTTAATCCTTGCTT
Source organism: Oreohelix idahoensis (assembly GCA_024509875.1). Classification (NCBI taxonomy): domain Eukaryota; kingdom Metazoa; phylum Mollusca; class Gastropoda; order Stylommatophora; family Oreohelicidae; genus Oreohelix; species Oreohelix idahoensis. Next base: position 515,021 of record JAMPIV010018581.1, on the reverse strand, counting down.
TAAGAATAGTTGTGAATTTAAAACTTGTTTTAAAGGATAAAGGTGAAGTTAATCTGCTTAATACTCAGATTTAGTGAGTATGACAACAAGCACCCAGGTGTTGTCCTGTCACAATTCGCCTAGAAAAACCTGTAAACATGCTGTTTTTCTGGCCTTGAGCCATCTACAAATGTTCTCCTTCGCAAACAATGGGAGAACCGTATTATCATAATGAAGAGCAAATTGTAGTTTATCGGTACACTTAAGAAATGCTTAGATTGCATCTTTCAGCAACCGCTTTCCATTAGATTCCACAACGGAAAGTTGCAAGCCAGTCAAAAACAGCTTGCTGGAAATCTGTGAGAAAGAGAGAGTTTAGCAACAGGAACCGGAATTGGGACTACAGTCACCAAATTGCCAAGTTTCGTGGGAGTTTGAGAGCAGTTATTGCTGCCAGATACCAGGCATTGATTGACTGAAATCCACGATGAGGCAGTACAGAGTCCTTGGAGCAGAAAAGTAATAAAATTAATATTCAAGTAAAGAAGATAGGAAAACGCCAGCTTCTTGGTACAAACAAAACTATAACCGCTTGTTACTGTTATGAAATATGTTTATGTATCCTCACAGAATGTCGTAGAAGGGTGACAACTCAAGATGTTATAAATAATTTAAACCAAAGCAGGCATCACAGGAGCTATATGGTCCTACTTAGAAACACAAAGTTCCGCGAAAGATCTTCTTTTTCAAGTGCCTGCCTTGGTGGCGTCGGAGATCAAGTCCTCCACAATTTTATGTCTTCAATACAATTTACCAACTCTGTTGTTGACTTCTTTTCATGTCACGATGTCAAACTGTTTAGTTTCTGCTCTCTTTGTCTTCCCCTATAATTCTTTACTTCAATCTTACCTGTTGTTACAATATATATCAGCTTTCCTCTTCTGATAACATGCCTAAAGAAAGTGAATCGCTTCTTTCTAACTTGTGAAATAAGTTTCCTTTGCGCATTGGCCTCTTGCAGGACATTACTCTTTATGGTTGTGTGATGGGCCGGGAAGACACCCCTGAGGCCCCACCCCCACTTCAGTTCAAGGCATGTTTGTCGCCCATATATTTTCGGTCGGCCCACGTGACTGTCAGATCACGTGACGGCGCGAGCCTGGGTTGTGAAAAATCTGAAGTAGAAGATTGATGAAAATGCCATAATAATGCATTTAAATTAGGGTTGTGGTGAGAATTGTGTTATATTAAATAGCTGACAGGTTTTATTAGTTTTTCGCTATTACCGTAAGCGATAAATCGCTGTGGAATTTTTAAGTATCAAGATTAATAAACGCCTAGCGCAGTAAAGTGAAGTGATTTAGCCTAGTGCCTATTACAAAGAGATAGCGAGCTACTACCAGCGACCTATCCTAGTATCGCCGCCAGAGACAACAGACGAAAGCCCAAACTGGTAAATGCACAGAGCACGTAAGTTAATTTAAATTAGAATACTTTTAGTATTAATTCAAGAATTATATTCATCACGAGTCTGTTTTAAAATGTTTAGTGAAGATAGATACGATGTGTTTCAAAGGAAATGTCTTTTTAGGGACATTATGAGTTAGTCTTGAATGAATGAAAGAAGTGAAAATAAGTATGATAGGTTTTTATTCATTGGGCACGCAAAGCCAAACTTCCAGATGTGAGAATTTAGTATCAAGTATTTCATCCATCAGAACCGGGCAAATTTAAGTAGGAGAGCATTTTATCCATGTAAACAGGACAGAAATTTATCAGAAAGGCAAGATATAGTTATAAGCTATTATCACATGGAATGGAGAAAAAGATTAACAATAGCCAAGATTGTAGCCACTGTGTCGAGGACTGTATAAAAAGCGGCGAATCACACGCCCCGCGTGGTAAACCTAAAATGTTGACGCGCCATGTGAACACGTTGTTATTTAGTTCCAGGGTGGTTTAAGGCGAGAATAATTATAGTTTATTTTTCTAATGTAAAAGTAATTGAGTGTATTTCACGTATTATTGATAATTCAACTGTATATTTAATGGGTTACTGTGAGGTGAGAATATGTATTTAGATTTCTGGAGAGCGCGAGGCCTCTCCTTTGTTGAGACATGTGTTTCTCTGGTTGCTCCCGGCGGAGCATGGAAACACCAATAAGGCTGGTGTCTATCACAAGCCGACAAGGATGCATATTTTATGCTCATGGAAGTGATTTGTTTCGGGTATAGCTGTGTTTCGTGTGATGAGATTCTCAGTCGCACCAGTCGTCACATACGACATGCTTCAGAATGCAGTAACGAATATTGAGATAGATCAGTTACGAGTAGTAAGCTTATTTCTCCATTAACTGAGAGTATTTGTTGTACATACAGTTGAATAGTAATTCTATGTCCATTTTATGATTATTTCATTATGGTTATGTGAGGAATGGTTGTGAGAGCACGTGGGCTCACTTCAAGGTATATATTTCTCTTCTCCGCTCCTGAGGGAGCATGGGGCCAACGGTTGTGGTTTTGCCCCTCCTATTAAGTATTCGATTAGGCAGTAGTGTTTCGGTAGCAATCTGTGTTACATGGTGAGATTGCCAGCCCAAGCTCGACACCTTACTATAGTCACATTGGACGACATGCATGAGTGTGCTGTGTAGTGTGATAGCTGAGTGTGGTGCTCTTGCATTAGTGCGTTTTTTGGTAGCTATCTGTGTTACCTGTGAGGTTGCCAGCCCCCTGCACAACACCATAACTAGTCGCTAATTGGACGACAGCATGATGTGTGTGTGTGTGATAGCTGAGTGTGTGCTCTTGCAGTAGTGTTTCCGTAGCAACCTGTTTTACATGGTGAGATGCCAGCACCACGCACAACACCTACTAGCTCGCATTGGATTGACACACATAGTGTGTGTGTGTGTGATAGTTTAGGTGTCAGGTTGCGGCGTAGGACAGTTTGACAGGTGAGAGGCCGTGGTGTTTCTCATTCATATATAATTATGAATTTAACTATGTCTGTGCTTTGTTTGCTTCTTCTCAGAGTAGCATCGGGCACTGTGGTGTTTTGTTTGGTTTGGTGTTATGTTCGCTAGTTTATTTTGTTAATGTTTGCTTTGGCACTTTATGGGTCGTAAAGATAAAGATAGCCCGTGCCTCTATAATCAAGAGTTTTATTGTTTTGCGGGTCGTGCGAGTTGTAGCAAGAGAGTGAACACACATCACCAATATAATCATCATCATCATCCCATCTTCCTCGCCCACCCTGCCCAATTGCGTCGTCGGCAGGATAGCAGACAGTGACACGAAGCAACCGCAAACGAACAAATATGTTAAACACCCCGCAGTGCGTGTCTTGCAGCAAATGGCATCGATCAATGCGCACTGTGAAGAGATTTAATGTGATGGTTGCCAGACATTAAGCTATTTAAGTGGAGAGGGAAGTCCCACTTGGCGAGAGTTTGTGGCAGAGGTAGAGGCCTGAGCCTCGGAAATTGGGTCCTTAGTTGCGATAGACAAAGTAGATTTAACCTGGACACAACGTTACTCCATGGTTCGCTAGGGAGTTGCGGATACCTGGCGGATGCCAAGGACCAGCCCTGAGCAATTACTGGACATTGTCAAAAAACCTATAGCGAGAAACCCCAATCAGTGAGGTGAACAGGATTTCCCTTGGGAATATGCTGTTTAATGGTGAAAGAAAAAGCCTGAGACAACGACGGGTCACAGATAGCAAGTGCAAGAAGTTTAAAAAGAGGAGAGGCACTCAGGGCAGAATTATCCTTCCTAAAGTCCCAGAAGCACAGATGTCAGAGTCCAGTTCGCGCCAGCACAAAAGGAGGTGGCAGAGAAAGAGAGCACCATGCCAGCCGCGGGAACCTGCCAACGCAAGACAAGGAGGTGTTCCGCGAACAGCCAAAGCACGACGAGGAGGTGCATGTTCTGGTATGTGAGAGTCCAAGCTGTTTTAACGAAAGCAGTGACTGACAGTAACCGACCAGTGCAGCTAGCAGCCGACAAGGCGAAAAGAGTTGCAAGTGTACAGTGTCCGCAGGGGATGGGGATTCATCACGCCAGCTGATGGAGGTATTGATGTATTTGTACATCAACCAAGATCTTACAGACAGGATTCCGAGTCTGGCGAGAAATGCGAGAGTAGAGTATGACAGCAAACCATCGGTCCAGGCATGGAAGCAATTTTAATGTATGCGGCATTGGCGGTCAAGAAAAAAAAGTGTAAGGGCAGCAGAAAGCGACCCTGGCACAGATGGACGCCCAGAACGATAAGGTGCTATAATTGTGGGTGAGATCTCTCAGTCCACATGGCAGCCAATGCCACAAGCCCGCTCCTGAAAAAATGCTTTGAGGATGCAAGTCAACTGAACATGATAGCCGCCTGTCCCTCAAGAAGCTCTTTCCTAGACGGACTGCACAGCCAGGTTGCCTTTAGGGCGCAAGCCAAGAGATGGCCACGACATACTGTCACACTAAGGGCGGCAGAGAAAATTACGCGTCGTCTAGGGGAAAACCCCGTCTAAAGCAGATAGGAGGATGCAAAAATCAAGGTTCAGCCAGGAGACACATCACAAGCAACTGTGGGGAATGTAAGCCACCGTTCACGCAAAATGAGTGCAGAACAACTCAAGAGCGATCCCCCTACAGATTCGACGCTACAGCACTGGCAAGCAGATGTCACAAGCCAGCCAAAAAATCGGGAAAACGCTGGGGCCCCCACAAGTATGGTCGAAACTACTAAGACTCCACGGCAACTGCCAGCCCGACAAAGCACAAACGTAGGGACATGTCGACCAAGACCGTCCCCAGCCGGGTTGTACCGATGACAGAAGCTCACCTAAAGCATCGGCCGCAGAGAAAGAGTCATAACGCAGCCACCAACGATCTAAGAGCTACAGATCGAAGCGCCAGATTGGTGATGTTGTCGGACGGACAACAAAATCAAAGGAGGAGATAAGGTGATGGCAGGGAAGACTCCCGAGGCCCCACACCCACTTCAGTTCAAGGCATTTTTCGCCCATATATTTTCGGTCGGCCCACGTGACGGTCAGATCACGTGACGCGCGAGCCTTGGTGTGAAAAATCTGAAGTAAAGATTGATGAAAATGCCTATATTAATGCATTTAGATTAGTTGTGGTAGTAGAATTGTGTTATATTAAAATAGCTGTAGGTTTTATTTGTGTTTCCGCTTTTAATTTATCTAAAGCGATAATCGCGTGTGATATTAAAGTAGTCCAGAGTACTACGCCTAGCGCAGGAAAGTGAGGGATTAGTCCTAGTGCACTATAATAAAGAGATAGCGAGCTACCAGCGGACATTTCCAGTAATCAGGCCGCCCGAGACAACAGACGACAGAGCCAAACTGTAAATGCATAGAGCACTGAGTTAATTTAAATTAGACATTAATTTTATATAATACTAGAAATTATATTCACCACGAGTCCTGTATTAAATGTTTAGTGAAATAGTAGATGTGTTTCCAAAGGAAATTGTCCTTTTTTAGGACATATGATTTATGTCTTGAAGAATGTTAGATGAGTGAAAAGTAATGTTTGATAGGTTTTATTAGGCAACGCAAAAGCTAAATCCAGAGGTGAGAATTTAGTATCAAGTATTTCATCCATCAGACCGGGGCAATTTAGTAGGAGAGTAATTTATAGCAGTGGAAACTGGACAGAAAATTATCAGAAAGCAATATAGTATGAAGCAATTTTCACGGGAATGTAGGATAAGATTAACAAATAGCAAAGATTGTAGCCACGTGGCGAGACTGTATAAAAAGCGGCGAATAACACGCCCCGCGTGTAAACCTATAATGTTACGGCCATGTTGACACGTTGTGTATTTAGTTTCCAGTTTGGTTTAAAAGGTCGAGAATAATTATATTTTTAATTTTCAAATGTAAAAGTAATTGAGTGTATTTCACTTTATTAGATAATTCTAGTATATTTAATGGGTTTACTGTGAGGTGAGAATATTATTTAATTTCTGGAGAGGCGCGATGCCCTCCTTTGTGGAGACATGTTGTTTTCTCTGTTTGCTCCCGGCGGAGCATGACACACCCAATGTGCTGCTGTCCTATCACCAGCCGAACAAGAAAGCATTTTTATGCTATGGCATTTGATTTGTTTTTCGGTAACGATGTGTTTCGTGTGATGAGATTCTCAGTCGCACCCCAGTCGACACATACGACAAGCTTCAGTATGCAGTAACAATATTGAGATAGATCAGATACAGTAGTCGCTATATTCTCATTACTGAGAGTAATTTGTTTGTACATACAGTTGAATATTATTCTATGTCCCTTTTATGATTATATAATTATAGTTATTGTGAGGAATGGTTGTGAGCACGAGGGCTCACTACAAGGGAAAATATTTCTCAATTCTTCTCCCGCTCCTGAGGGACATGCCAAACAGTGTGGTTTGCCTCCATAGTTAGTAATTCATATGCCTAGGGCAGTAGTGATTTCGGTAAGCAATCTGTGATACATGGTGAGATTGCCAGCCCCACGGCACAACACCTTACTAAAGTTCTCAATGACGACATGCATGAGTGTCGTGTGTGTGTGCTACTGAGTGTGTGCTCTTGCAGTAGTGGGGGGTTTTGGTAGCAATCTTTTTACACATGGAGAGGTTGCCAGCCCCAGCACACACCATACTAAGTCCATTAGGACGACATCCTGCTTGAGTGTGTGTGAGTTTGATAGCTGAAGTGTGTGGCTCTGACGTAGTGGTTTCCGTAGCAACCTGTGTTACATGGTGAGATTGCCAGCCCCACGCACAACACCTTACTAGTCGCATTGGATGACACACATGAGTGTGTGTGTGTGTGATAGTTGAGTGTTCCAGTGCGGCGTAGGAACAGTGACAGGTGAGGAGCGTGGTGTTTTCTCATTCATATAAATATATGATTATAACTATACTGTGGCTTTGTGTGCTTCTTCAGATTAGCATCGGGCACTGTTGGGGTGATTGTTTGGTTTGTGTTAAATGTTCGCTAGTCACAATATAATCATCATCATCATCATCATCTTCTCGCCCACCCTGCCACAGTTGTCCATGGTATTTTTAACATTCTTCTGTAAAACCACATCTCTGTGACCTCTAGTGCCTTCCCTACTTGTTTACTTATTGTCCATGACTTACTCCCATATGCCAGGATTGGTTCTATATAACACTAATGTTAACTTCACTTTGAGCTAAATGATATTTTACCGAACGTTAACTTCACTTTGAAATAAATAATATTTTACCGAAAGTTAACTTCACTTTGAACTAAATATTATTTTACCGAATGTTAACTTCACTTTGAACTAAATGTTATTTTATAGAACGTTAACTTTACTTTGAACTAAATGGTATTTTATAGAATGTTAACTTCACTTTGAACTAAATGTTATGTTATAGAATGTTAACTTCACTCTGAACGAATGTTAACTTCACTTTGAACTAAAAATGGTTTTTTTTAAATCGAATGTTAACTGTACTTTGAACTAAATGTTGTTTTATAGAATGTTAACTTCACTGTGAGCTAAATGATATGTTTACCGAATGTTAACTTCACTTTGAACTAAATGTTATTTTATAGAATGTTAACTTAACTTTGAGCTAAATGATATTTTATCAAATGTTAACTTCACTTTGAACTAAATGTTATTTTATAGAATGTTAACTTAACTTTGAGCTAAATGATATTTTATCGAATGTTAGCTTCACTTTGAATCTAAATGGGAGAGAACGCAAGGGGAGAAAGAGTCTCTCCACTTCCCTTTGAACTGAGTGTTATTTTATAGAGTGTTAATTTCACTTTGAGCTAAATGATATTGTACTGAATGTTAACTTCACTTCAAAGGGAAAAAAACCCTCCCCAGCATATGCAGTTCACGATAAGGTAAATTTTTGTAACCTAGCTCGTGAGTTTTCACTGGGAATGCGGATAAAAAGTATACCTTTAATCCCTGGGATACTGCTCTTTGAAATGTGAAAATTGCTAGTGGATGTCCAAGTCATTTGAGGCTCGCAACCTCAGCATATAGAATGACGGGTGAAGGTTCGTTCAAAATTTCTTTAGTTTTAACATTCTTTCTCTTTTCCCTCTCCGTCATCTAGAGATATACCGAATCATCCCCTGTGATCTACTGGTAGATCATGATCTACATTATACCAACAACTGGGTTAAACTGTTTTAATATCAAGCAGTAGTAGTCCTATTGTGTCTTTGTCTCCTTGGAAAACCCACGAGAACTTCTGTCTTTCTTCAAGTACCTTGCCTGTTGGCGTGTGCGATCGTGTCGCTCCATAACTTCCTGTCTCGAGAACGATTCATCAGTTATGTTGTTTATTTATTTCCATGCCATGATGTCAAAAATGTCCAGTATTCTTCTCACTTTGTTGTACCTCTTTTTCCTTCAATCTTTCCTGTTGTTACGAAATATTCCATCTTGTTTCTTCCCTTAACATGCCAAAAGAAAGATGACTGCTTCTTTCATGCATGAGTAATAAGCTAGCTTTGCACGTGAGCCACTTCCAGGACATCCTCATGATTGTTTTTAGCTGTCCATGGCCTTTTTAAACATTCTTCTGTAAAATCACATCTCTGTGGCCTCTAATATATATATATATATATTTTTTTTTTTAAATAAAATTTTGCCTCGTTTTGGCGTCCCGTTCAACCTAGCCGGTTATATTAGGGCGCATGTCCAAAAATAAAAGACCTTTAGGCCTGGAGAATAATATAAGCTTGTGTGGCCTCTAATACTTTTTCTACCTGTTGACTAATTGTCCATGACTTACTTCCATATGTCACGATTGGTTCTATATAACACTGACGAACTCTCTTACTGTAGCGAAATCTGTGAAATAATCGCTAAATTCAGTAAGATTTTACTCCTATGATAATAAACCCGCCCGTGTGTGCTTGCCTATCGGTGTCTTCTACGCCAGTAGAGCGCTGAATTTTGTACAGTGGTAATGCTTAGAAAATGATCCCGCCGTAACATCTTACACGCTTTCCTAGTTCGTCCTTGAGAATTAAATATAACATTTGTGCAGGGTCAAGGAGTATTTGTTTCAAGACCGAGAGAGAGAAGAAGGAAGGTGGATGAAGGAGCGACAGAAGAAATGCTACCATTGTCACGCGTTTGGGTTTTGAAACGCCAAATTATAATGAGCGCGCGACAGTATTGCCTTTAGCAGATTTGAAAAACAAGACGCAAAGCCACATGCATGCATCGCACTATATTCTCGCAGTTGAAATGTATATACACATACACAGTCAGCTCTTAATTCCTGCCTAGTAGTGTATTTCTGACGTAACCCAAACAAGTTGTTTTATTTTGAATAAAAATGATAGAGAAGGGGGGAAAGATGGCCGACTTATGGAAAAGTATATAATTGACGACTAACAGTGACGAATATGAAAATCCAAACGACAATGAATATGGCCATAAAAATCATATATATGGATAGCTTAGAGTCTCCTGAGCAATAATATGGTTAATATACAAAGTAGCCCAATTATTAACCAAGATATTGAAATAATACTATATATCTACGAACGGTAAGACGGACGGACTGTTGTTTTTGCTCATTCTATTTACAACATTATTTGGGGACGCAAGTTTAAAAAGAGGCATTAGAGTGATTCAAATCCTATTGGTTAGTATAGGAGTATAGGAAGGAGGGTATTGGTTGGCCCAAAAAGCTAAATATATTTTGCAGACTCACTCCTAGTATGTTTGGAGTTTTGTTTTTTTCAAATTTGAATTGAATAGCTAGACCCTCACTGTGATTGAGCCAGTCTATTGATATTGGCAAAAAGCTTCCAAGGCTTGTCGCCATTTGATACAAAATTGTTAGTATGCAAGCTGCGTTGAGAACAGCAGTGCTAAGAGTGAAAATAAAAAAACCTTGGCAGTCTGGAAGAGGGCAAAGCTGAACTTATATATTAACGCTAATGCCAGTCAACGTATGTTGTATGTTGTGATATTTTTCATTGAATTGTGGGAAGAACGAATTTATTAACCTTGTTATTACAAAAATTTGGTGTATAAGATACTGCTTTATTGGGAATGTGTTACGACTAAGTACATAGGTCACCTAGCAGACTTATGCAGGGCCTGTGGTGTTGCTCACACGCAGTAGAACTGACATGAGTTGTATAACTTAAAATGATTTCCACAGTTACCAGTGGGAAGGCTAACCCACATTATCCTATGGGAGAGGATCATTGTTGAAGTGTCAGAGGCGTTGTAGCCATTAGGGAGAAGAATAAGGAGCACTGGTATGAGTTGTTATCTCAGATGAGAATGGTTGAAATGGGTGGTCAGAGGGATCTGACCCTTTTCTTTTTTTGAATTATACCATGTATTACTTGTGGAATGATATTATAGATGTGTTATAAAGAATCATAACCTTGTTTCAGGGTTTTTGTTCTGGTACTAAGCTAGTGTCAGAACCCTGGTGTATTTATCTCTGTGAGAGAAGTATTGAAATGTTTGCTGGTAAAACGCTTGCTACCACACTACACCAGGGGACTTTGTCAGATTGGTCATTCGGTTGAAATTTTGCTGGTACACGCTCGCTACCACGAATCAACCCATGAAATATAGGAGATTGTCAGATCATAACTACTACCAACAGACAGATAAGTGCCAGTGTGTCGGCACTAAAGAGTTTCATCCACTAATATTAAAACAAAATAAATAAAAAATTTGACTGTTGAATAAACATTCCACAAGAGATAAAGAAAAGAGAGGGGATGATGACAACACCCCAACCCACCATTAATTACCAGTGTTAAATTAGTCTACAGTAATACATCAATATAATTAGATTGTAATATTTCTTTATGTGAACAGAAGATCCATTGTGGTATTTAATTTTATGTAAATAAAACCATAAATTTCATTTTGTTGTTGGTCCTGTCTCAGAAAATTCTGAGGCAGGGCAAATAAAATTGTAATATATTCTGTTACATAAATATTCAGCCACAGACTTCTATAAGATATCCTAGAGTGTTAGTCTGTTTGTGGTTGTTGTATTGACCCAGTCCTATTTATGTTAGAATTAAAGTGTATTTGTATATATTTGACTTACACTGCACTAAATCTTCATTACCCTAGACACTTAGACGTAGTCACATAACTAATAAGTAAAAATATAGCGCCAAGTGAGATCATAGGGTGGTAGCAGATAGGTTCTCTGAAAATACTTAACCATCAACTACTAATCTCAGGGGCCAACACAGCTGACCTCACTTGGTAGACAAATAATATTAATTAATAACATCTATAACACCAAATCCACCACACTTACTTTCATTGACAAATAATTGTTGCTTAAAATATTTTTCATTTTATAGAATGTTGCTTTTGCCTGGGCTTTACTTCTGAGATGCATCTCCCATCCGATGTTATTAAAGTGCCTAGGTATTTGAATTTATTGGCTTGTTTTAAAACTGTTCAGTTACTTTGATAGTGCATTCTGAACACAATTAACGTATATTACCATTGTTGACTGCATTCTGAACACAATTAACGTATATTACCATTGTTGACTGCATTCTGAACACAATTAACGTATACTAACATTGTTGACTGCATTCTGGACACAATTAACGTATACTACCATTGTTGACTGCATTCTGAACACAATTAACGTATACTACCATTGTTGACTGCATTCTGAACACAATTAACGTATACTACCATTGTTGACTGCATTCTGAACACAATTAACGTATACTACCATTGTTGACTGCATTCTGAACACAATTAACGTATACTACCATTGTTGACTGCATTCTGAACACAATTAACGTATACTACCATTGTTGACTAGTTATTCCTCGCTGCTCAGTTTTTCTTAATTACTCAATTTTCTTTAAATATCTTCATTATTCCTTCTCGTTATTTTAGCATCCATTTAGCTTTCTCCTGTTCTCTATCCCGCACCTCCCATCTCTCCCCCTTGACCTTCGTATGTTATCTCCTAATTTGGACCTGATATCACCGTGTTCCCAGAAGAAGCTTGAAGACGAAGCTACTCGAGTGAGCAACAACTGAAGGGACATCACTAGTAATGACTTGACGCAAGGGGAGACAGCATGTTTTCCATAGCAACAAAAAGCCGTGACTAGGTGTGCAGCCTAATGATTGAGCGGTTTCAGGGGATTAATTGCACGTGGAGGTTGGCGGGGATGAGTTAAAAATAAACTACGAAGGGTTTCTGGGATTTCGGGATTGTGTTTGTGCGTAAGCGGAGGGGAAGGGGGAATTGACAGCTGGATAGAAGGAATCAAAGGAATAGTTTCATTCCTGGGAGAAAAAAAAATTTGTAAATGCACATTCTACACAGCGCAGACATTGAGCATTGACAAAGCGACAGAAAGAGAGAGAGAGAGACAGAGAGAGAGAGAGAGAGTGTGTGTGTGTGTGTTTGTGTGTGAGCGAGAGAAAGAGACTGAGAAGACGATGATGATGATGAAGCAGAAGAAGAAGCCAAGATGAGACAAGATAATGTATGTGTGTGGTTGACAGCGACAACCAGATTGAGAATCCGAAAGCACAGAAAACACGAACAGGCAGTATCTCGGTGACTGTCCGTACTAGACATACACACAAACAACGTAATACAGTGTTAAGTCAATAAATACGGGAGCTAATGAAAAACTGGTAAGGAAAGTCAAATGTAAAAGCTGTTACTCTGGCTGACGAAGGGTGAACTCCGAAACGTCCCGTTTTTCTAGTATGTCGTCCATTCGTTAAAACTGACCTTACCCCCTCCCCTCCCTTTGTTTTCTCTTTTAAATAATATATAAACAATTCTATTATTGTTGTTCATCAGAATCGACGTCATTGCACTCCGGGCAAACCCATAGGTGCTCAGTCTCCCTCAGCAAATGTCGAAGGGTATGAATGCTAATTAATCCTGTTGCGCGTTGGTTGCATACCCGCCGTATGCATGCTCTCATTTGTCCATCCCTGCTGGTCTTACATACAAACGATGTAAAAGGAACAAGTAAGGAGGCAATACAAAAAAAAAACCAAAAAAACAGAGAAGAGCAGCGACCAGCAGCAGTCTTACAAGGAAGAGCAAGTGAGAGGAATAGAGAAATGTAGCAATGCTGACAGCGAAGGGCATTCATGTGCGTCTGTCTTTATGTGTCTAAGTAAATCTTTACCATGTGTTGTCACGTAGTGTCAAAATAGTCTTTTCATCTGGGTGTAGCCTGATATATTTGACCTAACGATTAACCAATAAGCAGGCCCACTTGGGTCGTGACTCCCGAGTGTCAGCCTCCTCAGGGGCTTACCTTTGGGAGTCATGACTTAAGAAGGCCTATCACCTATGTAAAGGAAATAAAAAGGCCAAAACACATGTCGGGCGAGGGGAAACAACGTCTGATGATCAGACTGTCTCCTATTATAATGTTCTGTATATATTCCTATCTGATAAGATTTACCGTGTTTCACCTGCTGTAAAAAAAAAAAAAAAATCTTCATGTGGGCGTGTCCTGTTATGTTTGACCAAACGACTTACCAATAAATTACCGGTAGATCGAAACGGGCACAGGAAACATTCTAATATGTTCAGACACCCAGACAGGCGGAGACAAATACAGACAGATATATAGATACACATTTATGCAGATAGGTAAATATAGATACAGACAGACATGCAGACTGACAGAAAAACAGTTAGACGGTCGGACGAACGGACAGACAGACAGACAGACAGACAGACAGACAGACAGACAGACAGACAGACAGATAGATAGATAGATAGATAGATAGATAGATAGATAGATAGATAGATAGATAGATAGATAGATAGATAGATAGATAGATAGATAGAGCGCAAGTTATCAATGTACTACAGTTACAATAGTAGATACTACCATACATGAATGAAGCGATAGAGACTTCACATATACTAATTTTCAGTTTTATGAGCAGGGATGACCGGTTCCCTTGTCCTTCCTAACTCAAGCGCAGAGTCAGGTACCCATTAACAGCTGGATAGACTGCATCATGGCGCTACAAGATTTCTAACCCGGTAACTTTGACTGGGGAAGAAAACGCTGTAATTTCGCTGCCTGTCGAAGCTAGATCTATGTTAATGGTTTTAAATTACCACATTCTTTTCCTCAGAAGTGTCTGAAACTGTTGCAGTCTTACTTGAGTTAATAGAATTACTGCAATATAACTCGTTAATGTGACATCAAGTAGCACAGTTTTATCTGAGTACGAATGACTGAAACTGATCACTGTTATTATGTGACCTGAGTTCATTTTTTTTTTTTTTCCTTAACCAGCGGCACTTGAGCTTTCAGCCCTTCGGCCCAATGACATGTCATTGCGAGGCTGGGGAACCTGAGGACTTTCCTTCCAACCCGGTCAGGAGCTTCGCTCCTTCCCATCCACAGAGAGTTTATCACAGGAGCCGTTCAGGCTATTCAGTCAAATTTCCGGCCGTAAACATTTCTTCAAACGCCGACGCCCGGGTTTGAACCATGAACACCTGGTAGCCAGTACAACGCCTAAGCCATTACACCAGCGCGGCTCCCAACCTGAGTTCATAAAATTAATGTCTTTACCAATGATTCTCAACGTGGGTCATCTGGTCCCTCAAAGGGGGGGGGGGGGCATGCCATATTTCTAATGGGCCACAGTAAGATGGGAAAGGGCCTTTGTTCCAGCTTACAGCGAATGGGAAAGGAAAGGGGGGGGGGGGGGGGGGGGGGGGTGGGGCCGCACAGATTTAAATCAAGCTCAGAAAGGGGAGCCATGAGGTGAAAAAGGTTGATAACCCCTGGTCTAGACTACTGGCTCAACCCTTGTTTTTTTTTTTATCTCCCTTGTTAGAAAATGTCCGTATTGAGCAACCAAGAAGTTAAATACTTTCATAGTCGGCGCCTGCGTAGAACAGCAGGGATGGGAAATTAAATGGTATGACATATCCAGGAAATGTGGAATTGATGACAAGAACCAGACCAGTAACAGTGGAGCCACAGACGAGAAGCAGAAGGTGGTTTAGGATAGGATACGCGATGCAAGAATTTGTTGACAACCATTACACTGCAAGTGCTTCCTTCTGGGATCCTCAACGTAAGAAGATGTAGAGGAAGACTAAATGACACATAGAGAACAGGAGACAGATACGATATTGAATATAGGAAGACATCGACTGATTTTGAACAAATGACACATAATATAAAACCGTATCATGAATTGGTAAACGTCTTTGAGACTCAGGGAGATGACCGGTATTGATCAGCATCATTATCATCAGCATTATCATCATCATCGCTATCATCTTCATCATCATCAACATAATCATCATCACCGCCATCATCATCACCACCATCATCAACCTCATCACAATCCATCCACTATGATAACACAATCAGACATCATCATCACCAATCATCGTCATCACCACCATCATCATCATTATCACCATCAACAAAACATCATCATCACCATGACTTTCATAATCATCACCATCATCATCATCACCATCATCAAAAAACATCATCATCACCATCATCAATTATTCACCACCACCATTATCATCATCACTTTCACCCCATCATTAATCAAATCACCACCATCTATCATCATCATAATTAAAACCCATCATCACCATCATCATTATCACATCAACATCAGCCGGAGAGCCTGCATAAAACTGTCATTGCTCTTGCAATGGGTAGTTTCTGTGTACATTTGATTTACATGAGGTTGCCTGGCCCTCGCCAACCTGGCATATTAGTCGTCTTGTACGACTTGCCTGAGGGTTATCATTTTCCTCTGCGCTCCTTTACGGGCATGGATCACCACAGTAGCCGGTGTCAATCCTGGCAGAAGCCTACACACAAAACCTTCACATGTCTTCGCCAGGTGGTTGATTTCTTTTGGCAGTTTGATTTATATGAGGGTTGCAGCCAGCCCAAACACCTCAAATGAGTTGCCTTTACGACATGCCTGAGTGTGCACCGTAGTCAATTGTTCTTTGTCTCTTCAGAGACATTCAGAGAACTACGCGCGGCCAGGGGATAATGATAATTATAATAAATTTAGTTCGACTATACTTCTTTCTTTGTTCAGGTTGTAGGGTCATGCCAAATCTTGCAGCCTATCGCCAGGACCAAGTCCACAGTCTCTCCAGGCCCGAGCGGCAGCATGATAGCTTCTGCCTGAGTTCAGCATGCCCTTTGCCACGTCTGGGGAGGTACAACTGTGAAAGTGTTACTACATAAATAATGATAATCTTACCTGTCTGGGTGACTGAATAAATTGTCTACTGCGCTGAGCTGTTGAGGAAGCTGAGAATGATGGTGCTGTGGATGGTGAGAATGGTGGTGTTGTTCCTGCTGCTGTTGTTCGTGGTGACTTTGCGTAGACTGCCGGTAGCGAAACTGATGTGCCTCTTGTGGTGATGATGGTGGTTGTGAGGCAGGAACAGGACAGATGGTGACTCGGCTGTTGCTGGTGATGAGTTTGGGGAAGCATGTTTAAATTCGGTTCACATTTATAGGGTAGCCAGAAGTGACCTTGAACGTCTGAGAAGTCAAGGAATCCTTTTCTGAGTTGGAGGAAGCTACAGAAGAGGCAGGTGACGGGGCTGCGTTAGTTTCGAAGCAGGATGCAGTATAGGCAGGCTTGATTTTGTTACTAGATATCCGTGTTTGGCAAGTCAACATATTGTTGTTATTGATTATGCTGTTGTTATTATTGTTGTTACTAAAAACTGCGAGTTGTACTATTAGTGCTACTTCAACAACACTGTTGCTATCTTCGCTGACAATGCTGGGAATCGACAACCACGCGGCGTTGACGTCCTGCTTAGTGTAGTATCGATACCACTTTTTCTCGTTGATGTACCACAAGGTGTCTGAGATTACAAAGTTTTCTCAGTCCCTTGTCATTCGGCTTCTCCTTGACAACCCTGGGTACCTGTATTTTAATTGGACGAGAAAAATGATTACGTTTGATATTCAAATCTATCTTCTGGTTAGAAAAAAAGTTATTATAAGTGGAAAGTAAATACATTTGTTTCTGGAAATGTCATTAAAAGCTCTGTATGATTATTGTAAAACCAGTGTTTGTTTATAAAAAAATTCTAGCCACATCAAGGAAGGTATTGTCAGAAATACTATTAACCTTTCATTTGAATGTAAAGTAAATATAAAGCTATGGAAGGCAGTACAGTTTTTTTTAACGCACAGTGTATAACCCGTGGGTGTTGAGGAGAGAAAGAAAGAATGAAACTAATGCTACCTTCACGCATGTCGTCCGATGTGACTTTAATAGAGGTTTTGCAAAGGGCTTGCAACCTCATCATGATTAAAAAAAGTGCTACAGAAAGCCATCTCTGTAGGAGTAAATGAGAAGCTTTGGGCTGGCTTCCAACAAGGGCACCAGATTGGCAGTCATGGTTCCATCAATTATATATAAATACCAGCTTTTTCTGTCATAAACGTAAGGGATGCAACTGTGGTTGAAAGTTAGACATTAATTGTATTGTTTCCCTTATAAGTACACTCTCGAAAATAGTAACACTCGACAAAGAAAAGTACGCAAATGACGGTGTGCACAAAAATATTTATAGAATGTGTGATCCCGTATACACACATTGGGATCCTCGCTGTTGCTACGTAGTTCGTGTACTGTGGTGGTGCACAGTGGTTTTTAAAAATACTTCTGAATAAGTAAAATTGCCGTTAGGTATTAATGCTTTTGAATTTAATTCCCGTTTTATGACGGGCTTTTACACTAGTGCTTAAATAGAAGCGAAAAATGACATGAATGGATTAATAAATGAAACCTTTGAGAAATAATCAGACTTGTGCTGACTACGTAATATATGAGGAACTCACCATAGAAAATCCTGAATATTAACTATAAAACTGACTTTTAGGACAACTCGTCAGACACTGGAGTCTGAAGGGAAACAGGGAATTCAAGCCACGCAAACACGGGAAGGAGAGACACTATATCAGATAGAAGTGAAGGATGGAGGACGTGGTGGACATACGAGATGGCTGGAAGCTTCTTACCACTGAAATATGCGCCAAAGAAAGCCATGAGCAGTGATAAAGTGGATTACTTTTAACTTCAGTATCTCTATGACTTAAAGAGGCCGATAGATTGGCAAAGGAGGTTGGAAATTTTCCTGAAACTGAATCAAGTGTTGGCATCCGAAGAGCTCAAGAGACTTATGAAGAGCAGATACAGAAACGAGTGGGAATTCCGTAGTGTTGTTTGAACGGTCGTGTAAAATAGATCACCAGACAGACAGGTAGGGTTAAAGATCACAACAAGCATACGTTAAACCGTGAAGACATACCAGCTTGATACATTACCTCACAGAGAGCTTACAACATTTGCTGTGTTGTACACAACGGCTTCATTAAACACAAGTGAAAACACAGCAATGATAAACGTTGTGGACAGGCATGATCAAGTACGTCATGGCATTTGAAGAAGGAGAGAAAAACAATATATATATGTATATATATATTATTTATATATATATTATTATATATATAGTTATATATTATATATTATATATATATATATTATAATATTATTTATATATATATATATATATATTATATTATATATGTATATATATATGGTATATATATTTTATGTATAGTATATATATATCATATATATATATATATTATATTATATATATATATATATATATATTATATATATATATATATATATATATATATATATAATATATATATATATATTATTATTATTATTATTATTTCAAAACTTACATTACAACTAACTTTGCAAACTTGCCAAGGACTATGCACACGAGCTAAAAGCAGTATTCAAACAAAATTCCACAGTACATCTTCCATATAATCTATAAAATTATCAAGATATATTACAATCACTGCAGCTAGTAGTTATACGATTTTCATAAATTACCTTCCAACAAGTTTTAAGATAATGCTGAATCATTAATAAACGAGATACGTAAAAGATATGCCAGTTTCACAGCTTACATTGCATGCAGCTACTCTAAAGTGCTTGCTAGCAACCATATTGATTGTTACTCAAGTCGACACAACTCTCGACATAAATTTCAGACCATCTTATGGCATCAATCTCTCTTTAAAATTTGTCATTTCTGGTATTCTCTTCGGCACCCTCCCAGTCTGCCGGGCACTCTGTCGAGTGTTCTAGAGCTATAATTGATCCGGGGAGACCTAATGACGTCAGGGACTCAGGTGCAACACAAACCCCCCATGTCCAGTATCGAACTATAATTGGGACACTTGGGTATTAGGAATGCATTCAGCGCCCTTCAGTCATTTGATCGGACAGACGCCTTTGGTACAGCTACTTGGGGTAGTATTGTTCACGTATTTTTTTATGTTACCAATTATTTTACCGCTTTCTTTGATATCAAAATTAGTTCTCGTGTTTCATTTATTTATGTTTTATTTTATTTATTTTCTTCTTTTCAATTTTGTTAAAACAGGGAAGGGCAATGAAGATAGTTAAAAGTCAGATTCTACAACTCAGATGTCAAGTCAGTCCTATTGTATGATCTCAATAACATGGACAACTACAAAAGCATCTACCAAGAATTTTCAGGCTTTCATAAATTTGTTCTTGCTTATAATAGCCGGATTTAAATGGTATGACCAGATGACAAGATGTGGAGCTGATGACCCGAACCAAACAAGTGCCAGTGGAACAAGAGAGGAGAAGAAGGCTTTAGAGATTGATACGACAAACAATGAGGAATACTGTTAATAGCATTACAAGTCAGTCCTTGTTCTGGAATCCCCAGGGTAAGAGAGGTAGAGGGAGACCATAGGACACATGGAGAAGAGAACTGGAGACAGACATGAAAGGAGATAGAGGGAAGACATGGAAAGACCTTTAACTGATGGCACAGTACAGGAAGACTTGGCATACATTTGTTGAAGGCCTATGACACAGTACAGGAAGACTTGGCATACATTTGTTGAAGGCCTATGACACAGTACAGGAAGACGGCATAAATTTGTTGAAGGCCTATGACACAGTATAGGAAGACTTGGCATACATTTGTTGACGGCCTATGACACAGTACAGGAAGACTTGGCATACATTTGTTGACGGCCTATGACACAGTATAGGAGGACTTGGCATACATTTGTTGAAGGCCTATGACACAGTATAGGAAGACTTGGCATAAATTTGTTGAAGGCCTATGACACAGTATAGGAAGACTTGGCATACATTTGTTGACGGCCTATGACACAGTACAGGAAGACTTGGCATACATTTGTTGAAGGCCTATGACACAGTACAGGAAGACTTGGCATAAATTTGTTGAAGGCCTATGACACAGTACAGGAGGACTTGGCATACATTTGTTGACGGCCTATGACACAGTACAGGAAGACTTGGCATAAATTTGTTGAAGGCCTATGACACAGTATAGGAGGACTTGGCATACATTTGTTGAAGGCCTATGACACAGTATAGGAAGACTTGGCATACATTTGTTGAAGGCTTATGACACAGTACAGGAAGACGGCATAAATTTGTTGAAGGCCTATGACACAGTATAGGAAGACTTGGCATACATTTGTTGACGGCCTATGACACAGTACAGGAAGACTTGGCATACATTTGTTGACGGCCTATGACACAGTATAGGAAGACTTGGCATGAATTTGTTGACGGCCTATGACACAGTACAGGAAGACGTGGCATACATTTGTTGACGGCCTATGACACAGTATAGGAAGACTTGGCATACATTTGTTGACGGCCTATGACACAGTATAGGAAGACTTGGCATACATTTGTTGACGGCCTATGCTCCTTATGGAGCAGAAGGCTGATGATGATGATGAATAAATATAGTAAATTTTACCAGAAAAACATCAAAAAACTTCAGCAGTTACAACATGCCAACAAACACATGACCCCCAACCCCGTTTTGTTTTTAAACGTCGCTAACCCACCTATTTAGCCAACATCTATTAGTCAAGCAAGCAAGCAATCACCAACAAATAAATTATCGAAGCAAGCCATATACTGCTTCCAGCTGTATTCGAAGTGGCTTACCCTCATTTTCGTTGCCAGGGATAATAAAGTCATTTGCTAAAACTGAAGATTGCAGTTTAAGATTGCCCGCTTATGTCATGACATTCTGAATACTAGATAGAAAGCTTCGCGCTCCAAATTTGGACTTCTGCCCCCATAATTCTAGCGCTGAGTGCTAGAATTAAGCTATGAAAACGATCAATGAAGGCACAAAACGTCAAGCTGTTATTGTTAATTTTAAAACCCTAATGAATACACAGGCGTTTTTTTTTTCTGCTTTAATCTTCTCCTGTGTCTACAACAATAATTTTTGTCACAACAGTGAGCAGATCTCGTTGTATTATCTTCCAGTATAAAGAAGTTTGCGTTTTATTAAAGAAAAACCACAACAAAGTAAACTGCTTCACTTGAACAGCAAATTTGATGGAGTATTATAAAAAAAAAGGTAATCAAATTAATGTTAATCACCGCCATCCTAACGCGCTTTGAGAATTACTTGAAACGGGCAAACGTGTTTTTACCAATATTATACTTCACGTGATCTCCTATGCACGTGAGAAATCACCTGGAATACCTTTCTAGTCTTTGTTGCCGTCGCGCGTTTTGTACTGCCGCTTGAAACCCAGGTTATACAATAACATACAACAACAACAAGAGACGTCTTTCCAGACATAAATTACGTTTCTGTGAACGCCTCATCAACACATCTTCTATACGGGAGACAGTTTAATTCGAGGTAATACTATTAGTAATAATATCGCATTGTTGCCTGGGTGCCTGCAAAGTCGCTATAGCTTTCGGGTTGCATTCATTCTAACACCGTTCCTCAGTCTTAGTAGAAAATTGGTTCCATTATTTTAATTAGCGATTAAGTCGCCTTTGCATTAATTTTCTCTTCATAACTTTTCTATTTCCGATAAACATTAAAGAGAAATCCTGGGGGTAATCTAAGTTCTGCCCTGCTAGATCTAGTTTATTAATTTAGCAAAGTTGTTGTAATTTTCCTGCCCTTGCTTACTGTTTTTCTTTTCCTTTTTTTCCCCCCGTCTTCTTCTCATATTTTTCTCTCCCTCGTAAACAATCCCTTAATTACCTCTTGCTATACCTCCACGCCACAATTTTCATACTCATGCCTTAAATATACTGTGATAGGAAACTATATACAAAGCGTTACAGTCTGAGACAATCTGATCATCAAACGTGGTATATAAATGCCCTATGGTATCATCGTGAACATCAAGTTCACATAAAGTGAACATACAGCGATTTACGCGAGGGTTTCGCTACGGAGGCGCGCGTGCTATTTGAGATTCGAGTAAATTGAGACCATTTTCCGCATAGAAATTCAGTACTTTACAATTACAAAAAAGATTCTGCAAGCAAATTAAAATAGCTAATTAATAAACATTTTCACAAAAAAGCACAGGAAAATGAACTTAAAATGAATGTTAATAGTAAAAGCAATATTTACATTGTTTCAGACTGCGTTATTTCGAAATCGCGTAAATTGAGATCGCGTAAATCGCGAACGCACTGTATTTGACTAAAATTGGTCACGCTCATAGAACGGATACACTACGAAGAAAGTACAGGTAGTTTTCTGTTTAGGTGTATTTCATTTACGCGAATTCGAACTTACGTTCACCAATTTTTAGGCATTTCTTTACGCGCCAAACTTGCATTATGCGACCCGATATTTAGACATTGTTACGCGACCCGATATTTAGATATGTTTACAGTATTTTATCTGAGCGCCAATGAGAGTGCGAAAGCAAGATTATGCCAGTTTGAATGTTTCTTTGAAGGATTTCTGGAAGGCATCCACTATTAAAGATGCACTTTCGCTAATCAAGACTGCATGGAATGTGTCACAGAAAGTGTTATGATCTATAAATTTTCTATATTCTCTTCTTTTTTCTACCCGTGTCCTCTATTTTATTATCACTCTTTATCCTTTTCCTGTGTTTTTCGTATTCGTACGTTTGCGACTATAAACATTACTATTTTCCCATTCAAACTTTCGCCTGGTTTCGGTTTCTCATTTAGAAACGCAGTAGATTACCTAACGTGTCAGTCCCTTGCATGAGATAATTTTAGGTGGGATTTCAGTCTATCAGACATGATGAGCAGACAAACTGTCTATATTTGCAGCTGTCACGAGAGTTTTTCGTCAGGCTAGCTCCCGGCGAAGTGCGAAAATTGCTCTCTGCAGTGGAGACGGGTCGTCTGACATTCGCATCTGACATGAGCGCTCACTGTCCGATAGTTAGACGGAGGTGTGAATCGCGCCAGCCATGCTCGCTCAGAGCAGACAGAGTGTCTGGCATTTCGCAGCTGATACGCGCGCTCACGGTCAGATAGTTAGACGTAAGGTGTGAAGACGCACGTTTGGCAGTTATGAGCAGCGTCTAAGCAGACGTATGTGTTAAGACGGAAAGGGGAGATTATTTCGTTTTGCGAAATAAGTTGGGACCCCTTTGTCTGGTTTAAGATATTAACCAGAGTTCGAAACTTGATTTCACTCATTCTCCATTTGCAGTAGACGTGGTCACTTCGTTCTAGATACTTAAACTTATAAGTGAAATCTCTTAGTTTCGTTGTGATACCGTAGTTCTGTGTTGAGGTAAATATTACATTAAGTAGCTAATATTTTGTGAGTGATTAAGTGTTTAATCGCCTATTTTGCACTAGTTCTTTTGTGCAGAGTGAATTAAAATAAGTCTGTTATATTCTCTAGTCGACGAGTTACAGTGGTAAAACAGAATAAATTATAATTTCTAGCTTAAAATCATGTAGCTATAATGAATTTAATTTAACTGCTAAATAATCAGACGAGAATAATTTTTTCTAAACTAACTTATAAATGCTAGATGCCTCATGAGTGTTGACGGAATACGTATGTATTCCTAATTCATGATGATTGATTTTATATATATTTTCACGGGAAAGTTTAAACGTCAAGTCAAGCTCTACGCTTGCAGTTCAAAATGTAAGTTATATTGAGTACATAATATGTAAAATATTTCATATGTGTTTTTTTCTTTATTCAGTGAATACTGGGGTAACCCAACTTTGCCGGCGTTTAGTACAGAGACAAACCTGTGAGAAACATAACAATTTTATATCTTTAACCACGTGGGTTTTTCAAGTAACACCTGTCTGACAGGGCGTGTACCTTCAGAGATAGACAAAATACCAATCCCACTAACGGGTTTTTTTTAAAAGAATAAATACTTATACTGGGCCTTTGAGCCAGATCATATTTCTTCACAAACTCTAATGTACATGCTGCCTTGTGGCGAGAATAATTACAGAAAAAAAAATAACTTTTCCGACATTATTTGACCAAGTGTGTGGTGAACCAAGATTATCTGTTGAGAGAAGTTGTCCACCGGTCATCTTTCTAATTAAGGGAAACCTCATGTTCTGACACTGTGTGCCCGCTGAAACCCAAACTCTTACCTCGTGAATAAGTGACATTAACTTAAATATGTAAAGAAAGAACGATCGCCTGAAGAGGACGCTCCCCGGACACGTTGAATGAAACCAATATCTGCAGAGCTGGGTATCCGCTTCATCCACAGATAGACAGATTAAACGAAGTGTACACTAAGGCTTGCGCCAGACGGCGAACCACAGCACGATTGTAGGTAAGGTTGTGTGAGTCAGGGCCCTGATGAAAGAACCGAGTGAAAGTAGACTGAAGGATGTTCTTCGTTTGATTCACTCACTTTGTAACTTTCCTTATGCAAGATTTCGTTGCTTAACTATATTTTTCCTTAGAATAGATACTGCTATCAAACTCAGGTCATACCTTCAAAAGGGGAAAATATTAGACCCAATTCATATGTATCTGTGACTCTTTGGGCTATCATCGTTCTCCTAACGAGGGAAGATCATAACTGTGGGTCTATCATTTCTTGTAGAAATTCCTTGATTTTTTATGACTATTTGTATATGCTTTGATGTAATTTTATGTGTTGTGATGGGATTTTAGATGATAATTAAAACTGCCCTTAAACTTAATCAGCGTGTTGGTCAGCTCGTTCTAGAATATCTATATAATCATTTGTTATAGTTTTCCCACGTCTGTACGTCTAACTGTCGTCTTGTATGTGCGTGCACGTGAGTGGATAGAACTATATATATATGCAATATATATATATGTGTTTAGACTGTCTGACTCCGCTAAATCTGTCGTAGAAGATAGGTGAAAGAGAGAAGATTTCTCGATTTCAGAGACAGCCTCTATCACAGTCTACCATCTCACTCGTGGAAAGCTATTGCTATTACTATCTCTCACTGTGACTATCACTTATTCAAATCTAATCAGAAGGGACCAACCCAAGTCTTAATTCTCCTATCAAAAAATCTACGACAGAATGAAGTTCCGCGGTGATGTTTGAACGGTATGCATAAAAAACGGTGCCCTCAACTCTGTCTTGACGTTGAAGATTTAGCGTTGACGACAATGGTATCACAGCTATTAAGGATGGTGTCAGAATGATCTCAAGAGCTGGTTTAATGAAAGTTAACGAAAATGAAATTGTAAATTTGTGTGAATCTCAGAAAGTAGAACTGAGCTATGAAGAGTTGTTGGCGCTGGAGAATATCATCACGGAAGAAGAAGACGCAGCAACTTGCACCAGTCAGCAACAACCACCAGGCCGACAACTTACAGTGAATCGATTTAAGGAGGCCTTCCAACATCTTGAATACTGCCTCAGGATCTTTGAACACGATGATCCTAACATGGACAGGAGCTTTATGGTTAGGAATAAAATGATGGAATGTGCTGCTCCCTACCAAGAAATCTTCCGTGAGCAGAGAGAGTCACAAACTCAACTATCGACACCTTTTTCAGGAAACAGTTCATTGCTGCATATCCTGATTCTCGTTTAGATGATTCACCACCCCATCCTTCGTCGAATTAGAAGTTGATGAAAATGAAGAAGGTAATGGTCTGCCCCCTGTCAATGTTGAATAATTTGTAATTGGTGTGTTATATTGATGTGCATGCACTTAATATGAATGGTATATATTAATTTAAACTGTTTATTATTGCACGTATTTATTTTTATTATTATGTACGGCACTTACGGAATACATCCTTCTTACTTTAAATGTTTTTGAATGGGGAAAATCATGTTCCATTAACGCGATGTCTGTTTATGCGAGGGTCTCGGGAACGCATACATCGAGTAAAAAAAAAGATCTACATGTATGTACATGCGAAAGTCTGGCCAAAGACAACTAATGTTTTAGCTAGGCGTCAGTAATCGAGGCTAGCTCGCTTTGTGAGAGCAGAGGAATTGAGATGTACGGGTCTATCTCGCTACACGTGTAGTGTGGGAGCTCTACAAACGATTACCTTCCCTGTTTACTTATACACAGAATAAAGTACTTATTGTAATTACTACATGACCTTTAATTCTGATTGGAGTCAAGAAATAAAATAATTATTTGTAGCTATTATATCCATCAATATGAGATTAATCGATACATTACCACCATTTTTTTTAAAATATATAAAACAGCAAGTAACACGATAAAACATGGCGGAAAATAATTATACTGTGCTTTATCTGCTCTATGACCTAATGTCGTGACTAATTTTCCTGTGACCATTTCATTCATTTGTATTATCGTTCAGAAGTAAATCAGTGACACGCAAAGAATGGCACGAAAGCATAAAACCTTCATCTATGATGAGCAATGACGCCTCTCTGGCTAAATGTATAAATATAAGATGCAGATGCACTGCGAGATTAACACTGCTTAACATAAATGGGAATTTCCACAAATTATGCACACACACACACACAAATGGAAACTTCTGAAACACATGCCATTGTCACGGAATCGCCTCCCCAGCTTTGCAGTAGTGGTCAAACAGTGGCCAAAACTCATGAGTATCTAATATGGGTGATTTCATAAGATATTTCAGAAGTCAAGAACAATGCTGCGTTGGTCAGGACAATTGTTAACTTATATCTGATCCGCCGCCTTTTATGAAGAATTAAGCAATTATTAATTTCAGCTCGTTCAAGCCCCCACCCTGATTTACTCAGTGGAATTCTTATTATTATGGTATAGCTATGTTTAGAGAGTATTTAGTGAACTGACTGAGACAAACATGCAGTACATTCAAAATGACTAAATCGACGTTAAATTTGTATATTTATAAATAACAGATTTAGGTTTTAACAACGTTTTTAAAAAATGAATAATTATTTATCAGAAAATTATCATCACTGTGTGATGTACTGGATGTTTGTAAAGGAAGTCACTTGGCAGCTTTTATGTGTTACTTGGCTGTCAGTGACAGCTCTGCTCCTTCTGATGGCTTGGTTCTTGGTAGACTGAGTCGTTGATCACGCTCGTCACTGGTCAAGGTTGTAGGGCGTAGCACGTTCCCAGAAGTGTCAAGGAGTGTCTACAAAGTTGGTCCCTCGTCATTTAGCCCCGTCTGATTATGGTATCTAGCTTCGACTTTATGCCACTTGTTCCCTTCTTGTTCCAAAGATGGTACAACCAACTAGTATAGTAAAAGAATAGAAACAAATACACTCTGAGTATTGAGTTTCCCGACACATATTTATGTATCCCCTTCTTTCTATTCCACCACCACATCTACCTCAGAATTTACCCTCGATGAGAATTAAGCTTAATCCCTCGAGAGAACACTTTCTTTACATTTAAATAGAATAGCTTTATATTTACTTTACATTCTAATGAAAAGGTTAATAGTATAGATAGAATATGTTTTCATTTACATCTACACTGGTTGAAAAGCTTGAAAACTTTCATTAATTTTAAAGTGAATATGTTTACATAGACATTCACACTGGTTTGTAACTGCAGATATTATAATTAGAATGTACATCATTTCTTTCATCTTTCCCTCCCTGCTCCATATGGAACTTGGGATTACTTATGCTTTTAGTTCTCTTTAAGAAACTAGCAATAAAGCAGTCACTAACCCTTGCAGTGGTGGTTCATGAAATCATCATTCGATATGCTGAGGTGGCCAGCCTCAAATGACTTGGACATCCACTAGCATTTTTCCCATATTAATATTCACATGGCAATATATACATATTAATTCACATGTTAGTAATGAAAAATATAGAATGTAAAATGTACAACTTACGCCACTTTTGGCTCATAGACTGAATGCTCAGAGAAGTAGGTTAAGGCACTAGCAGATGCCTTTTTTCACGTGTTCTTGGGAGTCGTTACTTTAACAATAAATTCCCACTACGACTCCGGATTTTCAGTTTCCTCAGATCCCGATTTTCCTTATTAAAATGATAGAGTTCTCCTGGGCTTTTTAAGTCCTTCAAAATGCTCCAACAAAGTCCGGTCTGATAAATAGAATTCTGATTCTAGTTTTAACTATGACATTCTGGTTGTCGTCTTGGCAAGCGATTCTCACAGTGAACTAGACTTGCAAAAAGGTAAGATTATATTGCAAAGTTTCGTCCCCCGCCTTGTTTGTCACAATTTTAGGCGGCGCCAAATGAGGGATTTGGTTGTTCCTCTTTTTCGAACCACCGCCAATCGTTTCAAAACTGCATAGTTTGTGTGGTAATTCAAATTATTTCCTCATGGAAATTTCTGCGCGTTACTGCAGAGGTCATGTCTCCCAAATATGGAATGAAAACATCCGATCCTCTCTCGGCAATGTTTACAAATAACCTCGTACATCTGCCCGGACTATTCCAATATTTCCGGTCAGGTGTGTCTGACTGATAAGTGCGTGTCTGTAATCTGTCCACAGACGGGTAATTTATCGCCCGGCACGCTTTATCAATGCTTAACCAAAGTCGAGGAGCGATTTTAGTGCTAATCTGTAGTCTGATGTCGGCCACACCCGAGATTAACCAACATGATTGTCGGCTTTTCCAGCAGGGAGGAACGGGTAACCAAACAGACATGACGACTTAACACGGAGAGGAGTATAAGAATAATTGAAAATACAAAATATCTGCTACATAGCAGAGAAAGAAAAGGTGCTGACCACTGAAAAGCACGTAATAAAGTCGTACAACAACTGTCACAGGATACGGCCGTAGTGGACAAGAGAGCGACCCAAAAATTATGTGACAGCCATCAAGAAATGGGAAGAAATGCGCGTTATGTCAAAAAGAAGTGCAACTTAGTTTCAGCGCCGCAAAATACGGCTTTTCCGTAATGTCCTGAAAATCCAACATGAAAAGAATGCAAGTTGGTTGAAACACTAAGAACAGGACACTTGAAATTTAGAACGTTGAATTACGCTATTTGTAGAATTTGTATACCGCTCCACCTATGTCCCAGTCTTGACATATGGATGCGAGTCATGGGCAATGACTACAACCCATAAAAGCCAGATCCAAACCTCAGAAATGAGGTATCTGAGGAAGGTGGTTGAAGTAACAAGAAGAGACATGGTACGCAACCAGACGATACGTCAAGGCCTAAAATGCCACCCCCTACAGACCCAAGTAGAACAGTCCCAACTAAGATGGTTTGGCCATGTCTGCAGAATAGGAGAAGATCGGCTACCACGACAAGCATGGGAAACAAAGAGCCAAGGATCCAGACCCCGAGGACGACCCAGAGTCCGCTGGGAAGACAACATTAGACAATCTTTGAAGGACCGAGGACTAGAATGGAACCAGGCCAGGAGGAAGACAGCCGATAGGATAGTCTGGCGCTCTCTCTTCCAAACCTCTACACCTCACGGTAGAAGGGGAACGACTAAGTAAGTAAGTAGAATTTGCTAAGCAGATGTAACTGAATTTAGCAGATTTTTTGTTAGACATGAGACAGTCATGTAATAAAATAGATAAAAATTAACATGTTACGGCTAACTTGAAGTGCTGATACGGAGAATATAAAATAATGCTAACTCTGTTTATAAAATACAAAATAAGCAGGTTTACGGACACTGAGATATAATAATGAGAAAAATGAGTTGCAGAAGGCCCACAAATCTGGGCATGCGATCATTCTGGACCTCTCAGTAATTACCAGTTACGTAATTAATCTCCGATACGTTTTATACACTTTTCAAGTGTATAACCATAGATAAACGGTCTCTTACTGGATTTTCAAAAATAATCAAGAAATATATTTTTAAAAATATTAAACGTCTTGTTATAACCAACAACTCAATGAATGTGATCGTTGCGCACTACGAGAAAAGAAGCAACAAAAAAGAAAGAAAATATTTCGCAGTCTTCCAGGCATTCAAACGGCAGCATCAAGCTTACTCGAGGACGAACAGGTCAGCTAATAAACAAAGAATTTCGGGACACAGAAAAACGCATCCAACAGTAAAATCCAAAGGTGTTTGTAAGTGATATTTTTCCCTCTCCAGTTTGTCTTACTATTGAAAGTTAAAATTAAATAGTCGTTCATTCCTGTTCATTTTTAAGACTGATATTATAGGAATTAAGTATAAATTAATAAGTAGAACAGAATATGATTAGCACGTGCATCTAAATATTACGTCTCACATACCTTATCTAAACTATAATCATATCTAATATGACCGATCCCAGTAGGGCGAGGAAAATTTTGGGTGAGCACAGCTAACACAAACTTTAGGGCCGATAATAAGACTCGCATTGATAGAGCCAAAAGAAATTCAATAAAAATATCCCTGACCTGAAAGAAAATGAACAAGAGACAAAACAAACAAAAATAGTGAACATAATGACCGGTTGGACCACGAAGAAGAAGACGAGAAGCAGCGGTAGAGGTGGTCATTTAGAGACTGAACTCCCACGCACAAAAATCACTTAAGTGGGAGGCTAGATGAGCCAAAGCTAAAGGCACTCTCAGAAGACAAAATTATATTCGTCCTAAGAGTGCTAGACAAGACAAGTATGGCCAAAATCCATCGGTGCTAAAGTTATGTAATCTTTACATCGAATGAAACGGGCAAAATAAATTGTGTAACAACAGAAGAAATAGACAAAACATTAAAAAAAAACATTAGCGAATCAAATATAAACAACAATAAAAATAGCCATGGAAACACAAAAGTGCCCCTAAGAAAGAAGTATTTAAGTATATAACAATTAGGCCTAACATATGTCTCAAATCTTGTATAAAACTATAAACATATCATACCATTACTAAATCGTATTCCGGCGAGGGAATATCTTGCTCAGACAAGTGGCACTCGAGATAGCTAAGTTTACGGCGCTCCCAGAATGCAAATAATTATACTACTGCTAAAGGGAGTACTAAGAAAGAGGTTTGGTTTGGTTTGAAGGACTATATTCATTGCACACGGACAACTCCATCGGTGCTCCGATCTCCTCCCTTAGATCACACAAGGAGGATCTCAGCACAATACACGAACTCTGTAGCACCGGCGAGAATCCCAATGTGCGTATATAGCAATCACACATTCTATAAATATTTTTGTGGTAGTGTGGTGAAGTGGGATGTTATAAATATTTATAGGGGACTTAGTGTACTGACTGAGATCAGCTGTGAAGGTATCTATATCTATTAAGAGTAGTGTATTATAGATAACCTTACTTGCTACCACATATCTATATATCTCAGTCAGAATTATTCTGGAATAGTGTGATGACTACGTTATGTGTCTAGGGTATGTGTATGATGAAGTGTAAGTCACAACACAGACAGATAAACAATTTAATTTAATCCACTACTCTTGACAACACTGTGACACTCACATACATATAACACTCTACAAGGATATCTTAAAAGAGTCACTGATAAGCTTTCAAAAAACAATATGTATTCATTACTGGCATGAATGAATATGTGTCCTGATTCAACTACAAGGGAACCAGGAATCACAATCAATTTAAATTACAAGTTATGTACAGAATGTATTTAATATGAATATTGTAGTGACATATATTATTACAAATATTCTATGTGTGTCAGTTGTGTAGTAGTAAAATGAGGTAATACTGGTTTTGTTTTGTTCAAGCTCTGTTGGTATTTGTCATCATGACTTCAATAGTTTGTCTTTTGGGACTAGTATTGGAGATGTTCTCAGTTCCTGATATTAAGACAATTAAATTCCCCTCTGAATGTTATTTTTATAAAGTCATTTCAAGATGAGGGGACATAATGTTGAGCTCAGCTGGCCAAGTTAGCTTATCTGGCGTGATGGCGGCAGGAAAGGACTCCTCTGCTCGAATTCTCCTCTGGGCTCTGGAGACACCTCACTGATAGCTAAAGGGACCAAGGAGTATGCTGTCCGACACTGGATTCAGCAAAGCTCTGACCAGGTGCTGCTCAGTACCATCAAGACCACTGTCCCTGAAATCAAGAAGGATGTACCTTCTACTTCATAACTAACTTATACTCTCTTTTACACTGATCACAATACAGCACAAACATTGAGTTCAGAGCGTTAGGCCAACTATCAGCTTCATTCTGAAGTACTTTATACCAGCATTAACCTCCTTAATGGTTACTACGCCTCTGCAATTCCAGCATTATTTCTTTCTAGTCAATCATCTAGGTGTCAGTGTACTATTTGGCCATTCCATGCCGTTTTACTTCCCTCCGACACCCTCTGTTCAGGCTGGAGCATTATAGGCTTTATCTCATGTTTGCCACTGAACTACACATATATATACAGGCATAAATTAACAATTTACATTCAATTTTCATTAAAAGATACTGAATGGTTCAAGCTTACCACAATTTCATGGAAATAAACACAGATACGTTGATTAGCAATGAATTCTGGCACAATTACTGGCACAAATTTCCATCTGCTTATGTTCCAGGCTTTTATTTTAGCAAAATTGTGAGCTGGCTTCAACGCACTGATGCTTTATCAAGCTTATTTAAACAAGTGGTTTCGAACTAACGCTCCCAAGTGATTATATCCAGCGAGTCTAGCCAATGAGGCCCCGTTTCGACAAGTGTTTGAAAAAATGTTACCTTTCCCCGTTTCCCCTAACAACGAAAGATAGTATTTATAGTCCGACCAATCGTGGTTAGGCTTTCATTTGTTGCGCTCCAATCAATTGGGAGTTTACATGGTAGGCTATTTATGTAACGTAAGGTTTTTTCAAACACGTTATAAAAAAAAATTTTATGAGCAGAAATGATTCCATGCTGTCAGGCATCCTCACTATTTTATTTTGGGTATAATTTATTAATTCCTGGACTATTTGCGTAACGTTTTACATATTATTTGTCAGCAAGCCCTAAGGAACCCAAATATACCAATTTGAAAGAGCTACGTGGCTGCGTTCAAAATATGTATTTTCTACCTCCTGTTTCGAAGATGTGCTGTCTGGGTACTGTTATGTTTTCAACCGTAAACCCATCTAATGTTGTCTTTCCTAATAAGAGTTTTTTATGATTTATAAACCTAACTCTGGGAAAGGGTAGTGTATTTTATCACTGTCCGTCTGAAAAAAAATTAGTGCATGTAGACTTACACGCGTGATGGCGGCATTTGTGTATCGCGCGACGCGTGTTGCATGCATTCCTGATTTTCAGCCCTCCCCTCTCTCTTTATCCTTTTGACCATCTGTTCGTTCGTTTTGGTAACGCAGTGTAGAAAAAGACATGAATGGAATTTAAAATGTAGGTCAACTTGCATATTTCAAGGTTTTTCTTAGAAAGGCAGCACATTTTATTGTGTGTTTGGGAAACGCGTGTATGTTGCAGAAAGCCTTTAATATCGACGTGAAACGTTACAATTTACTTACGCAGTAGAAAACAAGGGGATTTCGAGTACAGTCATTGTGACAGCACTGTTCTTTACCATTCTTCTTCCTTTATTTATTATATGTATTTATTAGGCTTTATATTTACTTGATAATTTATATATGTGGATTAGAATATTCCACGACAGGTAGGTAGGTTTCTAATTTTTAAATTTTGTTTGAGCAGCAGCCTATGGCCTACTCTTTACGATTTCCAACTGCCGATGGATTTTTTACGTGCGCAACTTGCACACGAGACCTCCTATTTCTTTGCCCTTATCCGAGAAGACTAGGCATCCGATCTCACCAACCAGGAGACGGGGGAGTATGACATCATTAGGACCACTGGTTCTGTACACAATTTCCATAAATTATATTCCCTCAACTGAGAATCGAACCCGGTACCTCTAGAATTCGAGTTGGACGCCATACCTCTTAGCCACTCCGATCCCCTGAGGGATGATGGGGAACATCCTCAGACACCAAAAGGGCTGTTATCAGTACACCAAATGAACTGACCAAAAAAAAAAAAAAAGACTGTAGGAAATAGGAAAATAACCAAAAAGCCACAGTCCTAGTGCAGTAGATAAAGATAATGGCAGAGATAACCAAAGAAACGCAAAATAGTCCATAGAAATTGCTAATAAAACATTTTGCACCAAACGACGTATTAACAACTTACGCATCAGAACCCTGAGATTAAATTCGTACAAACTGACAGAACTAAAGTAAAAGGGGACATCATAAACTGAGGTTTTAGTAATAACCACAGAAATGATGAATACACCAAACACATGCATCCTCGACCAAAAGATAAAGAATACTGAGACATACATACCTCCAGTCTTACAGTGCACGAACTGTCGGAAATTTGGCCACACCAGAAACACCTGTAAAAACAAAATATTATGCAGATACTATGCAGGGATCATCCTTATTCTCAATTTGAAAAAAAGGCACAAGAGGGAACAGGTTATTAGGCGGTTAATGAAAACGAAAAATGTGCGTATTTCAAAGGCATTTATGGTGCAAGATTCTTGGAGTATCCAGTATATTAACAGAAAGAAATTGCGTTGAATGGATCAATACTAACAAACAAGCCTTTCAATGTTGCAGTACAAAAACAAAAAAGGATAAATCAGAGCCAGTGGCACGTTACATGCAAACAATGATATTGAACTGGAACTTTGATGCATGAAAAAGACAGAACTAAAAGAAGGGCGTTTAAACAAAAGTAAGACGCGAAACTGCGATAACCCGGCGAAGAGCGACGAAATATGAAATGCAGAGAAACCGATAAGCTTGAAGAACTTAAATTAGCGAATTAACGCCGCAGTGACTGATATTTTAGGAAACCAAACCATGGCATTTTTTGTTGTTGTTGGTCTTTTAGCTGCGAGTATGACGAGATTAAATGACCTTGAAGTTGTCAAACGTAAATAATTAAGGCTAAAGAAGGATGACATTACATATAGGAATTGGCATAAATCAGCAACCTATCAATCTAAAGGTTTAAATCAAGAAACATGCTTCTTCTTCTTTAAGAAATCTTCGTGAGTAATACACAGGACTCTGAAGGATTAACTTATAACAAACCTTCAAGATTCGAGTTAATGTTTTCAAAGGTTGAAGTGAAAGGCGACAGAGAGGAGCGAAATGCACAATACTGTAGAAAATTGGGGATCGACTACACATGAGGCGGCATCCTGATTTGTCCTTCGAGTGGAAGTAGGTATATCCTGCGTTACAAGAACACATGGGGTACAGAGCATACAGACCACGCACAAAATGATGCACATTACCAGCTCAGCAGAAGAGAACAAGTAGTAATCTTCAGACTCCGCACGGGCCACAACAGATTGGAATACCATCTATTCAACAAGCTAAAGATAGGAACTACTGATGAGTGTAACTGGCATAAATAAAATGACTGCTGAACACCTGCTTCAAAGTTGCCCAACATATGAGGAACAGAGAAAGCACATATGGCCATCATTTGTGCCATTCCTGGAAAAACTCTATGGAGATACAAACAGCCTCAAGCTGACCGGAGATACAAACAGCCTCAAGCTGACCGGAGATACAAACAGCCTCAAGCTGACCACGGCTTTCTTTGAAAATATTCACGTAGACGTCCGAGAGTGTACAAAAAAGACGAATATCCTGCAGTAGCAAATAACGAAGCTTCATATGATTAAGGAGATGATTTACTCTGACTGTGCGCCGTCGGAAAAAAAATAAAAAATAAAAACAAACAAACAACTCAGTACAAGGGTCAGGTCCCACTCTCGTAATATATATGGGGAGAGAGGAACTTTGACGCAAGTGAGTTGTGTTATGTGCAAAAAGAGCTTTAATAATTGAGGTTCGCTGCCCACTTTTGTAATTTTGTGCATTTTATAGTGCTCTAAATTTGGTGTTGAGATATTACAGACTGTCACAACGCTATTTTGTGGTTGCTTGCTTGTTAGTGACAAGGCAAGCCGGTCGGAAGCCGAAGGAAATAGCCGAACGACCGGGTCATGTGACCATTGGAAATTCGGGCGCCAAGGGGTTGAGCGCGAACGATTGATTAGTGATTGGACTGCCGTCCCGTTTGGACGATATTCTATGCCAGCTTGATGCTGCCCATATTTCATTGAATATCTTGTGACAGTGCCCGCCAGATTAGTCTTATGTTGGTGACATTTATTCTAGTGAAGTGATTATTTGCTCAGTGATGATTTTTGTCTAAGCTGAGAATTGGTTGTACGTACTTTTGATAATCGTAGGTCGTTAGTACCATGCTGGTTCGCCGCTATATTGAGCGGAGTTCACCGTTGGAGTTAGGTAGCCATATTGCCTGGTCTTGCATATTGATATTATATGTTTATTCCCTGTGGCGGCATTTATATATGTATTTGCATTTCATTAGGCCGTGTGTGGCCAAGTTATGATCTTGCTAAAAGGGATATTAGCTGATTAGAAGCGTTCGTTCCTTGTGTCACCCATTGTTGTATAGTCATACCTCAGTGGACACGAGCCAGATTATGTGTCGTAGTTAAACCTGTACAACAGTGGTAATGCCCTAGTGGTGAGTGGTTAGCCAGCTAGCACCTTCCCCCACCATAGTTAAATAGTGGCTTGTGATACAGACCTAAGAGTCACTGCAATTTCCGTGTTAGTAACCAGGATTTTTCTACTTTATGAATAGCTATCAGTTCAGTCCATAGGCATTCTAATTATGTTTTCTGGTGGGTAATTTCACGCAGTTTAAGTGTAATGCATTTGTATTTACTTTGAGAAACGTCTTTATGTTCAAAATATTATTATCAAGAAAGAAAGATAATTTGACAATGTGCACATACTATTATTGGGTGTAGTGTTAACTTAAAGTTGTGTTGTATCCATGTGTTCCTCTGCATTGATATCATAACACGCAACTTTAAGTGTGATCAACTTTACTTTTATGCAAATTGTAAGAGAAAGTATAGTGAAAATTCAAGATTGGGCTATTACGCTTGGGTAAGACTATGAGGTATGGAATGGAGCTCCGTCTGTAGTTAGGCCTTCGATGCATTATTGTGTGAGGTCATTTTAAATAAGTGCACTGTATCTATTATTTGACCACTCACTGGATATGTATGTCCAGTGGTGGATCTACATTTTGGTTGCCTTGAAGCTTAAACTCTTGGAGGGGCCCCTTTAATAAAAACAAAAGTGTGGGGGATGAGAAAGAAACTTATTAAAGAGAAAACTAGACTTGAGGGCCTTGATGCTCAAGCTTCTTTAGCGTTATAGTAGATCCGCCTCTGTGTATGTCTATTTAATTTATTGCGTAGTTATTGCATTCATCTAATATCTTAGCGGAAACATATCTGCATTATTGTTAACTGGTGCACGATTCTTGCTGATGCATACATATACATACATATCTGCACGCATACAGACAAACACGCAAGCGGACAGAACCATGCATATTCAAACACCTGCAGAGAAACGTTTACCGTATATGCTCGACTATAAGGTGAAACATTTATCACTCTTTTTGGACTTTAAAAAACATACCTTGACTTATATTGGAGTGGTTAAAAAAACATGTATGAAACCGTCAGTGCCCCCCCCCCCTCCCCCCCCCCCCCCCCTTTCCGCCGGGCCGCAGACTGGTATGCTTCAGATATAAACTTGCTGCTTCATTAAATGTTTTTATCAAAATGTCTTAAGTAATATACATTTGAACTATTGTGGTGAAGTGGGATGTTATAAATATTTATAGGGGACTTAGTGTACTGACTGAGATTAGCTGTGAAGGTATCTATATCTAATAAGAGTAGTGTATTATAGATAACCTTACTTGCTGCCACATATATATATATCTCAGTCAGAATTATTCTGGAATAGTGTGATGACTACGTTGTATGTCTAGGGTATGTGTATGATGAAGTGTAAGTCATAACAACAACAGACAGATAAACAATTTAATTTATTCCACCACACTTGACAACACTGTGACACTCACATACATATAACACTCTAAAGGATATCTTAAAGGAGTCACTGATAACTTTTCAAATACAATATGTATTCATTGCTGTTATGAATGAATATGTGTCCTGATTCAAATACAAAGGGAACCAGGAATCACAATCAATTTTACTTACAAGTTATATGTACAGAATTTATCAATATGAATATTGTAGTGACATATATTATTAAAAGTATCCTATGTGTGTCAGTTGTGTAGTAGTAATATGAGGTAATACTGGTTTTGTTTTGTTCAAGCTCTGTTGGTATTTGTCATCATGAGTTCAATAGTTTGTCTTTATTGGAACTAGTATTGGAGATGTTCTCAGTTCCTGATATTAAAACAATTTACTTCCCCTCTTAAGTTTATGTTACAATGTTATTTTAAGATGGGGGTACATAATTTTGAGCTCAGCTGGCCACATCAGCTTATCTTGCGTGATGGCGGCAGGAAAAGACTCCTCTGCTCGATTTCTCCCCTGGGCTCTGGAGACACCTCACTGATAGCTAAATGGACCAAGGAGTATGCTGTCCGACTCTGGATTCAGCAAAGCTCTGACCAGGTGCTGCTCAATACCATCAAGACCACGGTCCCTGAAAACAAGAAGGATGTACCTTCTACGTCATAACTAATTTATACTCTCTTTTTACACTGAGCACAATACATCACAAACATTGAGTTCAGAGCGTTAGGCCAACTGTCAGCTTCATCTGAAATACTTTATACCAGTATTAACCTCCTTAATGGTTACTACGCCTCTGCACTTCCAGCATTATTTCTTTCTAGTCAATCATCTAGGTGTCAGTGTACTGTTTGGCCATTCCATGCCGTTTTACTTTCCTCCGACACCTTCTGTTCAGGCTGGAGCATTATAGGCTTTACATCATGTTTGCTACTGAACTACACATATATACAGGCATAAATTAACAATTCACATTCAATTTTCATTAAAAGATACTGAATGTTTCAAGCTTACCACAATTCATGGAAATACACAGATACGTTGACTAGCAATGAATTCTGGCACAAATACTGGCACAAACTCCCATCTGCTTATGTTCCAGGCTTTTATTTAGCAAAAATATGAGCTGGCTTCAACGCACTGTTGCTTTATCAAGCTTATTTGAACTAGTGGTCTCGAACTAACGCTCCTAAGTGATTATATCAGCGAGTCTGGCCAATGGAGCCACGTTTCGACAAGTGTTTGAAAAAATGTTACCTTCCTACGTCTCCCCTAACAACCAAAGATAGTATTTATAGTCCGACCAATCGTGTTTAGTCTTATATTTGTTGCGCTCCAATCAATTTGGAGTTTACATGGTAGGCTATTTCCGTACGCAAGGTTTTTTCACACACGTTATAAAAAAATTTTATGAGCAGAAATGATTTCATGCTGTCAGGCATCCCCACTATTTTATTTTGGTTATAACTTGTTAATTCCTAGACTATTTGCGTAACGTTTTACATATTCTTTGTCCGCAAGCCCTAAGGAACCCAAATATACAAATTTAAAAGAGCTAAGTGGCTGCGTTCAAAATATGCAATTTCTTCTACCTTCTGTTTCGAAGATGTGCTGTCTGGGTACTGTAATGTTTTCAAACGTAAACCCATCTATTGTCATCTTTTCTAATAAGAGTTTTTCAGGATTTAAAAACCTAACTCTGGGAAGGTTAGTGTTTTTATCACTGTCCGTCCGAAAAAGTTAGTGCATGTGGCCTTACACGCGTGATAGTAGTAATTGTGTATCGCGCGACGCGTGTTTAGTGTTGCACGTGTTCGGCTTTATGCCTCTCCCTTCTCTCTATCCTTTAGTCCATCTGTCTTTAGTTACGCCGTGTATAAAATGGAATGAATGAAATATTAAAATTAGGTCATTGTTCAGCTTGCGTATCTCACTGTTTTTCCAAGAAATACAGCACACGTTTCATTGAAGAAAGCGGGTAATAATATAGTAGGCTTTTACTATCAACGTGAAAGCGTTACAATTTGCAGACGAAGCATAAAACAAGGGGGATTTCGAGTACAGTTATTGTGACAGCACCGTTATTTTACCATTGCTCTTTTCTTTATTAGAATTTATTTGTTAGGCTTTATATTTACCTGATAATTTATATATGTGGATTAGAATATTTCACGACAACTATCAGGTCACACATTTCAACTTGAGTATGCCTTGTTGACCAGCCTCTTTCGTTTGATCTATCAGCAATACCATTATTTATTTCACTAGATTCATTTTCTTCAGTGCTTTATTCAATGTCCACACCTGATTCGGCCGCACGGTTAGCATCCTGATCAAATAACAAATTACTTCTGAGATCCCAAAGCAAATATTTGTTCAACCGGAAAGCCTTGGCTTTAACACAAAAAATGAAAAAATCATAATATCATCGCCTGTAAAAAAAATATTAGAAAAGCGGAAGCTTTTTAATGTAACGGAAATCTATTTATAACTCAGGTCTCGCTAACTACCTACATCTCGTTGCTACTTAGTAACCACCGACAACAATAATCAGACTTTCTTGGCTGTGGTGGATTTAGATGTTATGAAATGTTGTTGTTATGTATTTATATTGTACTGAATGAGGTCAGCTGTGAAGGCCCCTGAGTATAACAATTATTAGGGTGAGTTCTCAGAGAGCCTTTCTGCTACCACCTTATGATCTCATTCAGACTTATTCTTGACTAGTATGTATGATGACTACGTCTAGTTTCTAGGGTTATGAACATGTGGTGTGATGGTAATTTAATACTAAAACACACACACATAAACAAATATTAATGTCTACGATCAAATGGACTAACACCGTGTTTGAAATTTTGGTATTAACTATTTTTTACAATTTTATTTTGTCCTGAACCTAGTATTCTTCTGGTCAGGACTTTCAACTCAAAGGAAATCAATTTATATACTTATATGCAAGGCAATTTCACAAAAGGGACAATATGTCCAAACACATATTTTTAAATCTAATAATGGTGTTAAAATATTTCTAATACTACTGTTAAACTAGCACTGGATGGCGGATCGGGATTCTGTAATCACTCCCATGTCTTTATTTCACAACTTTTAATTTTAATTTCTTGGGTGGAAATAGTTTTATTTATTTCAGTTAGGGAAACACTAATTTTCGTTGATGAACGATCATGTGCCAGATTATATACTTATCTAGCACATGTAGTAGCTGTCAGTTGTCACTCCGGCCAACGGCCACTGTTGTACTTGTCCAAAAGTAATAGGGTAGACAGCGTGTACACCTATCACTACTGGAATACAAAGTCTTCTCAAATTCACCACTCAGAAATCTGGCACCGGACTAGTGCCAGACAAAAAAAAACCCCACGAATTCAATGAATAAATACAGGAACGATGAGCATGGCACAGATTCAGCTTTGCTGCCGGCTTGACTATGAAATTTTTATGTATTTACTTTAATTTTAGTTAAAATTCATACTTCAGTACATCGTCCTGGCTAAGGGACAGTATTTCTGCAAATGGCGACGAGCCTTCTAAGTTTTCAGTAATATTAAATGTGTTGGCCAATGAGATCGGACGACCTCCAATTTTGATTTGAATTTGAAAAGAAAGCCAAAATTACAGCCCAATTTCGGGGTACCTCTGTCTGTTGGTCCGTCCCGATCTTGGCGTTAGTTAAAAATATACTTGCTTTTTGGCCTAATACATTTGCCTCTCCCTCCTAAAGTTCCCCATTTGGACTTTGACCCTCCCTCTTCTGCTTCTTTTCAACAACGCGTGCAAAAAATTGTCACCGATAGTGAATGCAAAAACGAGGGTCTGTCCGATTGTCTGTACGAACCTATACAGTATTATGACCATATCTTTATTATTATCTGGAGGAATTTGTATTTTAAAACATATTATTACCCAGGAGAAGATATTCTATCTAACTAACCAAGTTTTATGATCATATCCCTTGTAATAAAGAAGTCCATATATTTTCCAGAATATTCAGACATTTCTACTTTTCTATAAATACTCCATCCTTCCCCCTCTCTCCCTTTGTTCAAACTGAAACCACTAGTCTGTTACGTCATAAACTGTACTATTTGGCAGGCCATGCGCTGTCTGTGTGTTTATACATTTCCCACGATGTAATTATATTAAGCGGCATGCATGGGGCGTTTCCGCCTTTTTATTCAAACCTGCCTAACAATACTACGCGCGTTTGCTTACAAATTTGTGTTGTTTCAACTAACACGTGTTAAAAGTATCACTTTTCTGTCGCTCCTCTCTCCCTCCCTCCAGATGAAAACCGGATTGATCGTTTCCCAATGCTCTAAATAGTTT
This sequence comes from Oreohelix idahoensis, assembly GCA_024509875.1. Classification (NCBI taxonomy): domain Eukaryota; kingdom Metazoa; phylum Mollusca; class Gastropoda; order Stylommatophora; family Oreohelicidae; genus Oreohelix; species Oreohelix idahoensis. Next base: position 472,430 of record JAMPIV010018581.1, on the reverse strand, counting down.
CAAGGACGTTAGGGAAAGATAGTATTATTTATTCGTCGTTACTGTCTAACAATACACGATGCGTTTGCAGGCGGGGCGAAGACGAAACCTCACAACTCCACTAATTTTTATTTCTACATTATTTTAACTATACAAATACTACAAATGGGATCGGTGTATCAATGTATATCATCACATTGGCACACTATTGAACGAACTTTATTTTCAAAGAATTGAGAATGGGGTACCCAGATCCGTCTGACATTCTGCCCTTTCTTTCTCTCATCTTTTATATTGAATTCATTTATTCTCACATGCATTTTGCATATTTATGGAGCGATTTCAAGCGTTTTAAAAGGGAAATGATTAAGTTAAAAGTGAAAAAAAAATTTGCAGAAAGTCAAGGAAATTCCAATGTAAAGCGGAAATTCGGAATCGACGAAAAAGCTATTCGATGTATAATCAGGTCTTTCATTTTGGATGATTTTAAGTCCTAAAACTTATTGTCGGACCGACTTATAGTCGAGTAAATACAGTCCATGTTTTGTGTTTTATGGAACATAGATGATTGTCCCACTATTTTAAGTGAACATTTACTTAGTAGGATAAAAGTAGTATCTAAGTTCATTCTGTTGTATTTCAAGTAACCCAGGTGTCTGAGCTGCGTAACTGTTGGAGTAATACTAAATGTAGCAATTGATATAGCAATCGGACTTTCTGGGTTATCACAGTACTCTTAAGTAATAGTACTGTCTAGGAACAGCAGTAAAAAGGTAAAGGCAGTCCCATAGTAGATACATCCCTAGGGGACTTCACTCTACTAGGCTCAACTTTGTTATGTGCTGGGGTGACCAGTTCCTGTCTTCGACGCTGTTGCCTCATGTAACTCAAAAACAGAGTTAAGTACCCATTTAAAACTAAGTAAATTGGAGCGTGGCGCTTCCAGGTTTCGATCACGGAACCCGGTGACTTCGCCGCGAGAGGCAATTTCTCCTCCCGTTAAGCCAATCGGACGCTTTGAACAGAATTATATCTGACCAATCGGACAATACTAGGTTAGTTTGTCTATCCTATGTAGTAGTCCCTGATTGTTTTACTTGCTCGATGTCTTGTGGGTTTATTTATTGCTATAAAGCAATGATGGGTCTGTAATCCGTGGTGAGGAATCAGGGTGGGGCTTCTCTTCTAGAGTAAAAGGTTGAGCCGTCGCTGCAGATAGCGAGGCTTACATGATTACAGCCTCAAGCATGAGAATGGAGGTAGAGACAGCTACTGTAGCCTTAAGGTGGCTGTCTGAGACCTCATTAACAAGGGCAGTTATTGTATCAGACTCACAATCCATGCTTCAAAAGGTCCAAAGTGGATGGCTCCGGCATGAATGGAAGACCTCTATAGAAGCCTCGAATCTTCAGGAACTGGTGTGTATCTACTGTCCTGGTCGGGCAATGAAAGAAATGACAGACTAGCTTCAAGGTTACCCATAGAAGGTGCATTGGATATGGATAAGGGAGAGATACTGAGGGCAATTAATGATCGCCTGTTAGAGAATGACACTGCAATCGATAAATCATCAAAGCTAAGATTGGTGGAATTTGGCATCACACGTAAGACTACCAGGAATGGACGTATGAGAGGAAGCATCCGGCGTGTATACAACCAGCGCGCAACAGGAATAATTAGCATTCATACCCTTCGACATTTCCCGAGGAAAATTGAGTACATAGTGATTGCCCGGAGTGTAGTGACGTCGATTATGATCAACAATAACCAAAACTATAAAGATTTACATTTTTTGACCCTTTCTTTGCTATCTCAAGTGTCCGAGAGGGTCTTGTAACAGAGTTCAAACGGGGTCGGCACCCTACGATCTTTTGGGATCTACTATAGTAACACTGAGCCCTCAGTATAATAGTGTGTGTGTGTGTGTGTATATATATATATATATATATATATATATATATATATATATATATATATATATATATATATATATATATATATGGGTGTGTGTGTGTATGTAATTTTAAGCGCAGGGGCCGGGGGGGGGGGGGGGAGAATGATGAACCTTTCAAAGAAATAGCGTTCCTATCTCAAGTAGTTCACGAATATGTTTTAGTAGCCAGCTCGAGAGTTGTCATCGGGAATGCGAAAAAAAGTATCTTTGATCCCGTGGACACCGCGATTCTAAATGCTGGCGGGAGAGGCCTAGTTGGAAATTTCCATAGTTTAAAAAAGTATATCTTCTCTCCCCCCAGTCACCCACCTATAGATCTACTAAATCATCTACATTTACCGCTGGGATCTACCGGTAGATCAGGATCGACTGGTTGTCGACCCCTGGCTTATATTCAGACCTGGAGAACAAGGAACAGAAACAAAAGGTAACAAGATGATACAGAAATTATGACAGAAACGCTTGCAAGTGAAATCACGAGGACAGCGATGAAGCACGCACAAAATACAAATATACCCCAGCAAATAAAACCAACCGGTTAGAGGAACACAGGAATAAAAACTAGCTGGAATAAAGGCTCAGGAGCTTGGTGTACAACAGTCGCTCAGAAATTCATAATAGAAGACAAAAAAATAAGCCTTACTAAAAAAAAGTATAGGCAGAAGAAAATTATAATAAATAAAAACAAAACGTATGGGCTGGAACAAACAATACTATGTATTTAAAGCAAAGAAAGCTAACTTAAATAAAAGAACTTTTGTCAAAACACTTAAGCCCAGCAGCAAATTAAAGAAGCATGGAAAAGGACAATTAAAAGCAATTAAAAGAAAAGAGAAGTAAATAATGCCTATCAGCAAACTGCAAAAACAAAGAGCAGAATCGGGCAAACAATCAATAAGGTAATATGCTAATAAGGTAATACGCTTATAAGGTAATGAGCTAAGAATCAGGAAAACAAAAAGGTGATGATAGAGTTGTCCGTGTGTAATGAAGATGACCATTAAACCCAAACCACACCAATGCACTAACAAGCAAAAAGTTTTTTTTTTTGTAAAGTCAGTGCAAATAGTAACATGGGATGGGAAGAAAAGACGAGAAGCGAAAGACAAATGAAGAAACTAAACCAGGATATACCAAACCAAATCAAAGAAGCACACTTCCTAACTGATGATAGTACAAAGGAAGAAGACGAAAGTGCATTAAAGGAGAATTCTTAAACAGCGTCAGGGTATGGTTTGGTTAGCCATGAAATGCTTGATAAAGTATCAAATATGTTGGAGCTTATGAAAAATACCCGGCCTGGAAAATAAGCATAATAGTATCTAATCTAAAATCCAGACAAGGAAGTCCATGACGTAAGCTGATATACACCAATCTACCTAACATCGCACCTAGGAAAAAATGTTAGACCTCGTAACTAACAGAATTAAATTCCACCAAGACAAGAATCGGTTATTATAGCCCGACTCAGTCTCGATACAAAGCTGACGGAAGTACAGTGGGTCAGCTTATCGACTTAAAAACGTGTGTCAAAGAAGGATTTCAAAGCACGAAAAAGTCTAGACGTAGTTTCAGATGTAAAAGGTAGTCCCATAGCAGATACGGCCGTAGGGGAGTGAAGTGTTAGAGACTTCACTATACAAGGTCCAGCTTTAAGAGGTGGAGTGACCAGTTCCCTTCCTCTTTGCCGTTTCCTTCCTTAACCGAAGAGCAGAGTCAAGTATCCATTTACAGCTGGGTAGACTGCAGAGCGTGACTCTATCACGTTTCGATCCCGGAAGCTACTTTGTTTCGAACGCGGCACGTTTGCCGCGAGATGCCAGCGTTCTGACCGCTCTGCCAATTGGACGTTCATTTTCAAATGTAGCTAGGGCATTTGATGAATGCTGGAGAGAGATCAGAGAAAGAGGCATAACCGGCAAAACCTATAACAACCTTGAACACTTTTTGCAGGAGAGATATTTTAAAGTACAAGTGAACAGTGTAAGCTAGATCTACAATACCAACACAATAGCATCCCCTAGGATCAGTTATATCACCAACAATTCTGCCATCTTCGTTAATGACTCGGAAGAAGAATTTTGCAACATTACAATAACAACAAAATAGCCTATCACATTTTGCCGATGACTGTCCCATTTGACAGACGAGAACAAAAACCTCTTCCATTTATAGAAAAAAACTTTTAAAATAAATAAATAAAAACGATCGACAAAGCCTCAGAATGAATGACATATTGGGGGATTCCAAATCAAAGTCAAGGAAGGAGAACCTTTTAGTAAAGGAAGGATTCTGGGTAAAAACACTAATGTACGTATAAACGGCAAGACAATGCATAATTCTCAACAGCACGCTTCCTTGGTATGACACTTGGGCCAACAGTATAACAAATGTGAAACAAACCTATTTGCCATTTATTGGAAAGCCGTAGGGGCTTCGTTAACATTCTAAGAACAACTTACAGAACCTTTCGGGATTCGAACGTGAATGAGACATGGGGACCTCTTGTCTCCATTTCTTTTCTTACTGCCAATAGATTGGGTTATGAAAACATCGACATCACACAACAGAAATGGAATCCAGTGAAATCTGACTAAACAGCTTGATGATCTGGATTTTGCAGATGACTTGGCTCTTCTGTCCCATAACCATAATCAGATGCAAGAGAAAATGAAAATTCTCGATGAGATGTCACAACAAGTGCGCCTGAAAATACACAGAGAACAGACAAAAATTATTAGAATAAATGCAAGAAATGATAACAAGGTTGAACGAAGAAACACCACTAAAAGATTCAATAACACAAGTTGTTAATTATTTGCCCGATGACAAGGAAATTGTAAAGTAATAGTGGTGAAAAATAAATTATACCTACAATTCATTGGTTACATACATACTGGTTACATACATGTTGGTTAAATACTATATATACACACAATTCAATGGTTAAAATTACAAAATATTCATTGAAGCCTTGTGCTTGCATTTCGCTCACTAGATTTTAAAAATTAGGCTTCAGAGAAGTTAATTAAAGACAGTCTAAAAGCTGGTTCTACTTGCAAACGGTTTCTGTGTTTTGTTTTTATAGCACTAAAAACGTAGGGCGAATCAGAGAAAAATCAAAGCACTTAATACCAATTCGATAACGCAGCCGCGGGCCACCTGATAATGTGCCGCGGACCATAAGTGGTTCGCGGACCACAGGTTGGGAACCACTGGTCTAAAGGACCTCAGAAAGCAAAACTTAAAGAATGTTACCACGAATAGAGATCTGGAAACAGATTGTGGCTGTTGCATATACTTTTAGTGGCTTGCAAAAGTCAAACAGGGACAAGGGAATAAGAAGAGGAAGAAATGAACGAAGACGAAGGAGACGCCAAACAGGAAGAAGAACAGAAGAAGCTGAAGAACAACACGAAACGGAAAAAAAATGTAAGAACAAAGAAAAAGAAGACGTAGAAATAGATTTTTTTTAAGGGGGGGGGGGGGGGGGGGGGGGGGGGGGGGGGGGGAGGGGGGGGGGGGGGATTGAGAGATCGTGAAGAAAAAAAGAAAGAAGAGGAAACAGCAAATTAATAGTATTAGAGAAAAAAGGAAACAACGAGCACAATAAATATAATAATAGGAATAATAATAATAATAATAATAAATTCTTTAAGCGCCAAACACGGCGCATAAGGCAGAAACCAGTGCTCTCCAGGTTGTTCGTTGTGACGCCACTCCTCTTAGCTCTTGCACATTATTTAGGCCCAACGTTCTTCCTTCTCTTATTATTGTTCTTCTGAGTGTTTCTTTTGGTCTTCCTTTTTTCCGCTTACCCTCAGGAAACCCAAGTGAGCGCCTGTAGTGGTATTCTGTTGTTTTGCATTCGTAGGACATGACCGATATATGACCATCGTCTTTTCCTTATATAGTCGGAGACATATTTCTGCCTAGAGTCTTCTCTTATTTGTCGATTAGTCTTGAATTCTTTCCAACTGATGTTCATGAGTTTTCTAAGACATTTGTTCTCGAATGTATTCAGCTTGTTCTCCAATGATTTTGTTATTTTCCAACTCTCACAGCCGTATGTTAACACTGAGATAACATTTGAATTAAACAGACGAAGCTTGGTATGTATATTCAATGATCGTAATTTCCAAATGTTAGATAATCTATTGAAGGCGCTAGCTGCCAAAGCAATTCTAGTATGGATTTCTCTTGTTGTGTCACCATCCTGAGTCATTTTACTGCCTAAATAATTGAAACTTTCAACTTTCTGTAGTTTTTTTCCCCGTTCAAGATGATATCAAAGGTCTCGTTAGAAAAGTTCATAGCTTTAGTTTTAGAGGCATTTATTTGGAGACCAATTTTAACCGAGAGATGACACAAATTATTTATTGCTTCTTGGGATTGTCTTGGTGTTGAACTTAAGAATGCTACATCATCTGCGAAATCCAGGTCCCCCAGGAATTTTCCATTTGTCCATTTTATACCCAATTGTTCATTGTGGGTATAGTTTCTCATAACCCAATCAATAGCTATTCCAAAAAGTAGTGGTGACATAATACAGCCTTGTTTCACCCCTGTTTCTACTGTAAACCATTCTGTATTCCCTTTATTTGTTCTAACACAACATCTTGCATTGTCATATAGCGCTTTGATTATATTCACATATTTTGTTGGAAAACCATAGATTGTAAGTATCTTCCACAATGATGGGCGGTGTAGACTATCAAAGGCTTTTTGAAAATCGACGAAGGTGATAATAAGTGGCGATTGCCTTTCCACTGATTCTTCTATAATTGTTCTTAGTGTGAATATTTGATCAATACATGATCGTTTCGGCCTGAAACCCGCTTGTTCTTCTCTGATCTTTTCGTCAGCATGCAATTTAAGTCTTTCTAACATCATGCAACATAATAATTTTCCAGGTACTGATAATAGAGATATACCACGCCAGTTATTACAGTCTGATAGATCACCTTTCTTCGGTAACTTTACAATAATACTGTCTTTCCATTGTTGTGGTGGTTGTTCTTCTCTCCATACTTCATTTATAATATCTAAAATTCTCAAGAGGTTGTTGTCATTAACTGCTTTAATCATTTCCCCTGAAATTTCGTCAACTCCAGCAGCTTTAAAATTTTTTAATCTTTTAACGGCTTGTTTGATCTCGTCCAGCGTGAATTCATCGCAAGTTATTGGCAAGGTGGTTGTGGATGTTTCATTATTAAAATCAGGTGTTACTGTTGGTGGTGGTCTGTTTAGCACCTCCATGAAGTGCTCAGCCCATCTCTTCATTTGTTCTTTTTCTGTTGGTATTGCATTCCCTAATTTACCTTTAACAGGTGTTTCCATAGCAGTAGGCTGGTGACATAGTTGTTTTGTAATTTGATAAAGGCACCTACTATTACTAGTTCTTGCAGCATTTTCAGCTTCTACGGCCAGTTCATTGATGAAATGTCTTTTATCTCTTCGAGTTTTTGTCTTCACTTCTTTATTTAACAAGTTATAAGTTAGTTTGCAAGATTCAACTGCATTATGTGTACTTGCCGCTAGTAGTTTAAGTTTTGCTGTTTTCCTTTCTTGTATTTTATCCCAAGTATCTTCTCTCATCCATTTTTTCTTTTTATGTACTAGGTATCCGGTGGTCGCTACAGCTGCTTCTGTCATTGCTGTTCTCAGTTGTTCCCATTTAGTATCGATTGTCTTGGTGGTGATATCGTTGTCAATTTTGCCTAAAGCATCGAAATAGTTGTTCATTTTGACATTATATTCCTTCTTTATATCATTTGATTGCAGTCTGTGTACATCTATTCTTCTATTTTTATTCGGTTGGTATAACTTCTTCAGTTTAATTCTCATTTTAGCTATGCAGAGGTTATGATCGCTTCCGATCTCTGCACCTCTGTATGCTCTGACGTCTTGAACTGATGAGCGAAATTTAGCGCTTATGCAGAAGTGATCTATCTGGTTCTTAGTTCTGCCATCAGGTGAATTCCATGTTATCTTGTGGATATTCTTATGTGGAAAGATGGTGTCTGCCACAACGAGGTTTGATATTTCACAAAGTTCTAGAAGTCTTTCGCCATTTTGATTCAAACAGCCTATGCCATGAGTACCGAGATATCTTTGTACTCCATCGTTGTTGTCACCTACTTTGGCGTTAAAATCACCCATGACTGCTATTATGTCATGCTTGGGTATTGTGTTGATGGTACTTAGAAGTGCTTCATAGAAGTCATCTTTTGTGGTATCAAGAGCGTCGTTAGTTGGTGCATAACATTGTACAATTGAGAGCTTGAAAAATAGGAATAACAAAATAAGAAAAAAAAAGACAAATAAATAGAAGAATAACATGACGAGAAAAAAGAACAAGGAAAGCAAATTCATTGTTCTCAGTCAAAAATGAATTCCATAGTTGAGAAAGCTCGAGTGTGTATATGTGTGTACGCGTGTTTGTGCATGTGTGTACACATGTGTGAGTGACAGTGTGGTGTGTAAAATCCTGCCTTCAGTTTAAAATCCCACATCTTTAGCTTAACCGCCTGTTATTGTATTTCATTATTCCTCCCCTCTGCCATTCAATCCGTCAGGCTTTCATCGTGGAATCTGTAACAACGAATAATAATACACACGGGTCGGGGGGTATCACTTGTTCTATACGGATAACAACTGTGGCAATAACCGTTATTTGCCGTGTCAATAGTTCCGAGCTATCCGCAGAATAAATGTGGCACATTATGACGCAGTAAAATGTCGATAATGCGTCAATCTTACGACCCCGCGTGAGTTTTTTTTTTTTTTTTAATTTCACTGTTACTAATAATGAGTTAATTAATATATAATTAAATGTATTAGTCAGGACAAGAAGTCTAACAGCTTGTTTAGGTTACCACAATGGTTAATCTCCTTCTTCTTCAAGTACCACACCAGCTGGTGCAGACGATCATGTCTCTCCACGACCTCTTGTCCGTAGTATTGTTAATCAGATCTGTCGTTCACTTTTTTTTAATGCCACGATGTCAAACTGTCCTGCATATTCTCTTTTTGTCGTCTCCTTCTTTGTTTTTTTTCTTCAACCGTTCCTGTTATCACAAAGTATTCCAGCGTTCCTCTTCTCATAACACGTCAAAAGAAAGTGGATTACTTTCTTCTAACATGCATAATAAACTTCCTTCGTATTCTGACTTGTTTCATGACATCTCTTTAGATGCTCATGGTATTCTCACATCTCTTTAGATGCTCATGGTATTGTGACATCTCTTTAGATGCTCATGGTATTCTCACATCTCTTTAGGTGCTCATGGTATTGTGACATCTCTTTAGATGCTCATGGTATTCTGACATCTCTTTAGATGCTCATGGTATTCTGACATCTCTTTAGATGCTCATGGTATTCTCACATTTCTTTAGGTGCTCATGGTATTGTGACATCTCTTTAGATGCTCATGGTATTCTGACATATCTTTAGATGCTCACGGTATTCTGACATATCTTTAGATGCTCATGGTATTCTCATATCTCTTTAGGTGCTCACGGTTTTGTGACATCTCTTTAGATGCTCATGGTATTGTGACATCTATTTAGATGCTCATGGTATTGTGACATCTCTTTAGAAGCTCATGGTATTCTGACATCTCTTTAGATGCTCATAGTATTGTGACATCTCTTTAGATGCTCATGGTATTCTGACATGTCTTTAGATGCTCATGGTATTGTGAAATGTCTTTAGGTGCTCATGGTATTGTGACATCTCTTTAGATGCTCATGGTATTCTGACATCTCTTTAGGTGCTCATGGTATTCTGACATGTCTTTAGGTGCTCATGGTATTCTGACATATCTTCAGGTGCTCATGGTATTCTGACATCTCTTTAGATGCTCATGGTATTCTGACATGTCTTTAGATGCTCGTGGTATTCTCACATCTCTTTAGGTGCTCATGGTATTCTGACATATCTTTAGATGCTCATGGTATTCTGACATCTCTTTAGATGCTCATGGTATTCTCACATCTCTTTTAGGTGCTCGTGGTATTGTGACATCTCTTTAGATGCTCATGGTATTGTGACATCTCTTTAGATGCTCATGGTATTCTGACATATCTTTAGATGCTCATGGTATTCTGACATCTCTTTAGATGCTCATGGTATTGTGACATCTCTTTAGATGCTCATGGTATTGTGGCATCTCTTTAGATGCTCCCGATATTCTGACATGTCTTAGATGCTCATGGTATTGTGAAATCTCTTTAGGTGCTCATGGTATTCGGACATCTCTTTAGATGCTCATGGTATTCTGACATCTCTTTAGATGCTCATGGTATTCTCACATCTCTTTAGATGCTCATGGTATTCTGACATCTCTTTAGATGCTCATGGTATTCTCACATCTCTTTAGATGCTCATGGTATTCTCACATCTCTTTAGATGCTCATGGTATTCTGACATCTCTTTAGATGCTCATGGTATTCTGACATCTCTTTAGATGCTCATGGTATTCTCACATCTCTTTAGATGCTCATGGTATTCTGACATCTCTTTAGATGCTCATGGTATTCTGACATCTCTTTAGATGCTCATGGTATTCTGACATCTCTTTAGATGCTCATGGTATTCTGACATCTCTTTAGATGCTCATGGTATTCTCACATCTCTTTAGATGCTCATGGTATTCTGACATCTCTTTAGATGCTCATGGTATTCTGACATCTCTTTAGATGCTCATGGTATTCTGACATCTCTTTAGATGCTCATGGTATTCTCACATCTTTTTAGATGCTCATGGTATTCTGACATCTCTTTAGATGCTCATGGTATTCTGACATCTCTTTAGATGCTCATGGTATTCTGACATCTCTTTAGATGCTCATGGTATTCTCACATCTCTTTAGATGCTCATGGTATTCTGACATCTCTTTAGATGCTCATGGTATTCTGACATCTCTTTAGATGCTCATGGTATTCTGACATCTCTTTAGATGCTCATGGTATTCTGACATCTCTTTAGATGCTCATGGTATTCTGACATCTCTTTAGATGCTCATGGTATTCTCATATCTCTTTAGATGCTCATGGTATTCTCACATCTCTTTAGATGCTCATGGTATTCTCCTTTTTTTCTTCTTCTTCTTTCACCTTTCAACTCCCAACAACACAAAGGCCTTCCACAAACTTACGCCAGGTCTTCCTGTCACGTGCCATCAGCTCAAGGTCTGTACATGTCTTCTTCATTCCATTCATGTCTGTCACCAGTTCTCTTTTCCGTGATTTTTTTTAGTCTCCCTCTACCTCTACCTCTCTTACCCTGGGTGTTCTAGAACAAGGACTGTCTGGTAATGCTATCAACAAATTATCTTCATGTGTGTCCTATCCATCTGCAGCGTCTTCTTCTCATCTCTTGTTCCACTAACACTTGTCTGGTTCTTGTCATCAGTCCTACATTAGTGATCTTGTCATACCATTTCAATCCTTCTGTTCTACGCAAGCACCCATTTATGAAAGTCTGTAGCTATTTGGTTGTTCTCCGTGTATCAGAGCATGGCATTCTTAGCCGTGAATTTTCCAGGCAGGTCGTAAGAGGCAGCTAATGTGAGTTTGGGCATGAGGCTGGCAATCTCGTCGTGTAAAACTAATTGTTACAGAAATCGCTGCTGCTGATTTGGTTCCGGCTACTTGCAAGTGTACCAGCTGCAGTGGTGGCTCCTGCTCCTTAGGGAGAGAGAATGGAAATAATAATAATGATGGTAATCTTAACATTATTCTGTCAAACCGTATCTGTGTAGCCTCCAGGGTTTTTCTAGCATGTCTACTGGCTGTCATCGACTCACTTTCAAACTTCACATCTTGCTCTATATCTTCTTCTTCTTCCTCGTTCGTCCTGAAAAGGACGTTGGTTGCGTTGTGTCCGTTTACAGTGTAGCTGTGATATTTGCGCCTTTCGACCGACACATCCGACTTTAGCACGCCATTTTTTAGGACCGGGTTTGCCTTCGCTCTTCGATCCCTACTCTCTCAGCCAGACTGCAGTGATGCAGCCTGTTTCCAGGACCACCACGGAGGTGGAGTAGGGTCTTGGTCAGCTCTGGTTCGCTGACCCTGATGCAAGCAGTCAAGCTATGGGTCGCTTACTGCATTCCTCACTTTTGATGCGTCTTAGGCCCCACTTCCAGTAATAAAGATTCGTTTCATAAAACACTTCCAATTATAAAGATTCGTTTCATAAAACACTTCCAATTATAAAGATTCGTTTCATAAAACACTTCCAGTTACAAAGATTCGTTTCATAAAACACTTCCAGTTATAAAGATTCGTTTCATAAAACACTTCCGGTTATAAAGATTCGTTTCATAAAACACTTCCGGTTTTAAAGATTCGTTTCATAAAACACTTCCGGTTATAAAGATTCGTTTCATAAAACACTTCCAGTTATAAAGATTCGTTTCATAAAACACGTCCAGTTATAAAGATTCGTTTCATAAAACACGTCCAGTTATAAAGATTCGTTTCATAAAACACCTCCAGTTATAAAGATTCGTTTCATAAAACACTTCCATTTATAAACATTCGTTTCATAAAACACTTCCAGTTATAAAGATTCGTTTCATAAAACACTTCCAGTTATAAAGATTACTTTAATAAAACACTATAGATAGATAGATGATAGGTAGATAGATAGATAGATAGATAGATAGATAGATAGATAGATAGATAGATAGATAGATAGATAGATAGATAGATAGATAGATAGATAGATAGATAGGTAGGTAGGTAGGTAGGTAGGTAGGTAGGTAGATAGATAGATAGATAGATAGATAGATAGATAGATAGATAGATAGATAGATAGATAGATAGATAGATAGATAGATAGATAGATAGATAGATAGATAGATAGATAGATAGATAGATAGATAGATATGTTTGGCAGATAGAACGATTCTTTCTTTTGTCTCTGCCGATACTAGCAGGAACTACTCGAGGTCGTTTTTCAATCATTCATCTGCAACTATGTGATAGTGTGGCACTGCACGAAAAGTCCGAGTTCGACAACCTGCCAGATCGGGAGTTTGTTCAGATCACATGCGCTAAAATAAACCGCATCACGTCTAAAGAAAACTTGTTTTAACTTGACCCGAGATAAGGCACAGTTATGGATTTTCTAATCTTCAAATGGCGCATTCTGCTGCTATTTCAAATCTTGAGATGAACCGTTATGATCAGGGTCACGCGCGCGATCGAACCTTTGTCGGTATCTCAGTCTCATGACCATCTTCTTACCAGTTTCAACATAGCGTTTTGTTTCTATCATTGTCTAGTGTCACAGTGAATGGGCAGGATTTAGGACAAGCTTTTCTGTCTAGCAGTGTTTAGGGCACTGGCTTCCCAGCTCGGCGGTCCTGGTTCGATCCCCAGTTGAGGTGAGATTTTTCAGACCGCAAACGGCTCCGGGGTCGACCCAACCTCATGAATTGGGCACCAGCGCAACTCTGGGAAGGTTAAGGCAGCCGGCGCAATGCTGACCACTTCACTCCTAGTGTGCCGACTGACAAGAAAATATGGGCCTAACACCATATTCCCAATATGCCTCAATGGGCGTGTAACGGGATCCCTCCCCTCATTTTTTCTGCCAGCGTTATACAGTTTATCTGTTGCTCTTCTACCATTCTTCTAATTTATGACATATTTTAAAGTCTTTGTTATTGCACAAACACAAGCATTCATATATACATTAATATTGATACAGTATGATACATGGTTAACATGTATATATATATATATATATATATATATATATATATATATATATATATATATATATATATATATATATATATATATATATATATATATATATATATATATATATTATATATATATATATATACATGTTAACCATGTATATATATATATATATAGTTACTGATAGCGTCAAAGATTTAGGTAACCAGTTGATAGTATTACCCAAGGGTAGTCTTTATTCTGAAATCCACAGGGTAATACGAGTATAAGTAGTGTGAGATAAAACAGAAGCACTTGTGTTGCGTGATAAATTCTCGCAACATCATTTTATTACAATATCTATTTTATAACGCAAGGGCAACAACTGCTTGAAATTTATAGTTACTTTTCTCGGTAAGCATTTGTCTTCTCGCGTTGGTATCGAATGCAGTTAAGTTTGAGCTGTGGTCATTTTGCGCTGGACTGCGCATGACTTGTCTTGCTTCCTGGTCGATCGGTTTCCGCCCACCACTAGTGGAGTGAGCGATTTGGAATGGCGAAAGAGATGCCTCGTTGAAGAGGGGATCTCCGCTATTTTTTGTTCTGTCAGGGATGTGTAGTCCTCTTAATGGATATTTCGTTTATTCGAGATAATACCTCTAGTGTTTCCCACATGCCGGGAGGCGTGATATTTCTGTGTATTTCATGAAAGCAAGGTAAATTAACATTTTCATTAACTCTATCGATTTTTGGTCGTGAACGATTTCTGGCTCATAGCCTGTCTTCGAAAGTCGTCGTCACGAGATGTTTTCCTAGCTCACATGTCGCTGTATTGTGCTGCATCGGTTGATGCAGGTCCCAAGGACTATTACTTGCTACTTGATTACCTGAACTAGGTTTGAAAAACCTTTGTTATCTAGAGGATATTTTTGAGGACATTATTTATACTTCGGCAGACGTGTCTGTCTTGCTGAAGTCAGATTACGGAGAGTGAACTGATTTCATACATCTGGTTATCTCCTGGCTGTTATAGAAAAGGATGGAGTTTTCCACCTGACTACATTTACAGCACTATGAAATATAACATGCATCTGACTCATTATTGTAATGCTGTCTACCGTCTATTGCTGTATTGAATGTTGCTGTGATAATGACTGTTTGATGTGTCTACATATTCGCGTAACCATTTTGTCACTGTGGCGTCCACAATAAATAATGAAGAAAAACGTCAACGGCTGTTACAAGAATCATTGACTTTATACGTCGTGAGTTTACTGACGTCCTATGTGGATTGCCCTGTTATTTTTGTATGAACATTGTTTTGACTGAACACATCTGCACACCACACAAAACCAGACATGCGGATACCATCCATCATCATATGGCATCACGCATCATTTGGTGGCCATAAGCTGGTTTGATTCTGGTACCAGCAAACACGGGGTCCCTTACCCACTTCATTTTCAACAAGAATTCATCAACATCCTTCAAGAAATTAACATTCTTCAAGACAGCCAACATCTTCAAAATTTTCAAAGTACTCGGCGTTGCCCGGTAAAAGTCAAAATTTCAATTTTTTGACGGAAACAAGAATTTGACAGTACCCGGCGTTGTTACATGTTGCCGGATAACTCGGACTGCTGTTATCTTTTACGCAAGTCAAGCAAGTTGCTGCTGTCAAGGTTCCAGTGCTGTCGTTTTTGTGAAGGTCAAGTGCCGGTTGAAACGGGTTGTTTTCTGAAGAAGGCCAAGTACCGATTTCCATCAACTTACTTTTGGATTAGAAGGTCAAGTGCCGAAACAACTCAACACACAGTATTTCAGAAGCTCCTGTACCATCGTGTTAGCAGTGGAAGCAGTTCAGATGTGCCATCATCGTTGGAGCTTCGCTCTTTAGGACGTTGATTGACATCCGTTTTTTCTGCTGTTCTACGATTGGAAGCCTATAAGTTAAGTGGCCTGTTTGTATGTAAACTGTGCCCTTATACTTCTGCTGAGTCTTCTGTGTATCATCTCATTCTATATGTTATATGTTATTTGTATATTTATATGTTTATATTTCCGCGGGTTCTCGGTTGGGTGGTGTCTCCGTTAGATTATGCCACGTCATAGAGGTCGTCTATTGTGAGCGTTTTCTGTAGGGTTTGCAAATTTCCGATACTGGAATTTGCTAAGCGACTTCTGTTGCTATTTATGTTAGCTGTGATGACATGTTTTAATATTGTTTTCGTTATTATTTCGCATTCTTTAGTGTTGTTTTGATTTGTTTGTATTTGTTAGCCTACTCTTGTCTATAATTTAGTTTCATACAACATTTTTGTTTATACACTGTGGTGTCATGTATTTTGTTTAATTCTATCGCAGATATCGTCACATTTTTTGTGATATTTCATTAATTTCTGCTTTATTTTTAGTTGATTTCTGCGAACGTTTTTGTATTGTTGCTGATCTTTGTTATTGTTTACATTGTTATTGTTTACATTGTTTGCATTGTTTACATTTTCAATGTTTACATTCTGCATGTGTTTACATAGTCATTGTTTACAGTTATAGTAATTAGTTAATGGGCTATGCTAATGCACTGTTACTACTACACTGATGATAAATGAATGATGAATAGTGTTGTGCACTATTGAATGAGAAGTGCACTTATGATCAAGAATTGATTGGTGATATTTCATATACAAGTTCTTTGATTGGAGACTTGTTTCCCACAGAGACTGGGATAATATAAGGTGATGTGAATATACAAGTGCTTAATTAAGACTTGTTACACTTAGGTTTGAAATAGCTGAGGAAAGAAAACTCCAGCTAGAGGCTGAAAATAAAAGACTTGAAAAAGAGGCTGAAAATAAAAGACTTGAAAAAGAGGCTGAAAATAAAAGACTTGAAAAAGAGGCTGAAAATAAAAGACTTGAAAAAGAGGCTGAAAATAAAAGACTTGAAAAAGAAGCTGAAAGACTTCAAATAGAGGCTCAGGCTGAGGAGAGAAGATTACAGAGAGAGTCTGATGAGAGGAAAGAGAAAGCAAAAATGGAACATGAAGAAAAGGTCTTAGCTTTAGAGTTGGAAAAATTGAAATTGATGAACATGAGTAATGGTAATGATTCAAACAAGGGTTCATCTTCTGGTAAGGCTAATAATGATACTTTTAAGATTAAGTTACCAACTTTTAGTCCTTCCAGTGATGACATAATGTTCTATCTGGACAGATTTGAACAAGCATGTACAGCTCATAACATAGACAAAGCAAAATATGTTTATCAGTTATCAGGGATACTGACAGGTAAAGCTCTAAGTATATTAAATATGGTGGAGGAACCTGACAAGAACAATTATGAGGTTGTCAGGGCCGCTTTGTTAAAGAAATATCAGCTTAACGAAGACGGCTATCGTCTACAATTTAAAAACATGTTACCTGAAAATGGAGTTGAATTCTCCGAGTTTATTGCAAGAATACGCATTACTTTCTCACGATGGGTTGAACTATCTAAGACGGAAAAAACTTATGAAGGACTTATGGACTTAATACTTAGAGACAAAGTCATGTCGTCTGTCAATGAGTCTTTCCTTGCTTTCCTGCATGAACGTAAACCTAAAACAATAAAAGAAATGGAAGATTTCTGTTGCCAATACGTAACTGCGCACCCACACATAACCATGGGTAACTCTAAGGTGAAAGAAGGTTTACCAGTTGCTTCGGCAGCTCCGTATGGTCAAAACTTTGCTCGTAGATTCCAACAAAATTTTGATAGAAAGAGCAGCGGTAATTTCTGTCAAAATCATGGAAACCAATTTCATGGTGATTCTTCTTCGAAGAATTGGAGACAACCTGATAGTGGTCGTTACTATCACCCTAATAATTATAAGCATTTCAAAAGAGGATATGGTAATAGAGGTTATTCCTGCCGAAGACCTCAGAACCAAACAAATAGATGTTCGCATCAATGTGAACATGATAGTAATCGTGGAAACTGGAATTCGAACCAGGATAACAATTACAATAGAGACAATAATAACTGCAGAGATAATAATAACTCTGATAACTTCAGAGGTAATAATAGTCGGGGTAGATCTCAACACAAAAAAAGAGATATCAGCAGGCTAATGCTGTACAACAGGAAACTGAGGGAGCCTGTAATCATGTTGTTGATAGTAAAAACTTTGACGCTGTCACTGGTTCTGCTTTTGACTTTGAGAGAACTGGAGATGTGCATGCTTGTCTCTTACCTAATCCTATTGCGGACCTTATTATTGGTCGTATTCACGGGGTTAGGGAGTGTACCCCACAGCAGATTGCTGCTTGGGAAGATAATAACATGCAAGCTACAAATGCAGTAGTTACAAGAGCACAAGCTCTACAAACACCCGAAACTTCACTGAATAGTGATAATGAAGTTGATAGCCAAGATAGTCACTTAGTGATCACTCGTGACTCTTTCATAAAATTGCAAGAAGAAGATCCTTCTTTAAAAAAATTCTTCGTTCTTGCGAAGAAAGGTGATCCGAATCAGGATACAAATAGAAAATCTTGGATTGCAATGAGAAACGGCGTACTTGTACGTATGGTACAAGATTCGACTACGTCGGCACATTCGCAAATTCTTGTTCCCAAGAGCATGAGAGTGCAAATATTACAACATGCTCATGACTCGCAATGTGCTGGACATATGGGTTTTTCCCGTACGAAGTCGAGAGTCCTTGCGGCTTTCTTTTGGCCTTTTGTCAATAAGGACATTCGTATTTACTGCCGATCATGCAAGGTATGTCAGGAGGTCAAATCTAGAGGACCACGACATGCTGCCCCTATCCAGGCTGCTGACATTCCTATTCGGCCGTTTCAGAAAATGGCCATAGATATTATTGGCCCTTTTAAGGTCAAGTCGGCCAGAGGACATCAGTTTATCCTTACATGTGTCGATATGTGCACACGTTGGCCAGAGGCTATTCCTCTTAAGAGCATATCTACTACAGATATCGCAGCTGCTCTTTGGTTGATATTTTCTCGCTTGGGGTTCCCCAGAGAAATATTGTCAGACCATGGCACTCAACTCATATCTGACACTATGTCACAGGTAATGTCTACCTTACATATTGAACGATCTCTCAGTAGTATCTACCATCCTATGTCTAATGGGTTAGTTGAGCGTCTGAATAGAACGCTCAAGACTTTGCTTGGTAAGATAACTGAAAGATCATCCTCAAGATTGGGACAGGGTTTTACCCGCGGCTCTCTTTGCCTATAGAGAAGTCCCTAATGAACACACAGGATTTTCTCCCTTCGAACTTGTCTTTGGCGCGCGTCCACGTGGCCCTATGTCTTTATTACACGATCTCATCACTGCCGATGATATTAGCGATGAAACTCAATCCTCATATGAGTATGTCATTGCTCTTAGACAAAAGATCATTGAGGCATGTAAGCTAGCAACTGCTTCATCAGAAATTGCTAAAGAGAAGGCAAGACAGTTTGCTAATAAGAATAGATGTCTACGACAACTTTGTCAGGTGACAAAGCATTCGTCCTACTCCCCAGTAGGGAAAATAGACTTCTTATTGCATGGAAAGGTCCGTATGCAATAGTCTCTCGGATTTCCGATGTTGACTATGTGGTCGATATTGATGGAAAGCATAAAACTTTCCACATAAACATGCTTTCGGAATTTCACGAACGTCCGGACTATTTGCTGCCTATTTTCCAGGCAACGGATGATGCTCCTGCACCTCACGGTCATTATTCATCCCTGTCTGTCATACAGGATGAGGAAGCTACCTTCTCTGATGTCAACCTTCCCCTTCCAGTGGTTCCATTACATTCCACGGAATCTTGGAAAAACGTTTCTGTTTCTCCTAATCTTTCTGGTGACGAACATCGACATGTCTCGTCGATGTTACAAACATTTCAGGATGTTCTCACTGACATTCCTGGACACACAGATGTCATAGAACATGACATAATTCTTACCGACAATAATCCAATTAGGGTTAGGCCGTATCCTATTCCTATACACTTTCAGTCGCATGTGGAAAAGGAATTGGATGAAATGATTCAATTAAATATAATTGAACCATCGACTTCACCATATTCTTCTTCCATGGTTATTGTCCGGAAGAAGGATAAGAACATACGAATTTGCGTTGATTATCGCAAATTGAAT
Organism: Oreohelix idahoensis; assembly: GCA_024509875.1. Classification (NCBI taxonomy): domain Eukaryota; kingdom Metazoa; phylum Mollusca; class Gastropoda; order Stylommatophora; family Oreohelicidae; genus Oreohelix; species Oreohelix idahoensis. The sequence goes on along the minus strand of JAMPIV010018581.1, from coordinate 452,638 downwards.
CAGGTCACAAAGTTCGATGCTGAACCGATGCCTTTGTTAGAAGATCTACTGATTAGATTTTCTAATTCTAGATTCTTCACTAAACTTGACTTGTCTAAAGGTTATTGGCAAGTGCCTTTAGCAGAGCATGCCAAACCTCTTACTGCTTTTTCTACACCTAGGGGTCTATTTCAATGGAATGTTATGCCTTTTGGTCTCATGAACGCCCCCTGCCACTTTTCGTTCGCATGATGCGTCGAATTCTGTCAACATCGTTCGGATGTCATCGCATACTTAGATGAACATCTGTTCTTTCAGTGATACCTGGGAAGATCACTATTTAGGGTTATATGACTTACTGTCCACTCTACGTGAGAATATTTTGACAGCAAAACCTTCTAAAGCTTTTGTTGGTTTTGGTGAAATCTCTTTCCTGGGTCATCGTGTTGGTCATGGTCTCTTGAAGACAGAAGACCACAATACTTCCAAAATACTGAAACATCTCTGTTCCTAAAACGAAGAAACAAGTTAGGAGTTCTCTTAGGTTTAATTCAATTTTATGGGAGATTTATTCCAAATTTATCTTCGATCATGGCACCTCTCTCAACATTGTTGAAGAAAGGTTCGCCTAATCTGGTCCGTTGGTCTGAAGAATGCCAATCTTCACTAGACCAAATCAAGAATATATTTTCTTCTCCTCCCATCTTAAGATTACCTACTCTTGTTAGGACTTTTGTTCTTCGGAGTGATGCTTCATCCACTGGGATTGGAGCAGCACTGATGCAAGAATATGCAAATACTCTGCATCCTGTTATGTACATTTCTAGAAAACTAAATGCGGCAGAGAGGAACTACTCGGTTTTAGACCGTGAGTTGTTAGCGATGGTTTTGGTCAATTCTAAAGCTACAAAGATTCCTCCTGGGCGCACATTTCATTCTAGAGACTGATCAGAAAGCTCTTACAGCTATTCAGACTAAGAATTTGAAGAGTTCGAGATCCACTCGATATCCTATAGCTCTTCAACCTTTTCACTTCACGGTACGAGCTATCCGTGGTGCGGATAATGTGATGGCTGACATTTTGTCTAGATGCCCACATGACTCCAACTAATACTTCTGTCCTATATTTCCGTATATTACAGAGTCATAACACACCTATATTACTACAATAGATTAGCACATCTGTACTCACTTTATATGTACACACTATCGTGCTTTGTTGTCATCTTCTTCTGTTCGTTTTTTACGATGATAGAGGAGGACTGAGTAGTTAATATAAGGGCCGTTAGTTTACTAAACAGCCACAATTATTAATAATGTATTGTACCTTATGAAGCATATTAGTTATTAATTAGCATTATATTGCTTGTACTTTCTCAGAATGTCATTGTTGAGCTGAGGACTTACCTTACTTGTATCAAGCATGACGAGTTCTAGATTGTGTACTTACCCTCGGAATACCAGAGCATATGTCATGGATCGTCATGTAGTTTAACTTTACTATGTACTTATGTCATTACATGTCAAAGAATGTACTATTTAAATTTTCCTATCAGATTTGTACATCCATTTTTAAAGACAATATTAGAGTATGCTGTTTAATGATGATTATGGTAACTTGCATACGTATATTGTGTTTACATGCTAACGTGATGTGTGTTGGTGACACCTCCCCGATGTGAATATTTTTTGAGACATATTTATTTTTCTGTTGAGGTATATCCTCACCAGACACTCTATATTTAGCCTCATGTTAGGCAATTTAATTAATTATCAGCGCATAATTCGTGCGTTTTGAGCCGCTTATCGCATGCTCTTTGATATTTAAAAAAAAAAAAAATATGTTCCACATTTTTTTTTTTATCGGGAGGAGGTGGTGATATGTTGCGTGATAAATTCTCGCAACATCATTTTATTACAATATCTATTTTATAACGCAAGGGCAACAACTGCTTGAAATTTATAGTTACTTTTCTCGGTAAGCATTTGTCTTCTCGCGTTGGTATCGAATGCAGTTAAGTTTGAGCTGTGGTCATTTTGCGCTGGACTGCGCATGACTTGTCTTGCTTCTTGGTCGATCGGTTTCGCCCACCACTAGTGGAGTGAGCGATTTGGAATGGCGAAAGAGATGCCTCGTTGAAGAGGGGATCTCCGCTATTTTTTGTTCTGTCAGGGATGTGTAGTCCTCTTAATGGATATTTCGTTTATTCGAGATAATACCTCTAGTGTTTCCCACATGCGGGAGGCGTGATATTTCTGTGTATTTCATGAAAGCAAGGTAAATTAACATTTTCATTAACTCTATCGATTTTTGGTCGTGAACGATTTCTGGCTCATAGCCTGTCTTCGAAAGTCGTCGTCACGAGATGTTTTCCTAGCTCACATGTCGCTGTATTGTGCTGCATCGGTTGATGCAGGTCCCAAGGACTATTACTTGCTACTTGATTACCTGAACTAGGTTTGAAAAACCTTTGTTATCTAGAGGATATTTTTGAGGACATTATTTATACTTCGGCAGACGTGTCTGTCTTGCTGAAGTCAGATTACGGAGAGTGAACTGATTTCATACATCTGGTTATCTCCTGGCTGTTATAGAAAAAGGATGGAGTTTTTCACCTGACTACATTTACAGCACTATGAAATATAACATGCATCTGACTCATCATTGTAATGCTGTCTACCGTCTATTGCTGTATTGAATGTTGCTGTGATAATGACTGTTTGATGTGTCTACATATTCGCGTAACCATTTTGTCACTGTGGCGTCCACAATAAATAATGAAGAAAAACGTCAACGACTGTTACAAGAATCATTGACTTTATACGTCGTGAGTTTACTGACGTCCTATGTGGATTGCCCTGTTATTTTTGTATGAACATTGTTTTGACTGAACACATCTGCACACCACACAAAACCAGACATGCGGATACCATCCATCATCATATGGCATCACGCATCAACTTGAAATGGAGAACTGGGAGGTAGGCACAAGACATAAAGAAAATAAGGAAAAACTGGTAACGGTTGGCACAGGACAAGAAGGCTGGCCATGTTTGTTTATTGAAGACCTGCGCTTCACTGGAAGTTGAAGGGTGATGATGATGAAGAAGATGATGATGATAACTATGATGATATAAGTTACATGTGTGTGTTTAATGTGTATATGTATGCAACATTCCAGGCAACGAAGAGGCAGACAAACTTGCTAAAGAAGAGGGAGAGCTACAAAAAAATGATATAGTGACAACTTATGAAATGACTAAAACAATCATAAACGCCACATTCAAGTCGAAATGGGAAGAAAAAAAACACCCAGGCCATATTTTTTAAAAACAAATGATGCCTATCAGCAGCTATCTAGGCGAGACCAGGTCGTCATTTTCCGCCTACGGCACTGGACACAACAGGTTGAGGTACTATCTATATTACTGGACACAACACGTTGAGGTACTATCTATATTACTGGACACAACAGGTTGAGGTACTATCTATATTACTGGACACAACAGGTTGAGGTACTATCTATATTACTGGACAAAACAGGTTGAGGTACTATCTATATTACTGGACACAACAGGTTGAGGTACTATCTATATTACTGGACACAACACGTTGAGGTACTATCTATATTACTGGACACAACAGGTTGAGGTACTATCTATATTACTGGACACAACAGGTTGAGGTACTATCTATGATTTACTGGACTACACACAACGGTTGAGGTACTATCTATATTACTGGACACAGCAGTTTGAGGTACTATCTATATTACTGGACACAACAGGTTGAGGTTATCATATCTGTAACATGAGGTACTATCTATATTACTGGACACAACAGGTTGAGGTACTATCTATATTACTGGACACAACAGGTTGAGGTACTATCTATATTACTGGACACAACAGGTTGAGGTACTATCTATATTACTGGACACAACAGGTTGAGGTACTATCTATATTACTGGACACAACAGGTTGAGGTACTATCTATATTACTGGACACAACAGGTTGAGGTACTATCTATATTACTGGACACAACAGGTTGAGGTACTATCTATATTACTGGACACAACAGGTTGAGGTACTATCTATATTACTGGACACAACAGGTTGAGGTACTATCTATCTATTTACTGGACACAATAGGTTGAGGTCCTATCCAAATTACTGGACACAATAGGTTGAGGTACTATCTATATTACTGGACACAACAGGTTGAGGTACTATCTATATTACTGGACACAATAGGTTGAGGTACTATCTATATTACTGGACACAACAGGTTGGAGTACTATCTATATTACTTTACACAACAGGTTGAGGTACTATCTAGATTACTGGACACAACAGGTTGAGGTACTATCTATATTACTGGACACAACAGGTTGAGGTACTATCTATATTACTGGACACAATAGGTTGAGGTACTATCTATATTACTGGACACAGCAAGTTGAGGTACTATCTATATTACTGGACACAACAGGTTGAGGTACTATCTATATTACAATTACAGGATTGGTACAACCGATCTCTGCACCTGTGGCACCCGCCCCATGACAGCCGAACATCTGCTCCAGTCCTGCTCAACTTACAGCAGTGAACGGAGTAGCATATTGTAACAACCCACGAAAAACTGGAGATTTAAGGAATTGTGAACTGACTATAACGTTTATTAGAGCCATTCATGTAGAAGTCTGAGGGCGAACGAGATGTAAGGAACTGTGAACTGACTATAACGTTTATTAGAGCCATTAATGTAGAAGTCTGAGGGCGAACGAGATGTAAGGAACTGGGAACTGACTATAACGTTTATTAGAGCCATTAATGTAGAAGTCTGAGGGCGAACGAGGAAGAAGAAGTATACAGAGCCGGATGTAGAGGGTTCTCCGGGTAATGCCAGGTTTCATGATGGCGTCCACTGTCATTTAAGCAAATAACTATTTACTGAGAAATTTTCTGTTTTAATTTTCTCGTTCTTTTAGAATTGTTAGGTTATATTTTTTTTGATACATTTCAGAGCCTCCCCCCAAGCCGGCGCCTAGTGTGGGCGCACCGCTCTCATTATGTAAAACAAATTCCTATAGAAACCACGTTTCCAAGAGCACAAGACTTTGTCTCCTGAAGGTCACGTGGGTCTCTGAGAAGACAAAGAAAGACAAAGGAGTACGGCTTCCTCAGGCATGTCGTAAGAGGCAACTAATATGAGGCAGGCCACCTGACGTGTAAAATATATTGCCAAGGAAACCATCACTGCAAGAGCACATTAATATTTTGTTGGAGGCTTCCAGCCAGGCGGCTAGCGGCAGTAGAGGTTCCATGTTCCCTTCTAGCCAGGCGACTAGCGGCAGTAGTGGTTCCATGTTCCCTTCCTGCAAGGCGACTAGCGGCAGTAGTGGTTCCATGTTCCCTTCCTGCAAGGTAGCTAGCGGCAGTGGAGGTTCCATGTTCCCTTCCTGCAAGGCAGCTAGCGGCAGTGGAGGTTCCATGTTCCCTTCCTGCAAGGTAGCTAGTGGCAGTGGAGGTTCCATGTTCCCTTCCTGCAAGGTAGCTAGCGGCAGTGGAGGTTCCATGTTCCCTTCCTGCAAACCAGCTGCTAGCGGCAGTGGAGGTTCCATGTTCCCTTCCTGCAAGGCAGCTAGCGGCAGTGGAGGTTCCATGTTCCCTTCCTGCAAGGCAGCTAGCGGCAGTGGAGGTTCCATGTTCCCTTCCTGCAAGGTAGCTAGCGGCAGTGGAGGTTCCATGTTCCCTTCCTGCAAGACAGCTGCTAGCGGCAGTGGAGGTTCCATGTTCCCTTCCTGCAAGGCAGCTAGCGGCAGTGGAGGTTCCATGTTCCCTTCCTGCAAGGTAGCTAGCGGCAGTGGAGGTTCCATGTTCCCTTCCTGCAAGGTAGCTAGCGGCAGTGGAGGTTCCACATGTTCCCTTCCTGCAAGGCAGCTAGCGGCAGTGGAAGTTCCATGTTCCCTTCCTGCAAGGTAGCTAGCGGCAGTGGAGGTTCCATGTTCCCTTCCTGCAAGGTAGCTAGCGACAGTGGAGGTTCAATGTTCCCTTCCTGCAAGGTAGCTAGCGGCAGTGGAGGTTCCATGTTCCCTTCCTGCAAGGTAGCTAGCGGCAGTGGAGGTTCAATGTTCCCTTCCTGCAAGGTAGCTAGCGGCAGTGGAGGTTCAATGTTCCCTTCCTGCAAGGTAGGTAGCGGCAGTGGAGGTTCCATGTTCCATAAAGAACAAATCGGGAAATGATAATGATAATAATGGTGATGATGAAATGAGAATGATTCCATCCCCAGCGACAAAACCAACAACAACACCAAAGTGAACGACGTTAGGTGTTACTCACTTTGTCCCTGATCTCCTTCGTTGTGAGCGTACTGATCTCTCTCTGTGTAGTGAGCTGAAAGATAATAAAACATTATCTCACAAGATCATCAAATGCATAACGTTAAGACAAGCACAGAGACATGTTAACAAATAAAGACATGACATCTTGCTAGAAAGCGACAACAATGTTTCTTCAGATTTCTTTAAACTTTATAGGCATCGTTCTATCAATTATCCTCTACTGATTCCTTCAAACATGATAAGCATCTTTCTCTCAATTATCCTCTTCAGGTTCCTTCAAACTGTATAGGCATCTTTCTCGCAGTTATCCACTTCAAATTCCTTTAAAACTTGATAGGCATCTCTCAGTTGCCCTCTAATCCTGTGGCTAGATTGTCTGCTACCAAACGCTCATGATGTTATCTGTTTCTGACAAGGTGGTAAAACCATTATATTCGCAGTCTGCTTATGAAGCTAATACATAATTTTGTTCCTGTTAACGTCCTAATGTCTTCTTCGTTGATACATGCTTTGTTCCTACTAAAGTTCTAATTTTTTCCATTTCTACGTATCTCGTATGGTGATATTTGTAGTTTGTCTTGTTTTCAAAGAGATGTGTAGAATGCGTGAGAAATTAACAACGTTGGCTTTGTCTCATCTTATTTATACTTCTTTGTCCAAGTTATCTTCTATGACCGTGCTTTCGGCATATTAGAACTCATTGACGCGTTTGATCTTCTTTGACAAAGATGTTCGGTAAACCTTGATTTCTGTTGGACTTTATATCTTCTGTTTCAGGCGCACCGATCTTGTACAAGATCTCTCAAATGGTGTGTGACGTGCGCCCTTGTACATCCAGGTACCGTAACCACCGCCCCATGGATGCCTGACTCTGCTCTAGAGTAAGAAAAGACAACGAGAAAGGTAACTGGTCCTCGTAAAGCTGAGCCCTAGTAAACGTGAAGTCTCTAACACTCAACTCTCCTCCGACAGTATCTGCTTGGAGACTATCCGTACGTAGTAAAAGGTGGCCGTAATGTCTGTCTGTTGTGGCAACAGTAACACTTCTCTTTAGCATCTCGTCAAACGTTTGTGATATTCCTCTTCAGTGCTTGAGATAGTGACCATGTTTGATACTGACATCCAACAGCTGGTATGAGCAATCTATTTATCAACTCTCACTGTCTCCATGGGAATATATTGCTTCAAGTATAGATAAAGCTTTAAAATATAGTACTATACAGAATGTGTGCACTAAAAATGTGGTAATTAAGATAAAAAGAAACAGAGAAGAAATTAAAATGTTGAAATAGGTGAAATGCTCAAAACTTTAACCAAAAAAAAACAAACTCCTTTTGTCCCCTGCGGTTTGTAGGTTTTAGCCAGGCATCAAAATGGAAGCCAGTTTGTTCCAAATGTATGTTTTCAGAACAAGGAGTAAACGCATGTATTTTAAGAATATAGTTTATTACATTAAACCTTCGTGAATTGTCTGTACAATATTTGGAAAGTGTTATAGGCCTTATATTCAATAAAATACGTTTGTTTTATAACATTTAATGTGCAGAAATATGAGAAAATATGACTATGACCAAACGTACGTACTAGGCAGCTCTTGGGGAAATAATTTACCATATCTTGGCGCACCATGCGGCTCGTGGATCAGAAAGAATGTTAATGCGCAATAAATATACTTAATAAGAAATCAATCACAGGCATACTGCCTCGCCAAAACAAAGGTAGCCAGGTTAAAAGCAAAACACAGCCAAAACCAGAACTGCGACCGAGAATTCACTAACAGATGCCTAGTCTTACTTACTTACTTAGTCGTTCCTCTTCTACCGTGAGGTGTAGAGGTTTGTAAGAGAGAGCGCCATACTATTCTATCGGCTGTCTTCCTCCTGGCTTGGATCCATTCTAGTCCTCGGTCATTCAAAGATTGTCTAATGTTGTCCTCCCAGCGGACTTTGGGTCGTCCTGGAGGTCTGGATCCCTGGCTCTTAGTTTCCCATGCTTGCCGTGGTAGCCGATCTTCTCACATTCTGCAGACATTGTCAAACCATTTCAGTTGGGACTGTTCTACTTGGGTCTAGAGGGGTTGGGTTTTTAGGCCTTGCCGTATCGTTTGGCTGCGGACCATGTCTCTTCTTGTTACTTCAACCATCTTCCTCAGATGCCTCATTTCTGAGGTTTGGATCTGGCTTTTGTGGGTTGTAGTCATTGCCCATGACTCGCATCCATACGTCAAGACTGGGACATAGGTGGCGCGGTATACAGTCATCTTCGTCACATCTGCCTTGTCACATCTGTCAAACTAGATGGCCAGTTGTAATGACAAACACAAGGAAGACAGCTAGACAACAACTGTTAGGTCTGGAGGTAGAAAGTGGAGATGGACAGGAGATACCCTTAGGAAACAAGCAACCGGTATAAACTAACATGTCCTAGACTGGAACCAGCTGGAGAAAAGAACAGGAAGACAGCAATGGGGAATCAGAAGAAAAATGTTGGAAGAGGAGGTCAAAGCAAATGTGGCCTCATGGACAGAGCTAAAGTAGACGGTCCAAAATATATATCGGCGCAGAGCAACTATTTCAGTTCTATGCCCTACTGGAAGCGAACATTATTGGTGGTAATGATGATGATGATGATGGTATTTGAGGAAATAGAAGGCAAGAAATTTGAGAATAATTACGTTAGGAAGTGATTTAAGTTGTCTACAAGGTTGTACAAAGTTGTCACTGCCGGAGTTTGTAAATCAAAGCAATCACAATCCAATTTTTGTAATGATGTCACGCGTAACACATTATCTATACACACACACACACACACGCACGCACGCACGCACGCACGCACGCACACACACACATATATATATAAGAGATGGAGAGAGAGAGAAAGAGAGAGAGAAAGGGGGGGAGGGTTGGAGTTCTGTTCCAAAGGAATGTTCTACGGCGTCTCTAAGATGTAAATTTGTCACTTTCTTAAATCTGGTTCTTTCATCGATTTTCTTTCATTGACGGGGTGTGAATGTCTGCATGTTAATTAATGAATAGAACAACATTCACTTAGCACACTTGTCCGTTCAAACATGTCAACACTATGAAAAATAGATCATTTTATTTCGTGACAGGCACTTGATGACGCTGCGTGACTTTATCACATCTAATTCATATTCTGAAGTTGAGAAAAAAAAAAAAAACTAACAAACACAATATCGCAGCTGCAGAACTTGAGATAAGAGGAATGTGCAGTAAAATTTTAATGAAAGACTTGGATCTAATTGTGGTCGCTGAAGTGGCGGACAAGATGCTAGCTGTACAGTAGATGTCACACTGAGCTGGCCTATTACTAGGCACCGGAATTTCTTTAATAGTTAAGTGACCCGTTGTATGTGGAAGCAGGAAGCACACACATTGAGATGAGAACTAGAGACCGACATGACATATAGGGAAACAAAGAACACACACACACACATTGAGATGAGAACTAGAGACCGACATGACATATAGGGAAACAAAGAACACACACACATTGAGATGAGAACTAGAGACGGACATGACATATAGGGAAACAAAGAACACACACACATTGAGATGAGAACTAGAGACGGACATGACATATAGGGAAACAAAGAACACACACACACACATTGAGATGAGAACTAGAGACCGACATGACATATAGGGAAACAAAGAACACACACACACATTGAGATGAGAACTAGAGAAGGACATGACATATACGGAAACAAAGAACACACACACACATTGAGATGAGAACTAGAGACGAACATGACATATAGGGAAACAAAGAACACACATTGAGATGAGAACTAGAGACGGACATGACATATAGGGAAACAAAGAACACACACACACACATTGAGATGAGAACTAGAGACCGACATGACATATAGGGAAACAAAGCACACACACACACACACACACACACTGAGATGAGAACTAGAGACGGACATGACATATAGGGAAACAAAGAACACACACACATTGAGATGAGAACTAGAGACGGACATGACAATAGGGAAACAAAAAACACACACACACATTGAGATGAGAACTAGAGACGAACATGACATATAGGGAAACAAAGAACACACACACACACATTGCGATGAGAACTAGAGACGGACATGACATACAGGGAAACAAAGAACACACACACATTGAGATGAGAACTAGAGACGGACATGACATATAGGGAAACAAAGAACACACACACACATTGAGATGAGAACTAGAGACGGACATGACATATAGGGAAACAAAGAACACACACATTGAGATGAGAACTAGAGACGGACATGACATATAGGGAAACAAAGAACACAAACACACATTGAGATGAGAACTACTTCACGGTAGAAGGGGAACGACTAAGTAAGTAGTAAGTACTAGAGACCGACATGACATATAGGGAAACAAAGAACACACACACATTGAGATGAGAACTAGAGACGGACATGACATATAGGGAAACAAAGAACACACGCACATTGAGACGAGAACTAGAGACGGACATGACATATAGGGAAACAAAGAACACACACACATTGAGATGAGAACTACAGACGGACATGACATATAGGGAAACAAAGAACACACGCACATTGAGACGAGAACTAGAGACGGACATGACATATAGGGAAACAAAGAACACACACACATTGAGATGAGAACTAGAGACGGACATGACATATAGGGAAACAAAGAACACACACACACATTGAGATGAGAACTACAGACGGACATGACATATAGGGAAACAAAGAACACACACACATTGAGATGAGAACTAGAGACGGACATGACATATAGGGAAACAAAGAACACACACACACACATTGAGATGAGAACTACAGACGGACATGATATATAGGGAAACAAAGAACACACACATTGAGATGAGAACTAGAGACGGACATGACACATAGGGAAACAAAGAACACACACACACATTGAGATGAGAACTAGAGACGGACATGACATATAGGGAAACAAAGAACACACACACATTGAGACGAGAACTAGAGACGGGCATGACATATAGGGAAACAAAGAACACACAGACATTGAGATGAGAACTAGAGACGGACATGACATATAGGGAAACAAAGAACACACACACACATTGAGATGAGAACTAGAGACGGACATGACATATACGGTAGGGAAACAAAGAACACACACACACATTGTGATGAGAACTAGAGACGGACATGACATATAGGGAAACAAAGAACACACACACATTGAGATGAGAACTAGAGACGGACATGACATATAGGGAAACAAAGAACACACACACACACATTGAGATGAGAACTAGAGACGGACATGACATATAGGGAAACAAAGAACACACACACATTGAGATGAGAACTCGAGACGGACATGACATATAGGGAAACAAAGAACACACACACATTGAGATGAGAACTAGAGACGGACATGACATATAGGGAAACAAAGAACACACACACCCACATTGAGATGAGAACTACAGACGGACATGACATATAGGGAAACAAAGAACACACACACATTGAGGTGAGAACTAGAGACGAACATGACATATAGGGAAACAAAGAACACACACACATTGAGATGAGAACTAGAGACGGACATGACATATAGGGAAACAAAGAACACACACACACACACATTGAGATGAGAACTAGAGACGGACATGACATATAGGGAAACAAAGAACACACACACACATTGAGATGAGAACTAGAGACGGACATGACATATAGGGAAACAAAGAACACACACACATTGAGATGAGAACTAGAGACGGACATGACATATAGGGAAACAAAGAACACACACACACACATTGAGATGAGAACTAGAGACGGACATGACATATAGGGAAACAAAGAACACACACACACACACATTGAGATGAGAACTAGAGACGGACATGACAGAGATAAACAAGACATGGAAAGACCTAGAACGGATGGCACGTGACAGGAAGGGGTTGGAGGGTATTCGTGATGACTTATGCATCACGGGAAGCTGAAAGGTAATGCACGAATGATTGGATGAAAATATGAAATGAATGAATGGAGGAATAAATGAAATGGATGAATGAATGAATTAATTAATATGAAAGTTAAAGAAGTGATTAATACAGAACACGCTAAACACGAAAGACAAGAGGAACTGACCAATGTCCATCATACGCCTGACATGTTCGATCATCGGAACGTGTGAAAAGAGAAAGACCAAGAAATGATGGATCGAAGGTTTGATTGAGGAGAGAATAGACTACCGTATCATATAAGCTACACAGAACACCCAAGAAAGTTACTGAAACTTTCCTCTAAGCTGTACAGAATCGTAGGAAGGATAAAGAAAAAGAAAAAGTTCTTTCATTAGCGAAAGGATGGAAATCAATATTAGCATATGAAAATTTAGGTAAAATAGGCACAGAAAGCAGCCGGAGAGCATTAGAAGTAAGCACACTGACAGATCTAATCGAGAATGCTAGAGGAAAATATAAAAGATACAAAACCACTTACAATAGACAGAAAAGTGTTTAATGATGATGAAGACGTATATGTGATCCTTTTATGTGTTCTGAATGCTGAAAAAGCTAGTGAGGCAAATCATAAATTTTGCTATTTAGGCTGCGCCTGTGAATAGATGGACGAAGGAAGGTAAAGGACTGCTATCTAGATCGATAAAGAATAAGCCAGGACGTACTTTAAGCCTAAGATGGGGGGAAATCGGTCCAGAATTAATAAAGATATGAATATTTCTAATTTTCCATAAATGCACAACTTGACAAAATTCTGCCTGCATTTGAAGACGCGAACATACTTCAGTCTTATTTCCTCCGATACATTCGGCCATGACCTATATAAGGAAGTCTAGCAAGTCAAAAGCTTGCCACTAGATTCAAACTACAGCGAGAGCGCCAGTCTTTCACTAAGACTCCGTTGCCTTCTGCATCTGAGAGCAGACTGACTGACCATTAAGAAAGCAGCCGGACTGTATGTACTTGAGGGTAAGAAAGAATGTAGATATTTATATATTTATTTAATTAATTAATCAAATCGTGCCTTAGGAAGTGTATAAGTGTGTTATAAACCACTGTGAAATTATTGGAAGCAATCCAAGCCTGTGTATATTCAAATAAATTGATAATGGAAGCGGAAAGTGTGTTGATAGTTTTAGAAACGCATTTAAAGAATTATTTCTTGAAGGAATGGACTAAACACAAGGAACGAAGGAAAGAATAATTGTACTTGATGTATTGAAGTAAATACCGTATTACTTAGTGATTTCCACAAGGCCTGATTAATTTAGGGAAGCAAATCATGGACAGATAGCTGTAACAAAGGATTTTGTGAAAGAGTGTATTCACAGTAAAGTACTTATGTTATTGCTGATTTATTGTGCCCTGTGCGTCTACCTGCACATTGTCTGAAACCGTCTCTTATCACATACATCTGTTGTAGGGAGATAGAGATAGACAATTCAGTGGTTAACCAATTATATTTCAGGTTACATCCTGTAACCAACGTGTATCTTTAAGGAGCCAGACTCAACGAAGGAGCTAGTGGTGCAAGAGCCCTATAAGTCTAGAGGGAGCAAGACTCCAGGACAAGAAGTAAGATAGCCAAATTCATAAATCAGTGATTGACTTTATTCCATATTAACTGTGAAGAATTCTTATTGATCCTAAATAAATACAGTCTACATCAAAATCAAGTCCACCCAGGAAAGGAGAACTGTCCGTAGAAATATACAGACTGTAGATAGTTGTGAATATTTGACAAGTGATTTTTACTAATTTTATTCTCAATCAATTTTGAGTTCAGTCAAAATTTCACAAAGAAAAGAATAACTTGTACAAAATAAATTGTAAATTATACCAACATACTTGAATTATTTAAGTTAAGTTACAGTTCTTGTTGGTTGTCGTGAGACATTCTAAATACACATATATAAATTAAAAGGTAAATGTAAAGCCTAACACATAAATTCAATAAAAGGAAAGAGAAATGGTTAAAGACCCGTGCTTTCCAATAGCGTACGCCTGTGTTAATAGAACGTCATGCTAATTGAACAATAAAAACCCCTGTTTTATGCTTCGTCTGCATATTCTCACGCTTCCACGTTGATAGTAAAGCCTACTGCAGCATACACGCGTTTCCACAACACAATAAAACGTGTACTGCATTTCTAAGAAAACCTTGAGATACGCAAGCTGATTAATGACCTAAATTAATACTAACATTAATTACACTACGTTAACATAAACGAAAGGACAGATGGACTTAGGATAGAAAGAGAGGGAGGGCTGAAAGCAGGAACGCATGCAACCCTAACACGCGTCTCGCGATATACAATTAATGCCACCCTCCCCGCGCGAAAGGCCAGAGGCACTAACTTTTTTTCAAATAGACCGTGATAAAAAACACTACAACTACGAGAGTTAGGTTTAAAAACCTGAAAAACGCTTATTAGGAAACATAACATTATACTGGTTTACGTTTGAAAGCCTGACAGTACAGCAGAAACCCTAAAAGTTTGGAAGTGAGGAGGTGGTAACAGCACGACTATCCTAGAAGAAAATACATATTTTGAACGCCGCCACTTAGCTCCCTTAAAACTTATATATTTGGGTTCCTTAGGACTTGCTGACAAAGAATATGTTAAGTGTTACGCAAATAGTCTAGGAATTAACAAATTATAGCCAAAAGAAAATAGTGAGGGTGTCAGACAACACCAAAAAAATAATCGCACAGTGGCATGTTTTGAAACCACTATTTCACGGGAAATGGGCAACCATGTAAAATCCTATTTGATTGGATAGAAGTAAATGTAAGGCTAAACACGATTAGTCGGACTACAAATACTAATTTTTTGTTGTTAGGGAAACGTGAGTAGAGGTACTTTTTTTTTTTGAAAAGCTGTGTAAACATGGCCCGATTGGTTAGACCCGCCAATATAGTCAATTAGGAGCGTCAGGTCAGTGCCACATTTTAAAATAAACTTACTAAGAAACAGTGCGTTGAGAGCCAGATCATAATTTTCTAAATAAAAGTCTGGGACAGAGGCAGATCGGAATTTGTGCCATTATTCATCGCCAGTCAACGTATCTGTGTATTATTTCCATGAATTGTGGTAAGCTTGATATATTCGATATCTTTTTAATGAAAATTGAATGTAAATTGATAATTTATGTCTGTATATGTGTGTGGTTCAGTAGCCAACATGAGGCAAAGCCTAAATATTGCTCCAACCTGAACAGGACGTGTCGGAGAAAAGTAAAACTGCATGGAATTGCCAAACAGTACACTGACACCTATCTTATTGACTAGATAGAAATAATGCTGGAATTGCAGAGGCGTAGTAACCATTTAGGAGGAGAATACTGGTGTAAATTGTTTCAGATGAAGATAGCAGTTGGCCTACCGCTCTGAACTCAGTGTTTGTTATGTATTGTGTTCAGTGTGGAAATAGATTATAAATTAGATCTGAAGTAGGAGGTACAACCTTCTTGTTTCAGGGACTGTGGTCCTAGTTATTGAAGCAGCACCTGGTCTGAGTTTTGCTGAAATCCAGAGGCTGACAGCATACTCCTTGGTCCAGATAGCGACCAGTGAGGTGTCTCCAGAACACAGGAAGCAATCGAGCAGAGGAGTCTTTTCCTGCCGTCATCACGAAAGATAAGCTTCTGTGGCCAGAGTAGCTCAACATTATGTGCCCCCTCAAAAATTGACATTTTGTTAAACACAGAGGGACAATTAATTGGTTCAAATGACAGGAACTGTGAACTTTTCCAAATACTATTTCCCCGATAATCAAACACTTGAAGTCATGATGAAAAACAACAACCAAGCTTGAACAAAACCAGTATTACCTCATATTACTACTGCACAAATTACACACATAGAATAATAATAATAAACTATGTCAATACAAAGTTCATATATATAAACTGTGTACATAATACTTGTAATTACACTTGATTGTGATTCCTGGTTCACTGTGTAGTTGAATCAGGATATCCATTATTGACAAGAATTAATACATATATTTTTAAACTTAAACACTTGACTCATTTAAGATAGTCTTATAGAGTGTTATATGTGTGTGAGTGTCACAGTGTTGTAGAGTGTTGTGGAATAAATTAAACTGTTTATCTGTCTGTTGTTGTTGTGACTTACACTTCATCATTTTTATAACCCTAGACATTTAACGTAGTCATCACAATATTCCAGAATAATTCTGACTGAGGTATAAATGTGGTAGCAAGTAAGGTCATCTGTAATACACCACACTTATTAGATACAGATACCTTCACAGCTGATCTCAGTCAGTACACTAAGTCCCCTATAAATATTTATAACATCCCACTTTACCACATTGGTTAATAATTTACTGTAATACCCCTAGTAGAGCCATAACCCTTTACAATAAGAGTAGGGTCTTGAGAGTAGCATTTAGGAACCAAGGCTAATACACTATCATCATACCTAGGAACTTATACAGCTTGACCTTAACTTTGATGTCTATACAACCTTACTCTTTTCAGAGAAGAGTGTATTTCTTGTAAGACCAGTCTCTTATCTGGCACTATCCTGGTATCATCTGATACAACTTTTGTGTCCAGGATATCTTGTACCTACACCTATATTAACCTCTCGTGACATATCTTCCGAATTGTTTAGTTCGGGGTAAGTGTTGACAAAGGGGCGCATTTTAGTATGTGATGTCTTCTAAATTGTTGACTGCTTACCTCGTAAAGGAGTTACGGAGTTTCCTCTATCCTTAACTCGTAAAGGACGTTGAGCCTGAATCATGTCCGATTTTCCCATGTACCACTGCCGGAAGGCCAGTTTTTTTTAGGCCGGTTTCTTTGAACTACAGTACATTTTTGTTTCATGTTGTCCCATTTGTATTGTATTAATTCCCAATCAATTTCCTTCAAAACTGTGTAAAACATAACCAAACATTCAAAAGACTTGGAAATAACTTAGCCCCCT
Source organism: Oreohelix idahoensis (assembly GCA_024509875.1). NCBI lineage: Eukaryota > Metazoa > Mollusca > Gastropoda > Stylommatophora > Oreohelicidae > Oreohelix > Oreohelix idahoensis. The sequence continues at coordinate 435,303 of JAMPIV010018581.1, read as the reverse complement.
TTGATTGCCAGGAATGCACAGTATGCCACGCGCTTCTTCCTTCTGGCTTAGGACCAGATGTGATGATCCTTTATCCCTCCAAAGATAACATTTAAGGATAAAAACATAATGCGTAGGCTGCTGATGTACATGATCGCCTAGACCGCGGGTCATCATCCTCCATAATAATTGACTTGCTAGACAGGAGGGGAACGGCGGATCAAAAAGAAAAAAAAATATGACTGGAAAGGCTAAGGAGACGCAATTGGGGGGGAAACGGAGAAAAGTCACGTTTCCCAAGTTGACATAAAAAGTAAGCAACTCCACAGAAGGGACCCTAGATATGTTACGCCACAGTCATTTATTGGACGCTTTTGCGATACCAAGCTTTTGATTTGAATGGAGCGGTAAAACGCAGATGTTAGGAATATTACAAAAATTAAAAAGTAATTTTTTCTTAATATTAATGTTAGGAATATAAAAATTAGCTGGCCGGATGGCCTATTCTGAGCAGTGAACTAAGATGGTCTTAATTTTACAAACGGATAGATAATATTGAAGATAATGACAAAAGACAGTGTAGTTCACATCATCGACAGACTGTGTTGAATAAAAAAGTGTCGCAATTTGCACACAAAAACACGACCTTGGACGCAGGTGTTCAAATCTACGTGGTATGGAGGAAAGGGGATATTTTGTGGTGGCTGTGTCTAAAAATAACTTTTAACGACAAAATTTTGGAGGGGGAGAGAAAGGTTGGTTCAAAAACCAAGCACATTTTTTTAGAAACACAAGTAGAGACGGACAGACTAACAGATAAACATCCATACTTGACTGAAGCATGACTGAAATGACTTTATGGTAGGAAATTTGAAATTTAAAATAAACCGAGGCAGTGATTGGCCACAGACAATCATATCATTAGCGCTCAGACGCGAAAGTGGGGCCATTCTTCAATAGTTGTTCAGTGATAGACACAGATTTTAAAGTGTGGTGATTCCATATGAAAGCAAGTGAAATAAATTTAGGGACGCCATACTATAGCCAGCAGCTCAGCTGAGTTTTGCTAGCAATTCTGTGTTATTTATTCATAATCTGGTAAGATTGAAATTATTTCCTTATATATTTTGAATATTGTTTCATGTTCGAGTGATTTGATACTGCCATATCGAAATCTAGCCTTACAAACAAGTAGGGATTTGCTCTAGACCCCCCGCCCTAGTCAGGGTCTAGGGACCAACAATGTACATAAACTCCAGCAAGGATTATGCAAGACAGATCAAGTGTTGAGAATAATGATACATATTACCTATCCTCTTTTAGGGCCGAAAACTAATAAACATTTTTCAGGATCTATAGTCTGGGAGGATCTATCTGATGTAAAACCACCATGGTAAATGTGCTGTTTGGTCAGAGAGATCTGACCTGTCTGTATGATGTGGTTGTTGTGTCACTGTTGTGTCCAGACGTGGGTAGAGAATAGATTTTGACACATGGCCCATACTTTGATTGCAGAGCTGCGAGTTTCTGTCGTCAACAAAGCAGGGTCTATTCAGTTGGTGACTTTACTCGAGTGTATCTGTGCAGTATTTGTGACAGAGACCACCATTATTGCCCGCCAGCACGGAGAGGTGGGACCACCTGATTTCAGCACCAGAGCGACAACTACCAGATGAGTGAGCCTCTGGTCTGCTGGACTTTCACCAACGCCCTTTAGTTACTAAGAACCCCATAAAGATTCCCACCATTTTCTGGACACTGTGTAGTCAATATAGACAGGTGTGATGAGGCCACCCCAACAGCACAAACAGTACTATCCTCCCAAGTAGATGAATACTAGAACATTTTAATAAAACTAACTAGTATAGTACATATATATGTACACTATTGCATTTATGATATAATATTCTATGCATTTCTTTTCATAATCTCTAAATCCTTTTAAGTTCTGGTCAACCTAAAAAAATTGACACAGAACAAAATAAATGTAATATACTTATATATCAAAAAATTTTACACACGTGAGTTAGTTCAGTGTATTTTAACATTTATTAATATTATTAGTCTTGTTAATATCTGTGGGTATATTTATAATCCATTACACCACACTACATATCATAACCCTAGACACTTTACGTAGCCACATTCATTAAAAAAAATTAAGTGTGAGGTCGTAGTGGTAGCAAGAAAGGCCTTCTGACAATTCTCAACTACATTTTACCTCAGGAGCCTTCACAGCTGGCCTCATACAATTACATTTAGTAATATCATCATCATACAATACCATCAAACACCACTACAATATTGGGGTCTTGTCCAGGGATAATTAGCCCAACAGTAATATTAGGATCTCCTGGTGGGAGAAATAAAAGTAGGGAAATAAATTGTAAAATTTCCCTTAAAATTAAAAGTGTCCCTGCAGATAAAAGTTGGTGAATCTTCACAGCCAGTAATAATTAATTAGTTAACTGGTTAGTTAGAATTAGTTAGACTATAGTCATAAGAAGTACTTAGTGTATTTACTGGTTAGAGATTTAGCTTGTATATTATTATATTGTCTAAAAAGTATGGCGGAGCTGGCAAAATTTAGATCAGCTGCTGTGCTCACCGCGAAGGAGATGGGAATGGATGGTCAAATTTTAATTCAATACGTAACGACTGAATGTGATAAATATATTGAACGGGAAGAAAGGAGGTTAGTTGAAGAGAAGAGGTTAGAGGCTGATAGAGAAATTAAGAGGCTGCAGATTGAGGCAGAAGAAAAAAGGTTGACTGCCGAAAGGGAGGCAGAAGAAAAACGACAGCAAAGGGAGGCAGAAGAAAAAACGACAGCAAAGGGAGGCAGAAGAAAAAAGGTTGACTGCCGAAAGGGAGGCAGAAGATAGAAGGTTGCAGAGGGAGCACGAATTACGACTAAGGGAGCTGGAATTACAAGGCCCGGCCCCTGAAAATGGTGCCAGCCCTTTTGCCTCAGATGCTACGCCCAGTCTGGGAGCCTCAAACTCAGCTATGGGGTTTCATTTAGACCATTTTGTTGAGAAAGACGATGACATAGAGGGGTACCTAGGACGTTTTGAGTTATTAGCTACTACATATGGGTTAGAGAGAGAGAGGTGGAGTTTAAAGCTATCACAGGGATTGAGGGGTACTTCTTATGAAGTATTTGCTAAAATGAACAGGGAAGACCAAGACAATTATGACATGTTAAAGCAGGCTTTGTTATTAAGGTACGAGAAGAATGGTGAATTTTATCGTAAGAAATTTAGAAATGCCAAACTGTTGTCTGGGGAGACATACCACCAATTCTCTGCTAGACTAGAAACCTATTTGGAGAAATGGACGGCTCTGGGGAAGACCCAAGATCTTAAAGAAATGATCATGATTGAGCAATTGAGAGAGTCCATGGCTCCAGACATGAGAAAATTTCTCATGGAACAAGGTGCAGAGAAGTTGGGGGAAATTTTAAATGTTGCTGAGAGGTATCAGGCAGCCCAGGCAGAGGTAAGTGGTGCTAAGAAGAAGCACATAGACAATTTTAAAGCTCCACAGCAATTTAATAAATTTGATAATAGAGAGCAGGGAAATAAAGGTAGGACAAACTTTGAGCGGCCAAGAAATGACTATCGCGACAGAAACTCACAGTTCAATGACCAAAAGTTCAATGAAAGAAAAACCGTTGAACCAAGGAAAAAGATGGTGTAAATGGTGCAAGAAGGATAACCATAACACCGAATTTTGTAGAAGGAAACCTTCAAACATTGCTGCAATGAAGTCGGGGACGCAAAGATTAAAGGTTAATCCTAAGGGACAACAGGAACCTTATCACCCCCCAGTTTGTGAGGATGTTATTTGTAATGGGGTCACCATAAGGTGCCTTTATGATACAGGTTTGGATTATGATTCAGTTGTGAAGTCTAGCCTAGTGGACCCAAGTCAGTATACCACAGAAACAGTGGAAATACAAGGGGCGACTAAGGACATACCACTCATGACACTTCCCATCGCAAGGATAACGGTGAAAACTCGCTATGTGGAAGGAGAAATCAGAGCAGCAGTGATAGATGAACCAATCTACCCTCTGATATTGGGGTGTAGATACGTCTTCTTGGGGAATCCCGAGAAACCTGTGATAATGGCGACAGTGCAGACCAGGTCACAGAAGAAGGAGGAAGAAGGTGAACCTATAAATGCTCATCCAGAGGAGATGAGGAAGGCGCAGGCTGAGGATAGGACACTCAAGCCCTGTTTTAAAAAATTGCCCAAATGCCACACACCTCCGAGCAAGGGGGAATATTTCATGAAGAACAAACTATTATACAGGAAGACAGGAACTAGATCCACTGGTCACGGACAGTTAGTTCTTCCCAAGATATATAGGGCAAACTTAATAAGGAGCTTACATGTTGGAAAAGATGGTGACCATGAGAAAGTCGGTACCATCTGCCAAAAGATTGCTCGAAAATACTATTGGCCCGACGTAAATGTCGATGTTGAAAACTTTGTAGAAGCATGTGGCGTATTTCATGAGGGAACACCCACAAAGGGAAAATATGTGCAGGACCTAGAAACGCCACGGGGCAACTTTAGGCCTGAAAGGAAAACTAATTATACTCGGGTAGACAAAGTGGAATGGGAGCCCCCTTTTCACACCCAGTCTTCACTTGAATGGATTAACATGGCCACTATGCGAAGAGTACAAAGAAGAAATTTTACCCAGGATAAGATGACAATCCCTCGGTCAGACTTATATAAACTGGAAGAACAGACAAGAGAGCGAAGATCTCTCATAAACAATCTTAAGTGGGGAGACAAACGCCAGAGAAAAATTGGTAGTGGTCGATTTGTGAGTGATGATTCTAGGAAGAAAAGTCCTCATTATAAAGCTTCTAAGGGACGGGACCAGACGGGTTCCAGGAAAAATACGTATGATAAATTAAAGATCCAGATGTAACTTTATTAAGGACCTGGACAGATGAGAAGGCGGAAGAGACTGTTACCTCATCGTATCAATATGTGAACGAACTGACCACTCGTTTGAAAGCTGGATGGAAACTGGCAAATGATAATTTGAAACAAGCCAGGAAGAAACATGCAGCATATTTTAATAGGAAGGCAAAGGACAGGGAACTGGCAGTCGGAGAGAAGGTGCTGCTTCTACTACCCGGAAGCCAGAATAAATTACAAATTGGTTGGCAAGGTCCATATACGGTTCTAGAGAAGGTGTCTAGAACAAACTATAAAATTGACAAAAAGGGGAAGGAAAAAGTTTATCATGTAAACCTGTTAAAGAAGTATCTGGACAGACCACTCCAGGAAAGCACCCCCTTATTGACCTTGGCTATTGCAACCCAGATGCAAAAGAACCACTCACCTCACATGAATACCCATTACATCCTTGTGAAACAGCAGCACAGGTAAAAGTCAGTAAGCACCTGACTAAAAACCAGAGGGAGAGAGTTCAACAAGTTCTGGAGGAACATACAGATGTATTAACAGATAAACCAGGCCATACAAATTTGCTACAGTATGACATGAAACTGGTAGACTCAAACCCAATCTGTATGAGAGCCTATTCTATTCCGTTCGCGAAGGAGAAGGCATTGAAGGAAGAAATAGAGTATTTGTTGAAGGAGGGGATTATTTCGCACAGTGAATCATCTTTTAGTTCTAGTGTCGTTTTGTTGAGAAAACCGTCTGGGGAACACAGACTGTGCATAGATTACAGGAAACTGAATGCTGTCACAGAAGGACAAGTGGATCCATTACCAGACACAAAACAGTTATTTGCCAGACTGAACAAGGCAAAATACTTTTCAAAGGTGGATCTTAGTAAAGGCTATTACCAGATCCCAGTGAAGCCTGAAGTGAGACCTTATTTGGCTTTTAGCACTTCGGATGGACATTATGAATTCAATATGCTACCATTCGGACTGAAAAATGCTCCGAGTGTGTTTTCAAGGATGATGCGCAAATTGTTGGAACCCCTGAATAACCCATGTATCACAAATTTCATGGATGATATTCTCGTCGCCACCGAGACATTTGAAGAACACATTGAAGCTCTGGAGATGTTGTTTGATAGACTTCGGGAGGCGAACTTAACTGCTAGGCCAACAAAATGTTGTATTGGATGCAAAGAGTTGGAATTCTTGGGACACACTGTATATCAGGGTAATATGACCCCTGATCCTAAGAACTTGGAAAAACTGCAGAGAGCACCTAGGCCGCAAACAAAAAAGGACGTGCGATCATTCGTGTCGTTATGCGGATTTTATCAGAAATACATCAAAAATTTAACGCTATTTGTGCTCCTCTGACTGATCTGACTCGCAAGGGACTTCCAGATAAAATTATTTGGACTGCACAATGTGAACTAGCATTTCAAGAGTTAAAGGAAAAACTCACTAGCAAGCCTATTCTCAAACTGCCTGATTTGACACAGGACTTTGTCTTAAGAACCGATGCAAGTAATGTAGGACTCGGAGGGGCTTTGTTGCAAAGATCATCTTCACCTGATGGGGAACTTAAACCAGTCGCTTATGCAAGCCGCAAATTGAATAAGGCGGAACAAGGATACTCCACAAGCGAAAAAGAATGTTTAGCATTAATCTGGGCAATAAAGAAGTTTCAAATCTATCTGTATGGTAGGACATTTGTGGTGGAGACGGACCATCAGCCTCTCGTGTTCTTGTCTCAGGCTAAGCATGAAAACGCAAGATTGCTGAGGTGGTCTTTATTGCTTCAACCTTATCAGTTTAGTATCCAATATATCCCAGGCAAATTGAATGTCGGTGCAGATTTCCTCAGTCGGCACCCCTGTGATCAAAATTAGAGTAGTGGCAGACGTGAGGAGTAATTTTACCTATGTGTATCGCTGGTTTTGGAACTTGCCATAGGCATGTTTTCAAGTGGGGAGATGTGTAGTGAAATTGACAGAGATACAACGGTAAAATCCCTCCAAAGATAACATTTAAGGATAAAAACATAATGCGTAGGCTGCTGATGTACATGATCGCCTAGACCGCGGGTCATCATCCTCCATAATAATTGACTTGCTAGACAGGAGGGGAACGGCGGATCAAAAAGAAAAAAAATATGACTGGAAAGGCTAAGGAGACGCAATTGGGGGGGAAACGGAGAAAAGTCACGTTTCCCAAGTTGACATAAAAAGTAAGCAACTCCACAGAAGGGACCCTAGATATGTTACGCCACAGTCATTTATTGGACGCTTTTGCGATACCAAGCTTTTGATTTGAATGGAGCGGTAAAACGCAGATGTTAGGAATATTACAAAAATTAAAAAGTAATTTTTTCTTAATATTAATGTTAGGAATATAAAAATTAGCTGGCCGGATGGCCTATTCTGAGCAGTGAACTAAGATGGTCTTAATTTTACAAACGGATAGATAATATTGAAGATAATGACAAAAGACAGTGTAGTTCACATCATCGACAGACTGTGTTGAATAAAAAAGTGTCGCAATTTGCACACAAAAACACGACCTTGGACGCAGGTGTTCAAATCTACGTGGTATGGAGGAAAGGGGATATTGTGGTGGCTGTGTCTAAAAATAACTTTTAACGACAAAATTTTGGAGGGGAGAGAAAGGTTGGTTCAAAAAACAAGCACATTTTTTTAGAAACACAAGTAGAGACGGACAGACTAACAGATAAACATCCATACTTGACTGAAGCATGACTGAAATGACTTTATGGTAGGAAATTTGAAATTTAAAATAAAACTAGGCAGTGATTGGCCACAGACAATCATATCATTAGCGCTCAGACGCGAAAGTGGGGCCATTCTTCAATAGTTGTTCAGTGATAGACACAGATTTTAAAGTGTGGTGATTCCATATGAAAGCAAGTGAAATAAATTTAGGGACGCCATACTATAGCCAGCAGCTCAGCTGAGTTTTGCTAGCAATTCTGTGTTATTTATTCATAATCTGGTAAGATTGAAATTATTTCCTTATATATTTTGAATATTGTTTCATGTTCGAGTGATTTGATACTGCCATATCGAAATCTAGCCTTACAAACAAGTAGGGATTTGCTCTAGACCCCCCGCCCTAGTCAGGGTCTAGGGACCAACAATGTACATAAACTCCAGCAAGGATTATGCAAGACAGATCAAGTGTTGAGAATAATGATACATATTACCTATCCTCTTTTAGGGCCGAAAACTAATAAACATTTTTCAGGATCTATAGTCTGGGAGGATCTATCTGATGTAAAACCACCATGGTAAATGTGCTGTTTGGTCAGAGAGATCTGACCTGTCTGTATGATGTGGTTGTTGTGTCACTGTTGTGTCCAGACGTGGGTAGAGAATAGATTTTGACACATGGCCCATACTTTGATTGCAGAGCTGCGAGTTTCTGTCGTCAACAAAGCAGGGTCTATTCAGTTGGTGACTTTACTCGAGTGTATCTGTGCAGTATTTGTGACAGAGACCACCATTATTGCCCGCCAGCACGGAGAGGTGGGACCACCTGATTTCAGCACCAGAGCGACAACTACCAGATGAGTGAGCCTCTGGTCTGCTGGACTTTCACCAACGCCCTTTAGTTACTAAGAACCCCATAAAGATTCCCACCATTTTCTGGACACTGTGTAGTCAATATAGACAGGTGTGATGAGGCCACCCCAACAGCACAAACAGTACTATCCTCCCAAGTAGATGAATACTAGAACATTTTAATAAAACTAACTAGTATAGTACATATATATGTACACTATTGCATTTATGATATAATATTCTATGCATTTCTTTTCATAATCTCTAAATCCTTTTAAGTTCTGGTCAACCTAAAAAATTGACACAGAACAAAATAAATGTAATATACTTATATCAAAAAATTTTACACACGTGAGTTAGTTCAGTGTATTTTAACATTTATTAATATTATTAGTCTTGTTAATATCTGTGGGTATATTTATAATCCATTACACCATACTACATAGCATAACCCTAGACACTTTACGTAGCCACATTCATTAAAAAAAATTAAGTGTGAGGTCGTAGTGGTAGCAAGAAAGGCCTTCTGACAATTCTCAACTACATTTTACCTCAGGAGCCTTCACAGCTGGCCTCATACAATTACATTTAGTAATATCATCATCATACAATACCATCAAACGAACAAAGAAACTGCATACGTTACGCGCAGAAGGTCTTCGCCAGCGGCAAACAAACGAACACAAGCAGAAGAAATTGAAGAACTGATCTAATGTACGAGTATTTAACAAATGTGAAAACTAAGCTAAAAGTATTGTTTAAAAAAAATTAATTGAGCTGTAAATGGAAATGACTGTAGTAACTATGGTAAAACCCTGTAAGAACAACGTTTTTATAGCGCTGACCAGTTATATGAACTGTTGACTACTTGATGGAGTCTATGCTGACAAGCGCTGGCATATGAACTGTTGATTACTTGATAAAGTCTATGCTGACAAAAATCAGACAAGTGCCAGTAGATAAAGAGGTGAGAAGAAAACACAGGCGTTGTATAGGACATACATTGAGAAAAATAGCTGATAGCCTTACAAGGTAGTATTTGATCTGGATCCTTAGGGTAAAAGAAATAACGCGAGACAAAAAAAAATATGCATAATGTACTGGAAATGATCGCACTAAACTATGCAGAACATTACTTGATAGAGAAATGTTGATAATGTCAGACCAGACTACAAATATTATGTGGCTGGCAACTTCATAATGTAAAACAGATTGCTACAGAAACCATCACTATAAGAGCATGTGACTGCTTTGGCTCAGGCTTCATGCAAGTGGACTAGCATCAGTGGTGGCTCTATGCTCCATAAGAGGCGGAAAGTAAGAAGACGAAGAAGAATGTAAATATGGAAACTTTAATTTCATAATTTCTCACTGAAACAGCTTAAGGTTAGATAGTGCCAGCAAAAACGTGGCATACATGTTCACTGCCTTGTCAAGATTATCAATAATGCACACCCACCTCATCACAACATTACATGTGACAATGATGTTCCGACACAACAAGTTTTTAATGTAACTAGAAAAATGATCTAATCGCCTTTCGTAACAATGATGGAGGAAGTGCCAGTTAAATTTTGATGACGCCTTTATTGTACCAGATATGGCTATGAATTTGATTGCGGTGGTCATTGTCAGCCTAATGTATGAAAGACAATAAGGTGGTCTGCTTTGTTACAGGTGACTGGCAACATCTTTAGAGGCATTACTGAATGCTTCTTTAGTATTATTTGTTGAATACTTTACCACTGTTTGCTGTTGTCAAGGCACACACTATTTGTGTACAGTTAATTATGTACGATCTTTTGAAGCCACGGAACAAAGCGTTGGTCCTAATAACAATTGTGTTGAAGATTGTGTGAATATGAGCTATGCATAATAGAATATGGCTTCGGCCAATACGACCTGGGAAACAAACAAATGCGGAAATTCATCTACGCATTGTGTATCATCATGTAGCGCATGCCCCTAACAAGGCACGTGCAAAATAAATGCTAATATAAAACTACGATGACTGGCCAGATCCGTTTTATCTGGCTTCGAGTGGACTAATAGACAACACTTTAAGATGTTCCATTTTGAAGGCAGCAAGAAAATAACTGTGTTCACTGCAGTATTATATTATATCTCTCAATTCCAGCTGGATCCCATTCACGCTATTCAGTGTCCAAGAAGTGCTGCGTTCCTGGAAAGACAAGGAGATATAACATCGTCAAAATTTTTAGTTGACACAGCAATTACCAGTAGATCCTGGTGCAGTCTTCGATGTAATGATGACATGGATTGCGCCGCCTTCAAATTCAAATGCGACCCCAACTGTGTCTGCCAAATTTGCCGCGATATTACCAGCATTGATTTCAAGGCTAACCACACTTTCTTTCTTCGTCGGAGGAACATCATGTACAATGTGCCGGCACCCCTGAATTTACTGGTCCACATCTGGTTGTCTGGAGGCTTATATCCTGGACATGTCTTGGAGTTTTTCTTTGACTTACGGTTACCTTTTAGCAGTCAGGCCTTGACGTTAATACTGTCCACAGGCACTTATCAGCAGGAGGACCAAAACACATACGCTTTATTTTGTACGATGAATATGGCTACCGTAGGTGGTACAGAACGAATGAGTAAAGTTAATGGACAGGAACACAAGGAGGTAGATGAACCTTACTTTCATTTTGTGGCAACTAGCTCCCTTCATGTCGTAATACTAACAGATGCTCAACAGTTCAAAATTTACGTCAACGGTGGTCTCTACTGTAGGTTCAGACATAGAGTTACGGAGCTCGATGCTATACAACATTTGAATATTCAACCTTATATGAAACCTGTGCTCAAAATTCTGAGTTTCTGAATCTTCCGTACGGGCAAAGTTTCTTAACATGTTGTCTACGGACCCATTGGCGTTCCATGAGTGGATTCTAGTGTCATAGCTAAAACTGTGAAAGTTAATTAAAGATATGTATTCTTTTTACATATTGTTTTTGTATTTATGTATGACTTATATGTAAAGCTGAACGATTTTTCCTGTGTAATAAAATGTATTATTTGCATGCACAAATTTTTAATGTGCGCCTTTGTAAATTTTTTCTAAGAAGTTTTCCATAACCTCCACCAGATAATAAAGGGGGTCCGTAGTCTTCACCGGACAATAAAGGGGCCCATCGCCCAATGTAGGTTTAGAACCTCTGCGTTATAGGCATGTCATTAACACTAAGTGAAACTTTACTAACAATTTCTGCTATTGAAATTAAAGACACGGACAACTGTTACATTTCGCTGCACATGTCGAAGCTTACTGTAACGTCTGAAGCTATTGTCACATCTGAAGCTATTGTCACATCAGAACCTATTGTCACATCTGAACCTATTGTCATATCTGAACCTATTGTTACATCTGAACCTATTGTCACATCTGAACCTTTTGTTACATCTGAACCTACTGTCACATCTGAACCTATTGTAACATCTGAACTGTCGCGAAATTGGTTTCAAGTCATTGCAAATGAGTTCAGTTAGATTTATAAACCCATCTACGATCGAGTGACCGCTTTCAAAATGGCGGCGTATCAGCGAAATGTGTATCGGACAGAGGAAATCGCCAACGATAAATAAAAACGAAGGGAATCCGTATGAAAAGGATTTTACATTTCAGTACAGGGAAGGATGGTGTATAACTGCATATAAGATGGAACGGTAGGAAGTTCTCATTTACGGAGATATATGCGTATTTCGGCTGCCCACAGTTACGCTAAAAGCATGTAAACCCACTTCTGTTCTAAATATTAAAATCAACAAATAACAGTTTGGGAATTTACATGGATAGGAAGATAGAGTTTTATCAGCTGTATAAAACTAGATAAGATGGAACAATATGGATATTATATATGCCGAGAATGATAAAGGCAAAATTTCAGTCGACGCACAGATCGGCCGAAATCACTGTTCGGGAAGGATTTTTCAGGTTAGGTTTAGGCTGTGACGTCGGTACTCTCCGATACGTCCGCGCTTTGCGTATAAGTAGCGGATCGGTAAACTGAGAGAGATACACAACGAAAGAGGTTTGAGCCAGACTGGAGGCAGAGTTTCGCCACTATCCATGAATTGTGAGCGGATCGCCAGAAACATTTTTAAGTCCAGTATCTGAAGTCTGAGGGTAAGCGAAATTATGATAACTACCGTGTATAATATTTGTTATTTCAGGTTCATATAGAATTCACAAAATATGCCTGTATAATAGTCATTGATATAATGTATTGTATTTTTAATATGATCTAACATGTACATTGTGGATGATTGTTGCTTGTACAAAAATTAATCACAAATAGCCCCACAGCCTAATGAAGATATATTTATCATATTGCTTTATCGCTTACGAAGATAAAGGCAGTCCCATGGCAGAGATTGTCATAGGGAAATGAAGTGTTAGAAACTTCATCATGGAAGATCCCAGTTACGAGGCTAAGGTGACTAGTCCCCTTCCTCGCTGCCTTTGCCTTCCCTAGTTCGAGCGCACAACTTTGTACCCATTTACAGCTGGTAAAATGGAGTGTGTCCACAGCCAGGTTTCAATTCCAAAACTATGTAATTGTACTACCGAAGAAAGCAACCTGATCACGTGGTCACTCACTTTCTTTATTTATGTATTACTTTTGTGTAGATGCTAAGGATAGCATCAGTATTTGAATTTGTACTTGATATGATTTGGAAGGATCAAGTTATAGCATATGAAGGGATGTATAGGAGCGGAATAAACCAGATGATGTTTATTACTGATATGTTAATATTAATTCTGTATCATTGAAATGATGTTACTTGCTATGACTGTATAACTTTGACACCTGATGACTGACTTGTCTGACTTATGTGCTAGTCAGTTACACTTAATTGACATGTTAATATTAATGCTATATCACTGAAATGATGTCCTTGCTTACTATGATTGTATAACGGTGACATCTGATGACTGACTGGTCTGACATCTGTGCTAGTCAGCTACAAGTCTAGCCAGATACTAGCCAAGGCTGATATGTTGCAGGTTCCATGAAATAACTCAAACCAGACTGTCCAGTATCAGAAGCCGGTGCAGTTCATCCGAGGCAATCCCACAAAAGTGCAGGACCCCAAAGAGTGAACTTCAACTGGTCATTGGCATCCCTACTGTTGGGCCTACCAAGTCTGATATCAGCAAAGGACAGTTTCAGCAGTACCAAGTTGGAAAGATAAGTGTCCTGTTTGACACTGACCACCTATACATGTGAAACAGCCAATAGTTCAAAACAATAATTAACCATACAGAAACTCAGTCAACTGATGACAGTTATCCTTAAATTCAAAGGACTAATAACAGTGATTTCAGTAACTTTATTATTTAAGATCTTGAAGTCTAAACAGACAATAATAGTAATTGTGTGAATATTTTTATATATATGTGTATACTCTTTTCCAACTAGTAGAAATAGAATATTAGTGTAATTATTAAACTATTTTAACTGTACCTGAGGATTTATTCACTTCTTCCATTTGTGGTTTCAGTGAATGTTCATTTTATTATCCCCTAGAATATAAGTAATCATAAGATAGTCATAGGGAGGAGACACCTTAAATCCTGGTACTACTTCTTACCAACTGGACCAGGGTTTTTACAGTCTGACTATTTTTATGATAACAATACACCAGTGCTTATTTCTAAGACTGGGGTATTACTTGTAAGGTCAGAACTCTTTACTGGCATACTCTTACATAATATATACTTTTAAATAACCTCCCGCTACAGTGGGGGCTCGTCCGGGATATATCTTTGATATTCCTGAGCCATCTTTCTATTTCTGCTGTGTAGGAAATTTTCTTTTTTGAACAAATTTTTTTTTTGGAAAGAGTAAACATAATAGGAAATAATTATATTTTTTTGTAGGAGTACCATTGAGTACAGATAAGACAGCTGTTTCATATATGGTGAAGTCAGTTTAATTAACTTTAATTTTAAATAAGTTAATTATATTGTAGTAAATTAGTTTGAGTAAGATCGCTTGCCCTACTAGACTACAGATACATCATGGCTGACTTGGTCAAATTTAGGTCTGCTACACTGCAGGTGGGAAAAGAGCTTGGCATGGATGGTGACGCTCTGATCCGGTATGTCACGACGGAATGTGAAAAGTACACCGAGAGAGAAGCAAAGCAATTGGAAGCAGAAAGAGAAGCCAAGAAATTGGAAGCAGAAAGAGAAGCCAAGAAATTGGAAGCAGAAAGAGAAGCCAAGAAATTGGATGCAGAAAGAGAAGCCAAGAAATTAGAAGCTGAGAGAGAAGAAAGGAGGTTACAAGCAGAGAGAGACCATGAGCTGAAAATGAGACAGCTTGATCTTGAACTTCAGGCTGGGACTATCACCCATGGTAATAGCTCACCTCATTCTGCGAATAGCTCTTTTCAGAACACAGCAAATGGGGCCATGAACTTCCACCTAGATCCATTTGTTGAAAAGGAGGACGCAATTGAGTCGTACCTGGATAGGTATGAAAGGCTAGCCTCTACATATGGACTGGAAAAGGAAAAATGGAGTCTAAAGTTATCCCAGGGATTGAGAGGTATTGCATATGATGTGTTTCTGAAACTCCCCAAAGAAGATCAGGAAAATTATGAAATACTAAAGCAAGCCTTACTGATCCGTATGAAAAGAACTCTGAGGCATATAGGAAGAAATTTAGAACTTCTAAACCTCTACCTGGAGAAACATATAACCAGTTCTCAGCTAGGCTAGAAACGTATTTGTTGAAATGGAGTAGTTTAGGTAAGTATCAGAAAACCTACGAGGATCTGAAAGAAATGGTTATGTTAGAGCAAGTGAAAGATTCCATGTCTCAAGAAATGAGGAAATTCCTTATGGAACAAGGAGCAGAGAGGCTGGAAGACATTTTGAAATGTGCAGAGAGATACCAAGCAGCTCAAGCTGAATTGGTAGGAACAAAAAGGAAGCAGGTAGAAGGATATAAGCCACCACCGCAGAATACCGATTTTGACCAGATGGATCAACCACACAGATACAAGCAAAGATTTGATAATAAGGACAAGAACCCTCAGACTCAGGAAAAGAAACCCTACAAACAGGGAGATAAGTGGTGCAAATTTTGTAAGATGAGCAACCACAACACTGATGAATGTGGGAGGAAAAAACCCCTTCATCATGCTGCATGTCTACAGGTGAGGACTTCTGTTAGGAAGGAACTGACTGTGAGTCAGAATAGCCTCCATCACCCACCTACCCAGGAGATAGTGACTGTGAATGGCAAACAAGTCACAGGAATGTATGACACAGGTTTGTCCTATGACGCAGTCGTGTGTGCATCTCTGGTGTGCCCTGAACAAATCACCACAGAAACAGTAGAGATTCAAGGGCCACTAAAAGGAACATCACCCCTTACATTACCCATAGCAAAGATTCATGTCAGTTGTCGCTATGTGGAAGGGGAGATAAATGCAGCTGTGATAGATGATCCCTTTTACCCCCTAATGTTGGGGCGTAAATATGTTTTCTTGGGAGACCCTGTAAAACCTATGGTTATGGCAGAAATCCAGACCAGGTCTGACTCCAGGAACATACAGAGGGACACCAACGTAAAATTTCATTCGACTGAAATGAAACGGGCTCAAGAAGCAGACAGCACGTTGAAGCCTTGTTTTGGCAAATTATCAAAAACACATAAAGCTCCAAGGAAAGGACATTTCTATATGGAACATGGACTCTTGTACAGGAAAGCTGGAAGAGGGACGAAAAGTCATGGTCAAATTGTTGTACCATCCACCTATAGGAATAAGGTTATAGGCTGGGGACACATATCAACTTTGAGTGAACACCTGGGTAATGGTGCCACAAAACAAAGAATAGCCACCCAGTTCTACTGGCCAGGTATTACGGAAGACATAAATCAGTATGTAAATTCCTGTCCAGAGTGCACCTATGTAGATTCAGAAAGTCGACGGAAGAGTCTTCATCAAAAATCTACAAGCAAACCAGCAATCAGGGGTACTCCCGAGATTTGCACGGGAGGGGAAAGGAAACATCCCACACAGGTTCAATTGCAGTCTGAACCCCATGCGCTGGAAAAAAGGAACAAATCACGTAGCGAAAATCAAACACCTACGGATTTGCGAGGGAAAACCACATCCAACTATCAACGAAAAGAGGGCGGTAAACTTCATGGGAAACCTACCGACCCCGTTTCACCAGCAGTAAGAGCCTGGATGAAAAGCCGAACAGGAAGGAGAGAGATAGTAAAGGATGAATATATTCTTGGAAAACAGAATGTGGGCGCAGATTTTCTTAGTCGTCATCCCACAGAGCTTGAGGAGGATAGAAGGAAGGAAAACTAACCTCGGAATGGTCGATTTGCAATTGTCTTGTACCCAATAGTTAAGCTAGATATCATCCAGCTTAAAATATGGGGGAGCTATGTCGCGAAATTGGTTTCAAGTCATTGCAAATGAGTTCAGTTAGATTTATAAACCCATCTACGATCGAGTGACCGCTTTCAAAATGGCGGCGTATCAGCGAAATGTGTATCGGACAGAGGAAATCGCCAACGATAAATAAAAACGAAGGGAATCCGTATGAAAAGGATTTTACATTTCAGTACAGGGAAGGATGGTGTATAACTGCATATAAGATGGAACGGTAGGAAGTTCTCATTTACGGAGATATATGCGTATTTCGGCTGCCCACAGTTACGCTAAAAGCATGTAAACCCACTTCTGTTCTAAATATTAAAATCAACAAATAACAGTTTGGGAATTTACATGGATAGGAAGATAGAGTTTTATCAGCTGTATAAAACTAGATAAGATGGAACAATATGGATATTATATATGCCGAGAATGATAAAGGCAAAATTTCAGTCGACGCACAGATCGGCCGAAATCACTGTTCGGGAGGATTTTTCAGGTTAGGTTTAGGCTGTGACGTCGGTACTCTCCGATACGTCCGCGCTTTGCGTATAAGTAGCGGATCGGTAAACTGAGAGAGATACACAACGAAAGAGGTTTGAGCCAGACTGGAGGCAGAGTTTCGCCACTATCCATGAATTGTGAGCGGATCGCCAGAAACATTTTTAAGTCCAGTATCTGAAGTCTGAGGGTAAGCGAAATTATGATAACTACCGTGTATAATATTTGTTATTTCAGGTTCATATAGAATTCACAAAATATGCCTGTATAATAGTCATTGATATAATGTATTGTATTTTTAATATGATCTAACATGTACATTGTGGATGATTGTTGCTTGTACAAAAATTAATCACAAATAGCCCCACGGCCAAATGAAGATATATTTATCATATTGCTTTATCGCTTACGAAGATAAAGGCAGTCCCATGGCAGAGATTGTCATAGGGAAATGAAGTGTTAGAAACTTCATCATGGAAGATCCCAGTTTACGAGGTTAAGGTGACTAGTCCCCTTCCTCGCTGCCTTTGCCTTCCCTAGTTCGAGCGCACAACTTTGTACCCATTTACAGCTGGTAAAATGGAGTGTGTCCACAGCCAGGTTTCAATTCCAAAACTATGTAATTGTACTACCGAAGAAAGCAACCTGATCACGTGGTCACTCACTTTCTTTATTTATGTATTACTTTTGTGTAGATGCTAAGGATAGCATCAGTATTTGAATTTGTACTTGATATGATTTGGAAGGATCAAGTTATAGCATATGAAGGGATGTATAGGAGCGGAATAAACCAGATGATGTTTATTACTGATATGTTAATATTAATTCTGTATCATTGAAATGATGTTACTTGCTATGACTGTATAACTTTGACACCTGATGACTGACTTGTCTGACTTATGTGCTAGTCAGTTACACTTAATTGACATGTTAATATTAATGCTATATCACTGAAATGATGTCCTTGCTTACTATGATTGTATAACGGTGACATCTGATGACTGACTGGTCTGACATCTGTGCTAGTCAGCTACAAGTCTAGCCAGATACTAGCCAAGGCTGATATGTTGCAGGTTCCATGAAATAACTCAAACCAGACTGTCCAGTATCAGAAGCCGGTGCAGTTCATCCGAGGCAATCCCACAAAAGTGCAGGACCCCAAAGAGTGAACTTCAACTGGTCATTGGCATCCCTACTGTTGGGCCTACCAAGTCTGATATCAGCTAAGGACAGTTTCAGCAGTACCAAGTTGGAAAGATAAGTGTCCTGTTTGACACTGACCACCTATACATGTGAAACAGCCAATAGTTCAAAACAATAATTAACCATACAGAAACTCAGTCAACTGATGACAGTTATCCTTAAATTCAAAGGACTAATAACAGTGATTTCAGTAACTTTATTATTTAAGATCTTGAAGTCTAAACAGACAATAATAGTAATTGTGTGAATACTTTTATATATATGTATATGCTCTTTTCCAACTAGTAGAAATAGAATATTAGTGTATGTAAAGTGCAATCTTTACTATCTTGCAATATAATACATTTATATACTTATTATGTTCGCAAATATTTTGTAAACAAAGTATTTCCTTTTTAAGTGCTTAAGGAGAAGTCATTTTTGAGTTACTTCCCTTGAAAGGAGTTCCGTCATCTTCGATCGGACTCCGCGGACGAATTTAGGCCTACTGCGATTTATTCTTTGGCTGGGTAGGAATAGATTGTTCTTGCTTCAGTATATCTATGGCCTGAATTTATACGTAGTGTTTGTATGAGTAGGACGAGTCTGTCTTATATATGGATATCTTTACATTTCTAAGTCGAACTATGTTGGTTGTCAAAGGCTATGCAGCGGAAGTATCGCTAGCAAGGGGTGTGATTCATGGCTGTCATCCTGTCGGGATGTCGAATTTTGTTGTAGCCGGCCTATCGCCGAAAAAGTGATCTATATGTAGATAGGGAAAAGTGATAGTCATTTAGACATGTTGTATGTACTTTACCCCAGTGTTTATTCTCTTTTGCCAAGGAATGGCAAAGTTATATTTCGCATAGAAAGGTAAAACCACAATTTATTATGAACTTGGGCTTCGCCATCGTTGTCGATAAGCAGATGCACAGTGGTACTTTTGAAAAGAATATTTATTCAAAGGAAGATGACATTCCTATGTATCAGCACTAGATTATATGATATTATTCAATTACCTCTATGATAGAAGCTATGAAGAAATGAGGACATTTAACGAATGACCAATTTTGGTCTGTATCCAATAGTGAGTGAAGCTCACGAGAGAAGCACCGCCATGTTGAAATCCATATACTTTGTATTTATCGAGTGAGAAAAAAGGGATGCCTGTACTATCGCTCGATGAACCAAGAGATCACTGCTACATGTGAGAACCCATGTCTGGGATTCCTATATCTTTATGGAAAATATATATATATTGAACTTTACGTGAAGGGATATTCGCTAGACGAGGTTAGGTCTAGGAGCCTTCCTATATATTGGTTATGGTCTGACGTGCCCAGTCAGTAAAGCCAGATGATTTACATGATGGAACTCTGAATGCTTATTTACGAATGCTCCATTATGATATTTGCCAAGCATGAATGCTAACTTAAGATGATATTCCTGTGATCAACATTATGCTGTCTATGTCGACATTTGTTCCTGTAACCATACACGTACTGTCCAAGTGTGCGTCTCATTAAATGTTATAAAAAGACCACCGTAGTTCCAGTACTTCTTGAATTCGAACAGTGTGAGTATGAGTGATGTACTACCAACCTGTCAACTCTATCGAATCATTCTACCATTCGCGTTCTGACATTCAGATACACACTCATTGTCTACACTCACATTCTTGTCGGAGCCTCATCACGTTCCAGGACAAGATGACCTGTATGACCAAAACTGTGCTGGGTTTAATGAGTTGACAATCGTTACACTTTACTACACCAGTCCCAACATCTACATTTATCAACTGGTGGACATTCACGTCATTTAACAAATAAAGCGTGATTTAACAACTAGTAGCCAGTATGAGTTAACAAATACAGAGTTTAACAACTGTACCTGAGGATTTATTCACTTCTTCCATTTGTGGTTTCAGTGAATGTTCATTTTATTATCCCCTAGAATATAAGTAATCATAAGATAGTCATAGGGAGGAGACACCTTAAATCCTGGTACTACTTCTTACCAACTGGACCAGGGTTTTTACAGTCTGACTATTTTTATGATAACAATACACCAGTGCTTATTTCTAAGACTGGGGTATTACTTGTAAGGTCAGAACTCTTTACTGGCATACTCTTACATAATATATACTTTTAAATAACCTCCCGCTACATGAACCCACTGCCACATCTGAACCTACTGCTACATCTGAACCTATTGTTACATCTGAACCTACTGTCACATCTGAACCTATTTTCACATCTGAACCTACTGCCACATCTGAACCTATTGTCACATCTGAACCTACTGTCACATCTGAACCTATTGTCCCATCTGAACCTACTGCCAAATCTGAACCTATTGTGACATCTGAACCTACTGCTACATCTGAACCTATTGTTACATCTGAACCTACTGTCACATCTGAACCTATTGTCACATCTGAACCTACTGCCACATCTGAACCTATTGTCACATCTGAACCTATTGTCACATCTGAACCTGCTGCTACATCTGAACCTACTGTCACATCTGAACCTATTGTGACATCTGAACCTACTGCCACATCTGAACCTATTGTCACATCTGAACCTATTGTCAAATCTGAACCTATTGTCACATCTGAACCTATAGTGACATCTGAACATACTGTCACATCTGAACCAATTGTGACATCTGAACCTACTGCTACATCTGAACCTATTGTTACATCTGAACCTACTGTCACATCTGAACCTATTATCATATCTACAGAGACTGTTGCAACGACAGATGTAGTTGTAACTACAGATAACGTTGTAACAGATGAAATCGTTCTAACATATTTAGTATATAAACCAATAAAATGGTATTGAATCAGTTCTACAAATTAACGGTTCACATGAAACAAGGGACGTTTCGGGTTTTACCCTTCGTCAGCCACAGTTACAAACAGGTGACACGGACAAGAATTACATATAGGTACTACAAAAACATACGATGATGAGAAACATACACCAAATGGGCGATACAAGCAGATGGAAAAAGTAAACACCCATAGTGATGAGCGAAAAAAGAACAATACTAATACAAGAAAATCATAAAACCTGAAAGAAATACCGAAACAAGAAAGTAAATAATCAACGAAACGAAAAAAAGAGAATGAACAAAACTTCGGAACAAGTAAAAGGTCACTTAGCTAGATCCGTAGATGCTTGGAATAGAACACTGAGGTACCTTGTCCAAGAAATCGTCTAAGGAAGTGACGTATAAGATAGCGACAATTTAAAAAGATGCAAAAGGATACGAAACGAACCAAAATAAAAAGATAAGAAGATAGATCGAAAAAACAACGAATAAAGAAGAATGAAATAGAGAGAAAAGCCACCAGAATTTATGCAAAATGATGTTGGACATTAAGGCCTTTTGGAGATAAACAGCCCATTTGAAAAATAAGACGATACTCCAACGAAAAGCGAGTCCGGTCATCACCGACACATGAAAGGAGGGCAGTGACATGAATATCGGAATTACCTGAATGGTCAGTCCTATTGAAATGAAGGGCCACCGGTAAATGTTTGCCATGATAGATGTCATTTAAGTGCTCAGTCATTTAACATATTTAGTTACTCTGAGCACTGAAATTGTGCTTGCTGCCAGAGATACGTTTTCTTGAAAACATATAATCATAAGGTTGAAACAAGTAACACATTTTAACACGATTTTAATCCTAAATATAATATCCCAGCTTTTTCTGTCTGTAAATAACGCACGAAAATAGTAACACTCGACAAATAAAAGTGCGCAAAGCACGGTGTGCAAGCGCAATTTGAACGGGCGTGCATGTTCGGACTTTTTTTAACCTCGGATGTAAAACAAATATTTTGGTTTTTTAATACTCTCCCGAAAATAGTAACGCTCGACAACGAAAAGTGCGCAAAGGTTGGTGTGCATGCGCAGTGTGAACGGCGTGCATGTTCAGACTTTGTACAAAATTATTTTACTACTATAATTAACAGGAATGCGCGTACAATGATCTAAGTTTCACGCTTTTGTTAGAATAAAATCAACAGGTATTTTCCTAATGATCGTCTACCACGACAAGTATGGGGAATTAAGAGACTTCACTATACTAGGTCCAGCATAGAGAGGTATGGTGACCAGTTCCTTTCCTCGCTGCCTTTTCCTTCCCTAATTCAAGAGCAAAGTCGTGTACCCATTTACAGCTGTGTAAACTGAACAGTAATGATACTGTGAATCGAACCCGGCACCTTTGCCGCGAGAGACCAGTGCTCTAACCACTATGCCAATCGGACGCTCCAGAACTAACGTAGCGACTTTTAATAGCGGGCAAACAGCCGTGTTCTATATCACTTAGAGTTTAACAATATTTTCTTGATCGAGCCAGTTTTCTCTCACGGGCAGCTGTACGTCGCATTGTCTCGATCAAGAAATCACAAAAAAGCAAAATTAGAAATTAAAACAACAGAAAATCTGTGTAATCTTCTGATGAACAATCGGATATTCACACCTAACATTATTTTTCACAAGTATTTGAATAAGTAAAATTGCCGTTAAGTATTGGTGCCTTTGGATTTAATTCCCGTCTTATGACGGGCTTTTACACTAGTCCTGTAATAAGTGCGGTTTTGTTAATTGTTGGAGGAAGGAAATATTAATTTGCACAATGAAACTATTATATTGCATTATACTGTATTGTATTGTATTAAATTATGTTATACTATGTTATGTTATGTTATGTTGTGTTGTGTTGTGGTATGTTGTGTTGTGATAAGTTGTGTTGTGTTATACTATACTATACTATACTACACTACACTACACTACACTATACTATACTATGTTATGTTATGATATATTATATTATATTAGTCCGATTGGCAGAGTGGTTAGAGCGCTTGCTTCTGGCGGCAAAGTTACCAGGTTCCGGAAATGAAACCTGTTAGCGACACGCTGCAGGCTACCCAGCTGTAAACGTGTACCTGATACTGTTCTTGGTTTCATACACACATAAAAGTATGTTTCAGGCACTCGTGAGAAATAAAGAAGTAGGAAACTAGACAACAGAAAAACAACAGAAGTGATATGTTTCCCGAAGAATCGAACCCAGGACCTTCCGAACGGCAACACCGCCTAGCTACGAAAGCGAATCGTACTATCCTCCCTGATAACTAGGCACCACAAAAATAGTGCTTCCCGGACAGGGGTTATTAGCGAGATTTTCCCCCAGGTGTCATGAGACGCGAGAAAGGGTACATTTCGATTGTGAATACCTATTGTCCACGACAGGCAACGTTCTCCTTACGTCCATTGGAAAGTAACCCATTGTGCAATAGATTTTGTTCATACCAAGGAGACCGGCCCGACATTAGTACAAAAGACCAGCGAGTGACAATTAAAAGGAGTCGCCAGGACGTTAACCCAAAGGAAATAATACAAACATATTATTTGGTTTAGTAACAGAGCATAAATTAAGGAAGGGGACGGATTGGCGAAAGAAATTGGAGTGAAAATGTCACCGGTCATTTACCACGGAACAGACAATGAAATATTGGGTTAATGGAGGTAGATCGTCTGGATTAAGATAAATATGAAAGAGAACATAAGAAAGGAGTAGAGAAATTATAGCGACATCAAAAGTATATAGAGGAGAAAAACCTCGAAATAGCTAAATAACTCGGCCTTATATAGGAAGACCTTCTTTTGGGTTTGTTAGAGATAGCGGTCCGCCAGCAGACTTGGTCTAACCGTATACTACCCGTCAAGTGGAAAGAGTTTTGCACAGCGTGAGTCCCTACCGTGGCTGGAATAGCACGAGTGTTCAATAATTCTGTTTACGGAACCAAGTGGTAAAGACAAGATCGGGAAGCTCTGTCAGTCGTCTTATTACCCTGGCTGGCGTTTTGGGACGAGCTAATGAGTAGGGCCAATCAGATATACTGCTACGACACGTATCTCACTACCGCATACACCCATAGCCAATACAGCTCTATCTACTGCAACATAGAAGGGTGGTCGCATGAGACAGATTACCTACAGATATCAATATCTAGGCCCCAAACCTACAGGAGCGAACGGGGGTTGAGATCGGATGTTACCAGTGTAACAGAGCGATTCTGCAAATAGCTGGCCACGCAAAATAATGAGATAAGAAATTACCAGAGGTAATGGAGCGAGTCTACGACGATTAACCACCCACGATATATATATATATATATATATATATATATATATATATATATATATATATATATATATATTATATATATATATTTAATTATTATAATATATTTATATAGACTATATATATATATATATATATATATATATATATATATATTTTTATATATATATATATATATATATCGCTGCACTTTCAACACACCACCCCAGCAAAGTGGCCACCAGAGTAGAAACGCATAGGCATTCGATCTACACAAGCCAATCTACCAACACAACAACAAAGACGTGTGTTACCTTGACCAACCTTGCATTGGGAAAGAGAATAGCTCCTGTCATCGTCAACAATAAGGACGGTGTTGAACGGATAGCGCTATTGTAATTCCAGTGAATACGGAGGGAGGCAAGCCCATTGTGTAGGGACTTCAAAGGTCGCAATGACATTAGGAATAGGTCAAGTAAAGGGATTCTTTCTGGACCCAGGCATTAGATAACTTATTTAGCATTTTAGTATTAGGGGGCTATATATTATCATACTATCATCACTCAGATTACCTGGTACCGCATAAGATATAACTAAAAAATAGAATTAAGATTAGATTGTGTATTTTAATGTCAGTGTATTACGTAAGCACATTATTTTCCCAGGTATAATGTAAATTTTAGTTGATCCATTTGCTATATGTATTATTTGTTTATCTGGTTGTTGTGCTGCAATATAGTTAAGTTCAATAAATGATTGTTACAATTCGTATATTTCGCTACAGGCACAACAAAGTATAGTTAACAATCAATAGAAAATGGAAAGAAAAGTGTATTAGAGAAGTACAGTCTCTTTTTCTTGTAATCTTAACAAAATCTCTGTCAAACAATGCAATCCACAATTTCAATGGTGATTTAGATGGAGAGGCGGTTGAGGAAGGCATAATCCTGGCAACTGAGCTAATAGGAGAGGATAATTCAGCTTAGTCCTTAAGAGACGCGGGGACCAGCTTGGTAGTTAAACCTCGTCATAGACACTGATTCCTATATGAATGTGAGCTAGCAAGAAAGTCAAATTTCAGATCAAATACCTCGATGATGAGGAGCCTAACGATATCAGCGGACCAATAGTTATTACTGAATCTTTAGGTGTGTTACTTAAACTAGTCAGTCAATTCAATTCATAATTAAGCAATCATAACAAGTAAGAACGCAATAGTATGTTGGTATGTACTAGTAGCAGACAAGATCAAACAAGCTCAGAATTGTGGCATGTCTTAGTACCCCGTCAGAATACCACTGGTTAAACTCTAGAACCGACGTAGAAACTATTCACTAATTTTTAACGAGATAGACATGACGTCAACAGCAGTGAATGATATTAAACAATGTTTCTAATAATGAGGGAATGTATAGAGCAGGTCCATTGTTGTAAACACTCTGGGTTAATAACATAATAATGGATATGGTTAAATATTTGTACTTTATGTAATATGCGATCATATGGATAGCTCGACTACCTTTGTAATAATTCGATAAAAGCTATTATATAAGTTGTGGTAAATCATCTTCAAAGGATACTGGCGTAAACGCCTCCAACGATACAGATAATATGTGGGCACATTAGACGTCTGATGTCGTTTCAAGATGTTTACACAGGACTTAAACCAAAATGTGCTTTTATATAAAATATAAATGAAGGTGAAAGAGGTATATGATGTTACGCTGGAGATAACTCGATAGAGCCAGAACTGTGGCTAGGCACAATTGAATTAGACTAGATGGTAATACCACACTAGCCTTAGACTAGAGATAGCAGAGGATTAATGCGCAAGCTTTGTAAGTGATCGCCGGATGTTGCCTAGACAACCGCTCACTAGGGCTATGGGCGAGTTCGGAGTGAGTACTTTGTAACTATTGAGTGGATATGGTGAAATGTAGCTTTTTCATAAGCTCGAAACAAGCTGGATTCTCTGTTGCTTGAAGCGATGGGTTAGGCGGGTCCCATGACCATAAAATCGTGCTACAAGAAATTATGCCAAGGATGTCGAATAACTGTTCACTTCCAGAAGTTGCTGAAGGTTTAATAGCACAAGTGCCGAACACCTGCCGTGAGTGCATATGTAAAAATCCGATGTCGCTGATCACATAGAAATTACAGTGATAATACGGGCTATGCATTGTCAAATGAATGAAAAGATCAGTGGGTATGTGAGGGGACGGGACGAACTTCCGGAGATTCGATTGGACTTGATTGCGTCGATTTTACATCGCGTATTTCAGTGGTGAAAGCCATTGAAAGCATAGCTTTCTTACTATTGGAGGCAATGAATAAATCGGATCCACTGGGAGACGCGTCAGAAATCTAAGAAACACACCAGACATGAGGATCACATTTTAGTGATAACTCAGAAACTTTCTTTTTCCTGTAGGGCAGGATGAAGATCATAGAGACATTAATTGTTACAGAATTAATCATTTGCTCCAGTAAGAGTGTTTGAGCCAACTTCATAAAAAAATAGCAACATACACTTATGTATATGAAGTGAGGAGTGTCCGAGAAGTGGACACCAAAAGTCCATTGATGAGGGATGATATAAGAATACAGGCCTTTTCCTAACAGGGGGAAACAGTTATACTGATAATGCTACGGGATAGACCCAGATTGAGCGATCTAGTACTCAGTATTCATGAGCAACGAAAGGTATAAGCCCAGGTATATTCATAAGAAGAACATAGTAGAATGTGCATATAGTGCAAGTCTAATACTGCTAGGACGCCTGGAACCATATAACGAACAGACCTAATCAAGAAGCAAAGACTGAAGAGAAGGAGTTGCCTACTCAACAAGCCAGCCAATATTATATACACTAATGGGGGCTTGATGCAATCAAGAGTAATCATTTCCATGAATCTAGTCGATAGTTACCATATTAGAGATACAAGAGTGTACAATTTCTAATTCAACGCAGATTTAACAAAAAGATGAGAATCATTGACACCTGACATCTATTAGATACAAGGATTGATGCTATATATGACAGTAACACATGAGAGTACCTCAATGGCTAGCAAAGTTTAGAGGAGCAAATAGGCATTCACTATTGAATTTGACGTTGTATCGAAACGTAAGTGTAAATATAAGCATAGCGGACTGGCAAGACTAGAACGAAGAATAAAATTAGAGAATTGTGGGACAAAAATACTGCATTCCATAAGGCTTTAGCGTGCAAAGTAGATATTCAGACTAAGGGCAGACACGTTTGTACAGTCAAAAAGCCTTGAGATAGGTATAGAACGGGTCAAACTATTTGGATTGGCACTACAATAGAAGAGGCATACGCACCTGATAGCTGTTAAACATAGAGATCTGAGAATTCTACACGACCTATCCTCAAACGAGAAAACAGGGATTCTTATACTAGAAATCATGTAACCAGACGGTAAGAAGCTTTTCATGAATGACTTTAGCATCGTGCAAAAACGAATAAGCTACTAGTAAAGAATTGGCGAGTGTACCAAGTACGTTGTATAAGGTGAATTTGAAAGAGCGTCAGATAAAGTGGGAGATGGTTATACAGATCTGCACTCTAATTAAGTACGTTGAAGCCAATGTACATTAAAGTGGGTTCATTCCACTTGGCACGATTGGCATGGAGATGCCAGAAGTATTGCAAGTCATATAACGATGGAAGCGAAATGGATAGTAGATGAACAAACTTTGACTCATTCCGTAGAACTGATGATGAGGATTCTCCCTTATCACTCTAAGATATAGGATTTCTGTGGTCGGAGACGCTAAATAGACAGAGTTACGATATCAGAAGGTAAATGGATCGAAAAAAGGTTGAACAGATGAAAAGTCTAACGAGAGAGACCTGAGTAGATGATCGAACTACATCTGTAAATCTTCAAGTCATATGTAGCTCGCGATTGTCCGACCCCTTTGCTTTATGACATCATATCTGGCAATGTAACGGCTTCACGGTGAATTAGCTAAGGGAGCCGATCTGCATATGTGCCACACGTTCTCAAGTAAAACTTGTGCGAGATATTCAGAGAAAGAACGATGTCGAATCCAAGTACTGATATCAATAGACACTAAGTGATTAACGCATATTTCCATGAACTATCCCAATATAGACACGGACTTTAACTATATAGAATAGAGTACTAGAAGAATAGAAAAAGGAGCAAAGAATACAGAAGCTTAAAGTAGGCTGCCCAGTGGTTAAAAGAGAGCAATAATATTTTGAGGTGATGACCTATTATTAGTCTTTACAAGGAATATACAGGAACTGGACAAGGCAAGTAAACATGGCGTCAAAACATTCCGTTGCTTCTGATTAAAACAAAGAGGAGCATTTCCTGATGACCTTTGCAAGACCAGGCATGAAGATGGCGCACTGAGAAGAATGATAGCAATTAGCAGCATTAACTATTGAATAAATAACTAAAACATTATCAATTGGAAAAAAGAGAGGTGCAGTATTTAACCAACATAACGGTTTAAGTAACTAAACAATGCAAGAGGAACAATCTCAATAGGGAGCTAACCTATACAAACAGCATTGCAGTGGCAAGGAAACAGAGCTGTTGCGAATTGAGGTTCTCAAGAAAAACGGCACTGTTCAGAATAAACCGACTCGAATAAAGATACGCACAGAGAAGCAGCGAACTATGTTCTCTATGGGCTGATGCAGTGATCAGATGTAAATTTACAAGACATTCAGGCGGGAAAAGAATGAATAATCATCACAGCTATCGAAAGAGTTAAAAAATGGTAATAACGCAGCACTGGTCACGGACATATCTAAATGCTGATAATTATTCAAGACAGACATGAAAAGGCTATAGCAGGCTCGGAACTGAGATAGAACCTACTATATGGCAATGCAAAGCTCTGGACAAAGCTGAAACAACACACACAGAAGTGGAGAAAGGAAATAATTGTTCAATTGACCCAAATTTATAAGGGTGACCTGTGCATGAACTATGCACACAACTAGGAGAGAAATTATGCTCTTCGCTCTTTAACAGTTTCCCAAGTAAAATAAGGGCTAGGCGCAGAGATTAAATCAGTAATCCTACAAAAGAAATTTCATAAAGCAGTGAGACAGGCCATACGGATATAACGTGGAAGGAAAGAACATAGCGGTGTTTTGTAAAAGATTACATAAGTGATGCGAGGACAGATGTTGGGCGAATCTATACAACGCTCACGATCGCGGTCAGTATGCGACTTTTCTTTAATTATTCTGCTTACCTGCTCACAAAAATCATATTAGGCTTATCGCTTATTTATTGGGAGCATAACTTTTGCTTGGAAGCCTATAACATTTTTATTGTGATAAGAGATACTTTTTTTTATTATATTAGTTCTAATGTCCTTCATTCATTTAATTATTAGCTGGCATATTTATGCGACCAATCTATTTCTCTCTAATGCTGAATATCATAGTAGGGGAAAGTCTCTAACACTCCAACTATAACCCTATAGGTAAGTATTTGCTATTAGGATCTCGTCTATTTCAATCTTTTTTACGTCACGTGAGTATATCCTAACAGACGGTATCTTACAGTGCAGTCGCAGCAGGAGTGAACTGTGGTTATTGACTCGTAACAGAATATCTCACAGTTGTACATCATGATCGCTTACCTTCAATTAGCTAAGAATAGAACCGTCTGACCAACGTCTCTTATGGAAAACGTGTCGGGTCGAAATTTGATATACTGAACCAGGATTGAAAAAGCTGATAGACCAGGTGTTGACCAACAACTAAGCTTGTATGTGGGCGGTACGAGTACGATGAGAAAGAAGAAGCCAACCTTGTCTGACCAGAACATGCTGTCTTTTGCAGAGGCGTAGCGCAGATTAAAGGCAATAATTGGATAAAATCCATTTGTCGCTGTAGACAAGTCTAGAGATGAGGATGGAACGATTAAAATGTGATATTGGTGATTCGCAGGTAAAATCATCTTGTGCTTCAATTAGTAAAATAGGCTCA
Source organism: Oreohelix idahoensis (assembly GCA_024509875.1). NCBI lineage: Eukaryota > Metazoa > Mollusca > Gastropoda > Stylommatophora > Oreohelicidae > Oreohelix > Oreohelix idahoensis. The sequence continues at coordinate 404,523 of JAMPIV010018581.1, read as the reverse complement.
TTATTTGTGATGAGGCAGCTAGAGTGCAGCGCTGGAAACAAATATTTAACGTACCTTATTATAAAAAGATGTCTACGCAGTGGATATTAAAAATTAATCTTTAGTTTTAAAACACTGTACGGTTTACTTAGCTTAAGTCGTGTCCCCGCTATATCTAGCAGAGCTTGAGGTGTAGAGAGTTTGGAAGTAGGAGAGGCACCAGAACTATTGCATGTATTCGAGCTGCAGTCTTCGCATCTACTACTGCCTGGATCGGCTAGTCTAGTCTCTGATCCCTTCACAATATGATATGTTGTCTATATCGTTGAATCGTCTCACGAGAACCTTATGCAGCGGAGCTCTGGTCGTCCTGGAGGTCTGATCCCAATGACCTAAAGAAACCAAGTCATTACTTGTTTTTCCACAATAGCAAAGCTTGTTGTGGTAGCCATATTCTCCCAAATTATCCTGCAGACATGGGGCAAACACATACATTCTATGATTGGGACTGTCTGAGCTTGTATGACTTGGCAGGGTGAATTTGTAGGGCCTTACGAGCGTATCGTCTGTCTGCGAGGACCAAATTGTGTCTCTTCATGTATACATCTCACCTACGCTTACATGTCCTCAGATAGCTCATTTGCTGATGGTTTGGAATCTTGGGCATTATTGTGGGGTTTGTAGTCATACGTGCCCATGGACTCGGCATCAATATGTCAAGAGACTTTGGGGACAGTAGGGTTCTTGAGATCTATTGTTCTGGGAGCGGGTAGTACAGCCATGCTCACAGTGTTTTTCGCTTTGACGCACCTCTCTCTCTATTGCTGAGGAGAAATCCTTCAATTTATAAGGCTCTATAAGACAAGGCGTCCCTGCGTGGGGCTGGGCAGGATTTTCCGATGATGCTAGTCGAACATCTTCTAATGATGCCTTCCTCTTGTCGTCGGTCTAATAGTCGCGACAATGCTCACGAAGGGTATTTAAAGTTTCAGAGAGGTGCCTTGCTGCACAGGACCATATTTCATCCGAGGGGGGGGGGGGGGGGGGGGGGGGGGGGGGGGGGGGGGACTGCTTTGGAATCTGAATGGCTCTTCGATTCATCTAGTCTCTTCTCATGAGTAACATTCACCATGGATATTTAGAGTTTTATGAGAGGCTGACTTATTGACTCATTAAAGCTGAGCATGCCTCTGCTTTCTGCTCAGCCTCTTCCTTCCGGCAGACTTTGCAAGGGTTGGATTCGAATGTGCTCGTCTGATTTTAGCATCAGGTGCAAACATCATCATCAGCTAATTGCGCAGCTCTGAAATTATCTAAATGACTCTGTTCTACAATCTTCCATTTAGCCCTACTGAATTCAACATTCTGTTCTCCTCCTTACGATTGCAGGTATGTATGACATCTAGTCTCATTGAGGAAATGAAAAGATATTTAAACACGCGAGTGGGATAGGTTTTAAAAACTGTCCCCCATCCGACTTAGATTGCTGAACGAGATGTCGATTGATTGGTTCTGGGGAGTTGAGAGCTGGAGATATCAGAGATGTGCTCTGAGTGGTGAGTGTTGTGACGAATGATTTTTTTTTGGACATTTTGTGTTTAGATATTTTTGTTTTTTTGTAAAGCAATCAACACAAAAAAGCTAGCTCAAGCCTTTTGGTTGACTGGGTGCTGGCGTGGATGTGGGGTATTGACTGCGTATGGAGTAATTTGCCACACGGGTTTAATATGATGTGTGAAATATCAATTGAGAGTACAGCTTATATCACCCCAAGTATCATAGGTGCCGGGTGTTTGAAGACAGGGAGTTATGAGAGTGGTATCGAGATCGCTATATTAGATGCGCTGTGACTAGACAGTGAGGATGACCTGTTATAGCGATTACTAGTGCAGGTCTTGTCTGGACATCCACAGGGAGTTAAGAAGAGAGTAGAGTAGTGGTGTGGGTGGGGTGTGGGCACAATGGATCAGGATGACTCTAACTGTGAAGAGTGAAGATATTCAGAATGAGGAAATCACTAGCGAAAGAACTTGAGAGTGCATGTCACAGTATACAGGAAAGATCTGGCTAATTTCTGTTTAAGAGTGCCTATGAGTGCTCCATGGTGAGTGCGAAGGGTATGTTGCATTCATATTATAGGGAAATTATTTTTGCGGGAAACGACTCATCTTGTGAATTGAACTGAGAAATGAGAAGATAGTATATAAACTTTACGTTGAACCTCAGAAACCACAGGAACAGACAGACTTTCGTCAATCATTCAACCGACGCACTCCCATTTGGTAAGTACCCGAAAAGAGAATTGGACTGAGATCGGGAGATTGCTGTAGGTATATTCACTATAGTCAATAAAGATTGGAACAATGATCTTGACAGTATTGTGTTGTTTGGCAAATCTCTGAAACCTAAGGATGTAAACCGCCATGATATTAAATACACAGGAGCTGTACAACTTCAGACCAGGGAACTTTATAAATAACTGTATGGAGCACATGACACAAGTATAGAATTGCAAGAATCATCATGAACTACTTAGAGAGAAGAATAATATTCTCCAGGGATTCAAGATGTTTTGTTGTCACAGATTTTACACCCATTGAAGAGGAATACTCAGTATTCTGGCTCACGTGAATTGTCAATATGCTAAACGATATTGAATCTTCTCATTGTGCCATAAGTGTGATCTGTATGGTTATTGGTTCGAGTGGATAGATTTGCGTCCCAGTTATCGGGAAGTTAGATATCTCTATTAACCCTGATTATTCTGAGAGTGTGAGAGTACAGGAGTTAACTATACAGGCCATGTTGTATAGCCCCACCAGGCGATAACTTATCTCCTATATTGATTATATATCTGTATCGGGGGGGATGTAGTGAAGGGAGTGTGAGAGTTTTTGTTGGGGTATTGGGGTACATTTGTCTCCCACATAAATACTTAACGTGTTAGCATCTCCATTACGTGGAGGTTCCCCTGAACATGAGATTCGAGTCTCATCATCATAGACCCGAAGTGGGATAAAATTCTGAATAAAAGTTTAGTCCCCAATAAAAAGATAGAATTCATGTTCTTATAACTCTACTCTCTATTGGGACCCACAATGACATATCGACGCAAAGACTTATACCCATATCTCGTCTCTTAGTGCCCCCGCTTCGCTTACCACAGTCAGAGGTCAAGTAGGTATACTATACACGGTTTTGTTTTTGTGTGTGTGAGTGGATACAACTTCACACAGATTGTCATTTTATTTATATGTGCATATGGGGGTTTAAGAATGGTGGACAGGATTCTTGATGGTACTCCACGCTAGGTGTTGGGTTGATTTCATAAGTTATGGTAACCTAGGATATCTGCGTGGGTGTTGTAGTTACAGTGTTGAGTGAACACGAACTCTTGGTGGTCAGCTTGATGTAAATGGATTTTTGGAAAGAAGGGGGGGGGGGTGTGAAAAAACATGATTTGGCTATTAAGGGCGTGGGTAGTCTGACCTGTGACCTAAGGGGGCGGTATGGCGTGAAGGGGGGGCAAATTATAAGTACATTTTGGGAATCTATTTATCTGACTTCAGCATGACTCGTATTCATGGTCTTTACTAAAGTAGATTCACTAATGCGAAATTTCTAATCGTTTAATTAATAGTTATACCCCAGTTTAGTAGAACAGTTCATGGGGGAACACATACTATGTGAACGGACTTGATCTGACCAGGGTCTGTCGTTTTTGTCTCTACTTCATTTTTTAACGTTAGTGGTGATATGAGATTTGAAAATGAGGGCAGGTGAGTGTAGATTTGTTATAGAGAGGAGATTGGGCTGGTGGGCTAGGTGTATTGGAGAGGTATAACGTATCTAGGGATGCGACTTAGGATGAAAATTCTAACCACATCTATAGTCTGGAAACATGTGTTGTGATTTGGGCATATATTCTTGAAGTGGCAGACTGAAGGCGTCATTCACTACCCAGACGCAGACAATTATTGGCATAGTATATTAGTCAGGTTGTTTTAGAGTATAAAAGAAGAGTGTATTTGATGGTTTGGAATGTTGGTAGTATCCGCATTTATTTTGTGATGAGTTTGGAGGTGGGAGATAAATTTGATTTAGCAGAGACTAGAGGTGCTTGATGTATGGCTCATGTGCCAGTGCAAACTAGGAGTGTCTATGTCAGTTACGTTAGAGAAACAGCTGTGTTATCTTGTAAACTTAACATTAAATAAGAAATTTCACAGTCTGTGCAGTTTTCGGAGAAAGTGAGAGGCCATTTTTGTTTTTAAAGTACGGCGTCATTTGTTTATAGATTTTCGCTTGAATTGTTGAAGTAAGAGTTTGTCTTTTTATGAATTAAATATGTATTATTCAACTGTAGCCAAAGTTAGATAGATGCTATGGGGGAGAAGTGAAGGACAATATTATATCCATTTGGGGGGGAGCATCATTATCCTGGTTGTGGAGTCCTTTCACTTTTAATGTCGGTCTAACTGGTGTATTATTGTCATGATATATGTTGTCATAGACCTTATTTATTAGCAATGATAATTAGTAAGCCTCGTGTTTCCATTCTGAATTGCACTGTCCTACATTGCCTGGTATAGCAATTATATTTTTGAAAAGAAATTGTGGGTTTGTTGAGAAGTGATCCATATCAATTGTAGGTAAATGGGATGGTTACCTAAATGAATTTGTGTATGAGGGATAGTCGGTAATGTGAACGTACAGTGGCGTATCTGCTTTAAGAAGGCATCTGAGGTGTGGTCACAGCAAGGTTGGGAGTCATGTAACTTTCGGGCGAGTGTGCACCTGAACATGCACGCGAGGCTGACCCCATACCCACGTATGAATATTAAGTGTTAGAATAAGTGATTCAGATGTTAAAAGGCCAGGGTGTCCTTTTGTTGCAGATGGAATGCTCTATTTTCCTGTTGCCAGCTGTTGAAGGGAAACCTTGGGCTGAGTACGAATAAACACACCATCCAGTCTCTCCAACCAGTCGTTTTATGCTGTCAAAGATAACAGTAGGAAGCTTTGGCGAGTGGTGGAAACTTGAGACACTTTCTGCAACGGGTACACATGGTAATATCTTTCAACAAGGAATCCCAGGTGATGTGTGTTAAACATCTGGGGCATAACTGACATTGGGTTTCTTTGTACGAAACACTAGTATTGCTCGAAACATTGGTAAACTCAGGACGTTTATGGGGGTAGGATGAAACCTACAGCCCACTCATATACAGTGACTCTCCCTTTAGATGAATAAAGTGAAAATCTATTGAATATTTTCCTACAGGAATTTTCAGTACATATAGTAAATATATCTTAACTTTTTAGTTATTGGGCAAATTGCCCCAAATTTTAATTGTTCTTTTTCTGTAAAACTATCTTGTCCTCATTTTTTCAAAGACCTGTCCAAAACGATTTGGACTGGACAGTTCAAAAATATAATTGTATAAAATAATTACTTTAAGAAAACTTAACCTAGCAGGTTTTATTCACTTCCTCATAGTAACTTAAAGTTTTTTTGACAGTTGTGTACCATCATTTCATTTCTGTTCTCCCCTAGACACTAGGGTAATCATAATAAACACCATACACTAGAGCCAGAGCTCCTAAGAGTGAGTGACCGTGTGAGACCAGGGTAGGGGAGGTAGCGTTAGGGAACCCAAAACATGCACATAATTTATCAACATCATCTTTTAAGAGTCAGGGGCCTACATGTGCTTGACCTCACACGGTTTATGCAGACACGATTTTCATTCTTTGTTAGGATACCATCATAACCCACTCCAGCAAAATCAACTTTGCTACATAATTGGTAGGCTTGTCCGGGATTTGAATTTCTCCTTAGTACTACATACATTGGGGTCTGGGGTTTAGCATTAACAACAGCAAAACCCCAAGCTAATTTTCCCAGGGAATCCCCCATATAATTATTACCCAAGACTTGGGAAGTGAAGAAAGTGTCAGAGCGACAGATTTAATTAAATAAATTTAATTAATTAGTTAGAGATTTAGTTTATAGAACATTTCGTATTTTATCAGAAATGGCAGAAATCTGGCCAAGTTTTCGGCTCCGCGGCTGTACAAACTGCTAAGAGATGGGCATGGGATGGACCAGAGCTGGTTCAATATGTAACTTCAGAATGCGACAAGTATATTGATAAAAAGGGAGGATAGAAGTTAGCAGAAGAAAATAGAAAATTTACATTTGCAGATTGAGGCTGACAAGGAAGCTAGGGCATTTGCTGAGGCTGAAGAAAAGAGACTGACTTGCAGAAAGAAAGAAGAAAAGAGACTGGCTGCAGAAAGAGAAGAAAAGAGACTGGCTGCAAGAAAGGCAGAAGAAAGAAGACAGGCTGCAGAGAGGGAAGCAGCAAAGGCAGAGAGGGAAGCAGAAAAGGAGGAGAAGAGATTACAGAGGGAGCATGAGTTGCGACTAAGGGACTTAGAATTTCAAGGCCATGCTCCTGAAAAATGGTTGCCAGACAGCCCTTCTCTTGTCTCAGATGCCACTGCTAGTCAGGGAGCCTCAACCTCAGCTATGGGTTTTTTTTTCATGTAGACCATTTTTGTTGAGAAAGATGATGACATAGAAGGGTATTTAAGTAGGTTTGAACTTTAGCCACTACTTAGGGTTAGAAAGAGAAAGATGGGAGGTAAAGCTGTCTCAGATCTTCGGGGAACAGCTTATGAAGTGTTTTTTTTCCAAAATGAGCAACGGGATGACCAAAACAACTATGACATGTTGAAGCAAGCTCTTCTGTTTAAGATACGAAAAGAACGGAGAGTTTTACAGAAAGAAATTTAGGAATGCCAGGCTACTGTCGGGTGAGACCTATCACCAGTTCTCCGCCCGGTTGGAAACGTACATGGAGAAATGGGCTACTTTGGGGAAAACCCAAGATCTCAAAGAGATGATACTCATTGAACAGATGAGAGAGTCCATGGCTCCAGACATGAGAAAGTTTCTCATGGAACAGGGTGCGGAGAGGCTGGGTGAGATAATAAATGTTGCTGAGAGGTATCAGGCAGCCCAGACAGAGGTAGCTGGCACAAAGAAGAAACCAGTAGATCAGTGTAAGGCCCCTCAAAACCATAATAAATTTGAAAACAGAAATAAGCATAACTCTGATTAGGCCTCGAAATGATTTTTAAGAATAGAGCCTCACAGTTCAATGCCAAAAGGAATGATGAAAGAAAACCTTTTCATCAAAGTAGATTATATTGTAGCCGGTGTAGGATGGACAACCATAACACCGAAAATTGTAGAAGGAAACCCGTAGTAATGGCCACGCTTCAGGTCAGGTCGACTCCTAAAAAGAGGAGAAAACCACCAAAAACAATGTCTCGTAAACAGTGGAGAAAGGCACAGGCTGAAGATAGGTCACTGAAGCCGTGTTTTTGAGAAACTCCAAAAAACTCCATACCCCTCCTAGGAAAGGAGACTTCTATTTATTTGGAACGATGGACTGCTTTGCAGGGCGGATAAAGCAGGATTATCCGGGTGTGGACAGGTAGTAGTGCCATCGAAATATAGGGCACGAGTTATGAGACAAACACATGTTCTAGATGGTGAACACCAGAAGATGGGTACCACATGCCAAAGAACATCTGTTGGAAATTTCTGGCCCGGAGAAGTTGAAGACATAAGAAAATTTGTTGAGGACTGCGACCAGTGCAGCAAAGAAAATTCCACAGGGTGGAAAAATAATAACCAAATGCAAGAGAAGTATTATGGCAAACCTGGGCCAGAAAATAAAGAGGGAACACCCATACGTGGGAAAAGGAATCAGGACCTAGAGACGCCACGGGGCAAACTTAGGCCTGGAAAGAAAAATAATTATAATAAGGTTGACCAAGGGGAATGGGAACCCCCTTTTCACAGACAGTCTTCACTCGAATGTTTTACAATGGCCACTATGCAGCGAGTACACAGAACTGTTATACCCCAGAATAAGCCGACAATCCCTCGGTCGGACTTATGTAAACGGGAGGAAGATAAAAGAGAGAAGATCTCTCACAATGAACTCAAAGTGGGGAGAAAACCCCACGAAAAGAATCGGTAGTGGTAGATTCCTGTCTGATGACACAAGGAAGAAACGTCCGCAAAACAAAGCTTCTAATGTAAAGGACCTGACGGGTGCCATGAAAAATAAGTATGAAAAATTAAAAGTCCACATGTAATTTGTTAAGGACCTGGACAGATCAGAAGGCAGAGGAGACTGTTACCTCATCATATCAATATGTGAACGAACTGACCACTCGTCTAAAAACTAGTTGGAAACTGGCAAATGATAATTTGAGACAAGCCAGGAAAAAGCATGCTGCTTATTATAATAAGAAAGCGAAGGATAGAGAACTTGCTGTAGGGGAGAAGGTACTTCTTCTATAGCCAGGCAGCAACAATAAACTTCAGATCGGATGGCAAGGGCCATATACAGTTTTGGAAAAGGTATCCAGAACAAATTACAAGATAGACAAAAAGGGAAAGGAAAAAGTCTATCATGTGAAGCTTTTGAAGAAATATCTGGACAGACAAATCTAGGAAGGAACACATCTAATGGCCTTGTCTATCGCAACCGAAATGAAAAATGACCCGCTCCCCTCATTCGAATATCCACTGAAACCCAGTGAAACGTTTGCACAGGTGAAAATCAGTAATAACCTGACAAATGGACAGAGGTTGAAGGTTCAACAGGTCCTTGAAAAACATACAGATGTGTTAACGGATAAACCGGGGCACACAAATTTGATGGCATATGATAAGAAACGACTATACCCAGCACCTATCTGTATGAGGCCCTATTCTATTCCGTTCGCTAAGGAAAAAGCTTGAAAGAGGAGATTTGAATATTTGTTACAAGAAGGGATTATTTCTCACAGTGAGTCTCCTTATAGTTCCTGTGTGGTTTTGTTGCAGAAACCATCGGGAGAACATAGACTGTGCATAGATTACAGGAAACTGAATGCTGTCACAGAAGGTCAGGTGGATCCATTACCTGATACTACTCTACTTTTTGTCAGGCTGAACAAGGCAAAATATTTTTCTAAGGTGGATCTTAGCAAAGGCTATTACCAAATTCCAGTTAAGCCTGAGGTTCGACCTTATTTAGCCTTCAGCACCTCGGAAGGTCATTATGAGTTCAACATGTTACCATTTGGGTTGAAAAATGCCCCGAGTGTGTTTTCTAGGATGATGCGAAAATTGCTGGATCCCCTGAAAAATCCATGTATTTCGAATTTTATGGATGATATCCTCATTGCTACGGAAACATTTGAGGAACCACAACACGTTACCTCTTTGAATATGCTGTGATTGATAGACTCAGAGAGGCTAACTTAACCGCTAGGCCAACAAAATGTTGTATTGGCTGTAAAGAGTTGGAATTCTTGGGACATACGGTACATCAGGGTAGCATGACCCCTGATCCCAAGAATCTGGAAAAATTGAAAAAAGCGCCTAGACCACAAACAAAAAAAGATGTGCGATCTTTCGTGTCGTTGTGTGGTTTCTACCAAAAGTACATTAAACATTTTAACTCTATATGTGCTCCACTGACGGATTTAACTCGCAAAGGTCAACCTGATACTATAATTTGGTCCGCACAGTGTGAATTGGCTTACCAGGAGTTAAAAGAAAAACTCACAAGCAGGCCAGTATTGCAATTGCCTGACTTGAATAAAGAATTTGTCGTGAGAAGTGACGCAAGCAATGTGGGCCTATGCGCTACATTGTTGCAAAGGTCCTCCTCACAAGATGGAGAATTGAACCCAGTCGCTTATGCTAGCCGCACATTGAACAAGGCGGAAAAAAATTACTCAACAAGTGAAAAAGAATGTCTCGCTTTGATATGGGCGATAAAGAAATTCCAGATTTTTTTATATGGCAGGACACTTGTGGTCCAAACGGATCATTCACCACTCGTGTTCTTGTCACAGGCCAAGCATGAAAATTCCAGATTATTGAGATGGTTTTTATTATTGCAGCCATACTCATTTCCGATATAATATATCCCCGGCCCTAAGAACATAGGTGCAGACTTTTTGAGCAGACATCCTTGTGATGAAGATCAGAAAAACGCATAAGACTTCATTGAGCTAAGTTATCTCGCAGATTATAACCTGCAAATGAATGCATGTTTTAGGATGGGAGGTGTGTAACAAAATCTGCGAGAATAATCGCTCATTTCAGTAGAATTTTAGTCATAAAAGGATAATAAATACAACAGTCCTATTGTGTCTGACGGTGATGTTCTCACACGCCAGCATAGCGCTGAATTTTGTGCCATAGAACGGCTTAGAACCGATCCCCCCGTTTAAACCTACTCGCGTTCCTTGTGACGTAGCCCGATTTGATAGAGACTGTGGCAAGACTTACAATTAACGCTTTGGCGGAAGTGTGCCGCCAAATAACTATCTGAATTAACGTATTCTGTCAACTTTAACACAAAATTTAGTAGTGATCCTTACATTTTTTGGTAGTGTTACACGATACAATACAAATTATTAACGCCAATTCTTAACCTGCCGCGCACAACCCCGCTTCGCTGACACAGTCTGCCATGCATATATATACACGCTGGAACAACTCTAGCAGAGGCAAACACGCAGACAATTTTATTGCCTCCTCGCGGTAGCATTTCTGACGTAACTAAAACAAGTTAGTTATTTGAAAAATACTTGCCAGCGAGATGAAGGAGAGGAAAGATGGCGGTCTTGTGAAAAATTTTATTTGACGATTGACTATGACAAAAATTGAAAATTTAAACCATTATGAAACTGCCCATAAAAATTATATGGTAGTATAACGTAGAGTTCACTGAGCAAGAATGTACTTTAAATAATATGATAGTCCCAGTATTAGAGAAGTTATTGAGAAAATACTAATGTCTACGGACGCTCGACCAGACAGACTGTCGTTCCTGCTTTGGTTTTTTTTAAACGTTAGTGGGCACGCGAGTTTGAAAAAGAGGCAGGGAGGTACATTCAAATTCGCTTGGGTAAAAAGAGTATGAACGGAAAAGGGGAGCGGTAGGAAAAATGTAATCCTAAACGAAACATCTTTTGTATTGGGCATAACTAAAGCAGACTGGCCAATCGACTACCAGACGCAGAAATTGGTTGCAATTATTTTGTTTTTTTTTCATAAAAACTGCATTTGAATTCAAGTAGTCGCACGTTTTGATTGGCCAGTGCTAGTAAATATTAGCAAAAGGCTTTGATTATTCATTGCCAGTCAAACTAAAATTTTCATTCAGATACGCTGAGAAACTGCTGTGTTAACTTTAAACTTAAATAAATAAGAAATTCACAGTCTGTGCAGTTCGGAGGAAGCTGAGGCCATTTCTTCTAAAGTCAGCGTCATTTGTTTATATTTTCTTGAATTGTGGTAAGGATGCTTTATGAATTAATATGTTTATTCCAACTACCAAAGTTAGATACTGCTATGGGGGGAAAGTGAAGGACATGCCGGGAGCAGACATTTTTGAGTCCTCACTTTGAAATGTATCTAACTGGTGTATGTTGTCATGATTATGTTGTCATATTATTATATTAGAATATATTAGTAAGCCTCGGTGTTCAATGAACACTGTCTACATGCCTGAAGCAATTATATTTGAAAAGAAAAGAAGAGAAGATCATATCAAAGGAAATGTGGTTACTCCACATTATTGTATTGAGGAAAAGTATGTAAACGTACAGTGGCGTATCTGCTTTAAGGATCTGAGGTGTGGTCACAGCAAGGTGGGAGTCATGTAACATTCGGGGCGAGTGCACCTGAAATGCACGCGAGGCTGACCCCATACCCACGTATGAAATTAAGTGTTAGAATAAGTGATCAGATGTAAAAGGCCAGGGTGTCCTTTTGTTGCAGAGGCTCTATTTCCTGTTGCCAGCTGGTGAAGGGAAACCTGCTGAGTACGAATAACACCATCCAGTCTCCAACCAGTCGTTTATGCTGTCAAAGATAACAGTAGGAGCTTTGGCGGGTGGTGAAATTGAGACTTTCTGCAACGACACATGGTAATATCTTTCAACAAGGAATCCCAGGTGATGTGTTAAACATCTGGGCATAACTGACATTTTCTTGTACGAAACACTAGTATTGCGAAACAATACTCAGGACGTTTATGGGGGTAGGATGAAACTACAGCCCTCATATACAGTGACTCTCCCTTTAGATGAATAAAGTGAAATCTATGAATATTTCCTACAGGAAAGACATATATAAATATATATTAACTTTTTAGTTATTGGGCAAATTGCCCCAAAATTTTAATTGTTCTTTTCTGTAAACTATCTTGTCCTCATTTTCAAAGACCTGTCCAAACGATTTGACTGGACAGGCAAAATAAATTGTATAAAAAAATTAATTTAAAGAAAAACTTAACCACAGGTTTTATTCACTTCCTCATAGTAACTTAAAGTGTTTGGTGTTGTGTACCATCATTTCATTTCTCCCCTAGACACTAGGTACATCATACACCATACACTAGAGCCACAAGAGTGACCGTGTGAGATCTAGGGAGGTAGCGTTAGGTACCCTGCACATAATTTATCATCATCATCTTTTAGAGTCAGGGGCCTACATGTGCTTGACCTCACACGGTTTATGCAGACACCGATTTCATTCTTTGTTAGGATACCATCATAACCTCTCCAGCAAAATCAACTTTGCTACAGTAATTCAGGCTAATCATTATTCACGCACTCCAGACGCGATTTCCTAGTTAACACCCAGAAGGATATGGGTAAATTTTCATCATATTCCCTGAGTTACACTGTGTGCTCGGGAATTTAATTCTTCTGAGAGGTTAACATTGGTGGGTGGAGCGCATGACAATGGGCCTGTTAGTTTGCGGCGAACAAATGTATTCAGCAGGCATTTGTTTCTTTCTATTTGTCTAAAGTTCGTGGTTACAAGTCATCAGACGATTTGTGGTACTGACGCCGCTAGTGTGAGAGAAAAGCCCCCCCATAACCGTCCATAGTGGAAGAGAGTGTGGAGAAGGCTTTTGTCATCACAGAATTGATGAACCACAGCTTCAGGACTCACTGATACAAGCTAAATGCTAACTAAAAGGCAAAAGCAAAAAAGGACATTTCAGTTACACTTTAAGTATAAAGTTAAAATTTCACTTACGTCTCAATGACGAGAACTTTATATCTATCAAAATTCCACTAATCTTTCCATATTTATTTTAACCTGTTAAAGACTTTTTCACTATTAAATTTGTTACCTGTTGTTTTAAAACTAAAAAATAATAGTTATATGTATGAAAGCAAATGTATGAGCCAGAATATTTAATCTATATATAAATACTTAGACATATATTTACAATAAACAGAGCTATACCTTATAAGAGGGATTTCGTTGGATTACACCAACAGGGGGCTTGAACAGGATAAACTATTGCTTAAATCCTTCACAAAAGGCGACGGACCAGATATAATGCGTTAACAATTGTTCAGCCCAAGGCAACATTGTTCGTGACTTCTGGAAATATCTTGTGAACGCAACTTCAGGTAGAAGTGCTATTAACCTTCTATCTACATCTCTGCCAAGAGTAATCTTGCACGCAGGTAAATACCTTGGAAGCCAATATTAGATACTCTTGAGTTTTGGTCACTGTTGGACCACTACTGCAAATGAGGAGAGGCAATCCGTGACACAGAAGATGTGCAGATCATATATTCACCCTCAGGAACATTATAGAGCAGTGTTCAGAATGGCAGAGACAGCTATTCATTAACTTTGTTGATTTTGAAAAGGCTTTCGACAGCATTCACAGAGACAGCCTATGGAAAATACTGAGGGCTTATGGAATTCCCAGCTGCATTGTTTCCATCATAAAAAGCCTCTATTGTAACTTTACATGCAGTGTTGGAGTGAGTAATCTAACTTTCGAAGTGAAAACAGGAGTACGACAGGGATGCCACTTATCAACAACATTATTTTTGAAAGCCATAGATTGGGTGAAGCGCCAGACAACAGAGGGCAGTCCAGAAGGAATTAGATGGACACAGTTTTCTATACTGGAAGACCTGGAATATGCAGATGACATTGCACTACTCGCGCATTCACATCAACACATCCAAGAAAAAAACCAATAGACTGAATAAGTATGGCCAGCAGGTTGGTCTGAACATCAATCCGAAGAAGACAAGAGGTCGTGACACTAAATGTGGGCAATCCTGAGCCAATAACAACAAGGAACCAGAAGTTAGAACAGACAGACACATTTACTTACCTAGGATGCATAGTAACACCTGACGGCGGAACAAGTAAGGACATTAACAACAGAATGAATAAAGCGAGAACAGCCTTTGCTAGTCTCAACAACATTTGGAAGTCTTCCCAGTACAGCACGAACACCAAATTAAGACTGTATGAGAGATGTGTACTTTCTGTGCTTCTCTATGGTGCGGAATGCTGGAGAGTAACAGAGAAGGAAATGTCGAAACTGTTCTCCTTCCACACAATCTGCCTAAGGAAAATTCTCAGAATCTCTTGGCCAAATACCACCAGTAACCAAGAACTACTTATTTGGAGTAACCAGGAGGACATGCACACCATGAAAGCTGGCAGACGCTGGAGTCGGGTTAGCCACGTCCTCAGAAGAGACCCTGATACCATCACAAGAACAGCTATGCAATGGACCCCCGAGGGAAAGCGAAAGAGAGGCCGACCAAAAACAACTTGGCGGAGAACTGTGGAAGCCGAGATGAAAAGAATGAACCAGAGTTGGGGTACTGTACGAAGGATGGCCGCCGACCGAGCAAAGTGGAATCAATTTGTTGCTGCCCTACAAGACGCCACCGGGCGTAATGGCCACTGACTGCTTTGACGGTTGGCGGCTATGGATCAAAGAAGAAGAACTCAGCTGGGGGGCTTGAACGAGCTAACGAATTATAAGAAAACACCATACTTCACAAAAGCTGACGGAAGATACTAGAGTTAACATTTGCTCAGCCTCATGCAGCATTGTTCTCGCTTTTCGGAATATCTTGTCGACACTACCTTGAGGTAGAAGCATCATTATCCTTCTACCTACAACTCTGCCAAGAGTAATCTTGTGCGACTTGAGTTAGGAAAGGCAAAGGCAGTGAGGAAGAGAACTGGTCACCTCACCTCCATAAAGCTAGACCTAGTATTGTGAAGTCTCTAACACAATGGTATTCCTTTTCTTTCTGTGTATTAACAGAAAGTCCCGTGAACTGCCCGGGACATATTTAATATAATACTTTGTACTAAATATGTCATGTAGTCATAAATGACTAATCTCAAAATTGTATGAGCCACATTTGATGCATCTGATTCTATCGATTCTCTCCACTTCCCAGTTCGACACAGCACCTGAACCCCTTTAAGGCCACAGACGGTATGTCCCGTATGGACTATCCCTGTTTGCAATGCTATCTTATCAAGGCAATCCCAATTTGCTTGTCTTCGGGTGTCAACTCAAAAGAGGCCTGGATAAACTTTGATGGGTCAACACATTGTGTCGACACCGACATCGGAAATAGGCGAGCTGCTAGATGACACGCCCCTTAGTTGCCACAAATAGTGGATTAGCTTGAGGTTTTTTTCACAGCTATATTTTATTTTGGTTGTTTCTAATGAACACACGTTTTCTGTGACGCCTGTATCTATATCACGTGAATGTAGTTTTATATAAATATCTAGGCAATAGCACTTTGTATTTCTATTACATATATGACTTTAAATTTACTTTGTCCATTTTTAGACGCTTTTATTTAACTTCACTTGTATGTCACTTTCATGTCACTTTCAAATCTTGCAATCGATTTTTCAATTACTTCCAAATGAGCAATTGCTCTGAAACTTGGCATAGTTGTGTATTCCTGATGACAATACAATAATCAGTCAATTATTAATAATATAATATTGCAATTATGATATTATGAGTAATTAATGTTTTTTCGTAAAGAAATGTAAACAAATCAAGGGCCATAATCAAGTTCATTAAAAATTCAAGAGTACGTGGTGTGCTTTATTTTTTTTAATGCGTAAAACAGGGCAGTACTCAAACCTAAATCACGGGAAACAATCCAAATTATAAAATTATGAATCAAGGGAAAGTCGAGTTCGATCTCTAGATGGCCTTCAAATTGAAGAAATTGGGACCCAAAGATGCAGCAATAGAGAATGCAGTCAGCGACCCATAGCTTGACTGCTTGTATCAGGATCAGCGAACCAGAGCTGGTCAAGACCGTACGTGGTGGTCCTGGAAACAGTCTGCAGCAGTGCAGTCTGGCTGAGCGAGTACGGATCGAAGAGGGAAGGCAAACCCGGTCCCAAAAAATGCCGTGCAGAAGTCGGATGTGTCGACCGAAAGGTGCAGATATCACAGCTACGGCGTAAACAGACACAACGCAACCACCGTCCTTTTCAGGGCGAACGAGGAAGAAGGAAGAAGAAGAAGAAGAAATTGAAGAAATTGATTGCTCGAAGTTAACAGGCACAAAGCCATGTAATATTGACGCTCTAAAAGAAATGGATCGCTTAAGAAATTTTAGACCAGATTTACAATAAGTAAAAATATTGTTTATGTTTTAGTATGTCATACTTTTTCTAACACTAAAGAGAAGAAAACAAAAAACCTTAAAAATATTTTAAACACAAGCTTTTAATGCACTAAAAACCTAAAAATGATGATTCAAGAAGTTTATAGCTTGCAGTCAAAAATTGTAACATCAAATTGACAAAAAGCGTGGGGCGCTGATTCTGCATGAAATTTACTTTTGCTTTATACTTCATTGGACACTTATGGATAAAATATATGATAAGCGCTCCACGCTTTTTGTCAATTTGATGTTACATTTTTTGACTGCAAACTATAAACCCCTTGAAAAATTATTTTTTGGTTTTTGGTGCATTAAAAGCGTGTGTTTAAAATATTATATATATATTTTTATTATATGCTGTACTGTACCGTGCGGTTAGGTCACTTGCCTATTGCGGTAGAGTTAATAGAATCCGGGATAGAAACTCGGTAGCGTCACGCTCTGGTCTACCAAGCTGTAAATGGGTACCTGACTCTGCTGCTGAGTTAAAGCAGCGAGGAAGGAAACTTGTCAACCCACGTAATATAGCTGGACCTAGTACTGTAAAAGTCCAAAAATCCGGACTGCTCGGGGATTCTCGTGCAGTGCTTTTAAAATTCAAATGTAAGGAAGAATAAAGAGGAGATGAACGCTTCATTTATCAAAATGAGTTTATTTATTCGTTCGATTCCGCGATTTCTATTGCGTCTGCTGCACTGCTTGTGGGTGGAAAACTTTCAGCTTTTACTGTGTCTGCTGCACAGCTTGTCGATGGAACACTAGATTGATCGGCAGACACTTCTGTTGTTTCTTTTAAATACGTTGTTTACGACTTTGTAATTTCTCTGTGATAAGATTATTTTGCACCATGTGCATGACTTCTTGAAGACTAGAGCTATGGTTCTGTTTCAAGAATTTAATAATTGTTTCCATACACTTTTATATCACGTGCCATCATCTCAAGTTCTTTCCACATTCTCCTCATAATTTTCACTTCTGTTTCCAGCTCTCTTCTTCTTGTGCTTCTTGGTCTACCTCTGCCTCTCTTGCCCTGGGGGTTCCAGAACAAGGACTGCCTTGTAATGCTATCAACAGGTTTCCTCAGCGTGTGTCCAATCAATCGCCATCGTCTTCTTCTCACCTCTTGTTCCACTGGCACTTGTCTGGTTCCTGTCATCAGTTCCACGTTGATAACCTTGTCATACCATTTTAATTCTTCTATTCTACGCAAGCACCCATTTATGAAAGTCTGTAGCTTTTTGGTTGTTGTCTTTGTTGTTCTCCGTGTCTCAGAGCCATACAATAGGACTGACTTGACATTTGAGTTGAAGATTCTTATTTTCGTGTTGGACTTGATTTCTCTTGTTCTCCATATATTTCCCAATGCAATGAAAGCTATTCTTGCTTTTTGTATTCTTATTTTGATATCTCTGTCTGTCCCTCCAACTTTGTCTATATTACTACCTAGATATGTGTACGCTTCTACATCTTGTAGTGGTGTTTCTTCAAGTTCAACCCTGTTTTCATTTCCTGCATTTATTCTCATTATTTTTGTCTTTTCCCTGTGTATTTTCAGACCCAATTGCTGTGACCTCTCATCGAGTGCTTTCATTTTGTCCTGCATCTGATTACGGTTATGGGACAGAAGAGCCAAGTCATCTGCAAAATCTAGATCATCTAACTGTTTAGTCAGATTCCACTGGATTCCATTTCTGTTGTGTATTGTCGATGTTTTAATAACACTTTCTATTGCTAGTAAGAAACGAAATGGAGACATCCCTGTCGCACTCCCGTTCTTATCCCAAACGGTTCTGTAAGTTGCCCTTTATGAAGAACTCTGCATGTCATGCGTTCATACGTTTTCTTAATTAAATCAATGATCTTCAGGGGAACTCCATAGTGCCTCTGTTGGGGTGTTCATTCTAATGGTAAAGAACTTCATTACGCGAATGGTTGCAAAGGAACAAAATGTCAGAAAATGTTCTTCAAAACGAACTCCAACAAGTAGTGTTTAACTGGTCACTTACTGGCAGCACACAAGTCTGTGATGACTGTACATATATTTTATTTAACGTGACACATACGGAGTGGAACAAGACGATCATAGTTACAGGTGCAAAAGGGTCATACGTCAAAAATGTTGATAATTACTTCTCAAGTTCATGAAGATTCTCTAACAATTAAGTCCTCTTATTCAAGTGACTAAGGGTCACTTCCTCTACCATATCATCATATGTATTGCAGTCAAGTCCGTTGACCTTCTTTCAAGGACGTATCTTATGGCCAACGGATTCATTCTCAAGGAGCAATACTTCTTATCATACTTGTTACAATTCCAGACTTTTTCCATACGATACTTAGGTAGCATATATATATAAAATCCAAACAAAGTCATCCACGACAATACGACCAGGTCAGAGTTCTGTGTTGACTAACCTCTCTATATCCATGCCACGACTTTGGCATTGACGAAAATACGGCATATAAAAACATGTGAAGCATACAAATCAATTAACTTCGTTTACTCGTAGGTATCCTCCCTCTACGGTAATTCAAAAGGGCTAACGACTCCGTCTGTCCATTCTAGGAATGACATACTACGATGAATTCCCGCTAGACCAAAACTAGGAGCGGCCTGATACTTTAATTTAACTCAATAAACATTCGATGTGACATGGGGCGACACTTACTTGATACTTCCACTATTGGCTTCATCATGAATACCAGTAGATATCATTACAAAATAATGGCTTCTTCAAACTTGCCAGAAAAATCCAAGAAATATATATCGGACATAAACATGGTCCGAACTGCCCCGTTCAAAACATGACGTCAGAATTCCCTAACTAGGTTACCCGTGCGTCCAAAGCAACTCACACTGCATTGTGCACGTCAGTGCGTGAATCAATTGAACGCACAAATAATATAACTATTTTAAGACTGGTGCGTACATTTGGCACGACCGAAGACTACCCCCTTTTAGGTAATAAATGTACGTAACAGCTCCCTTATTACCTCCCCTTAAAAAAATTAATTCTATTAATTTTTTTGAACTTAGTACCCGAGAGAGGTGAGTCAAAACTACCACAAGATATATGAAATGCATAAAGTTATACCATATTAAGAAAAGAATATTAAACGAAATCAATATAACTAAATAATAGTATGCATTAAAGCACACATCCACACTCGACCTACTTTGGAACGATGTGGTAATATTCGAAGTAAAAACAAGTTGAAAATGAAAAATGAAAAAACCATAAAAAAAAAGATGATAATAAAATTCAACTAAGTTTTCAAAAAAAAAATTTGAAACATATGATTTCAAAAATGAAAATGAACAGCAACACTGATGATGATCAATGACAAGAGAATCAATAAAACAGAAAAATTGAAAATACAGTGTGCAAAAATGAAGCAATGCAAAATTAAACACTTTAAGAATCAACACCCTTAATGTTTTCTAACACTAGTACGGTTGACTAGTGATCTAACAGTGAGATATCATAACTAAGACCCGTGAATGCAGGTATTACGTGACAACTAAGAAAGTTAGTATGTGTGTGATCCATAATCAATTAAATAGATTAAATTGAATTATTCTAATTTATATATTTCTTAATTACTAACAAATAACCAGTTACTAATATATTCTAAGTAATTCCAGTATCACGACCAATATGTCAATGTTCAGTTACAACTAGTTAGTAATCGACGAGACGATGTTCTCAATGTTCCATACACGATAAAATATATTCTCGAACACGATATGTAGTGTAATATGTTCCATAGGAATAACAAATGTATATTTGTCGCTCTTAACAATGTTTCCATACTAATAAAAAGTTACTGTAGTACCAATGTTCCCGTACTAATAAAATGTTACTCTAATACCACTGTTCCCGTTCTAATAAAACGTTACTATAGTATCAATGTTCCCGTACTAATAAAATGTTACTACACAAGAAGTAATGTTATAATCTATAAGTAAGTATATCCTGAAAGTTATACTTATACGAATACTTCAGTTATATAAACAGTCTTTATAGATGTACAATCAATGATAATGTACAAAGTTATTCATGTTATCGGTGAGGATGTTTCAACATCTGGAAGTGGTTTAGTTTCGACAAGTTCGCTTGGGCATCTCGACAAACAGTCTGCGAACACATTCTTCACTCCAGGAATAGCTCGTATTTCAAAATTGAATGGTTGAAGCGCTATAGCGTAACGCGCTGACTTCGATGATTTAACGTTCTTCGTGTTCAGTGCGGTAAGAGCTTTTTGGTCAGATTCCACCACAAAGTGTGAGCCGAGGAGGTAACGTTCCAGTTTTGTGATTGCCCATACTAATGCGAGGAGCTCTTTATCCAGAACGGAGTATTTGAGTTCGCTCTCCGTAAGTTTTCTGGACACGTACATCACCGGAAATAAGGTGCCGTTATATTCCTGCATCAAAACTGCAGCAATAGCGTAAGAAGATGCATCACTGCGAAGAATGAAAGTGAGATTTTTGTTAGGCAACCTCAAAAAAGGTTCATTTGAAAAAAATCGTTTTATATAGTCTAACGCCGTTTGGTGATCCTGCGACCACTTTATTACATTAGATGTGCCTTTCTTCAGTAGAGACGAAAAAGGTGCAGTTATAGTAGACAAATGAGGGATGAATTTTGAATAGAACTGTATTAGTCCTAAAAGAGATCTAACTTGTTTTTTTGTCTTAGGTGCCGAGATGTTTAAAATTTTAGAGACGTTACTGTCTTCTGTATACATGAAACCATGACCTATGCGGTGACCCAGAAATGAGATGTCATGAAAACCGACAAAAGCCTTTGAAGGTTTCGCTGTTAAGTTATAATCCCGTAAGGTAGAAAGTAAAGCTTTTAATCCATGAATATGTTCATCCAAGAGTCACTGAAAAGACAGATGTCATCTATATAAGTAATGACATCGGGACGATGAGACAATATGCGGCGCATCATGCGTACAAAGGTAGCTGGCGCATTCATTAATCCGAATGGCATAAAATTCCATTGAAAAAGACCACGTGGCGTCGAGAAAGCGGTGAATGGCTTTGCTTTAGGAGTGAGTGGCACTTGCCAATAGCCCTTTGAAAGGTCAAATTTCGAAAAGAATGTGGCATGAGATAATTTCTCCAATAAGTCGTCTAAAAGAGGTAACGGTTCCGCATCGAATTTTGTAACTTTGTTTAATTTCCTGTAATCTACGCAAAGACGTATATTGTTGTCCTTCTTCCTAATGATTACCATAGAAGAAGAATATGGTGATGAAGATGGTTCAATTATATTTAATTGAAGCATCTCATCCAATTCCTTATCAACCTTATCACGAAAGTGTAAAGGGATAGGATATGGGCGAACTCGAATAGGCGTATCGTCAGTCAGAATAATGTCATGTTGGATGACTGACGTATGACCTGGGATGTCAGTGAGGACATCCTCATACGAGTGTAGAATATTAGAGACTTGCTGACGTTGATCAGCCGAAAGAGTAGATGAGATTGTAACATCATTCCATTTCTCAGTGGAATGGAGTGGTACAACTGGTATTGGTAGTTGTACATCATCGAAAGAAGATTCTTCTTCTTGGATGACTGACAAACTAGAATAGTGTTGAATAGGAGGTGTAGGATCGTCAGTTGCCTGGAACACTGACTGTAGATAATCAGGACGTGAGTAATACTCCTTCAACATGTTAATGTGGAAGGTTTTATGTTTACCATTAACATCAACGATGTAGTCGACATCGGATATTCTTGAGATGATCCTGAAAGGACCTCTCCAGGTAATTAAAAGACGATTGTTATGCGCAGGGAGTAATACAAAAGCTTCGTCACCAGGAATAAGCTGGCGAAGACGTCTATACTTGTTTGCAAATAGACGAGCTTTTTCTTTGGCTTGTTCGGATGATGCAGTAGCTAGTCTACAAGCATCTATGATTCTCTTTCTCAGAGAGATCACATACTCATAAGAGGATTGAGTTTCCTCTTCAATATTCTCGTCAACCAATAAGTCGTGGATTAACGACATCGGACCGCGTGGTTGCATGCCAAAAACTAGCTGGAATGGAGAAAACCCCGTG
Organism: Oreohelix idahoensis; assembly: GCA_024509875.1. Classification (NCBI taxonomy): domain Eukaryota; kingdom Metazoa; phylum Mollusca; class Gastropoda; order Stylommatophora; family Oreohelicidae; genus Oreohelix; species Oreohelix idahoensis. The sequence continues at coordinate 381,879 of JAMPIV010018581.1, read as the reverse complement.
GCTTGATTTTGTACTTCGCGATACGCGAACAGAGCAGCGGGTATGACCCGATCCCAGTCTTGGGGATGGTCTTGGGTCATCTTACCCAACAACTGCTTGAGTGTCCTATTGAGACGCTCAATTAACCCATTTGACATCGGATGATAAATAGAACTAAGAGATCTGTCTATACCTAATGTCTTCATAACTTGAGACATGGATTCAGAAATGAACTGAACCCCATGATCCGACAAGATTTTCCGTGGAAAACCAATGCGTGAGAAGATTAACATCAATGCCTCTGCTACACTGGCAGATGAAGTGTTCTTGAGAGGGATGGCCTCAGGCCAACGAGTGCACATATCAATGCACGTAAGAATATGCGTATGCCCTCTAGCAGATGGAAGCATCGGACCAATAATGTCTATAGCCATTTTATCAAATGGTCTAATCGGGATGTCCGCAGCTTGAATAGGAGCCGCATGAAATGGACCCCGTACCTTAACTTCCTGACATATCAAACAGGACCGACAATAGAGAGTGATGTCCCTATGGACGCCTGGCCAGTAGAATGCCGAAAGCACTCTGGATTTGGTACGCAAAAAAAACCCATATGGCCCGCACATTGCGAGTCATGCGCATGTCGTAATATACGAGATCTCATAGAGGATGGGACTAAGATCTGATAACATAAGGATGAATCCTTTTCCCGTATTACTCTAACCAAAATCCCATTTTTAAGTATAAAGTCATGTCTAGATTTTGCAAGTTTGTTGCTGGTATTCTTTTTGTTCACATACTGAAAAATTTTTTTTAATGAATCATCATTCTTTTGCAATGTTGCAAACAACTCCCGTGAAATAGGAGCATCATCATCACAAGTGGTATGAACTGTAGGTTCAATAGGTGTATCATGCGACATATTAGTAGCTTGCGCTCTAGTCACTACTGCATTTGCAGTTTGAATATGTCGCTCTTCCCATTCAGCAATTTGCTGTGGTGTACACTCTTTAATACCATGTATGCGACCAAGTATTACATCACAAATTGGATTCGGAAGGAGACATGCCTGGATCTTTCCTGAAAAAAATGGTGTATGTATTAAGGTCAATAATAGCAGTGGGAAATGTTTCAACGGTGCCACCAAAAGTCACACACTTGACAACCCTGCCCGTGGCACAACTTGGGTTGATCAGCGAAGTCCGGACGCCCACAGTACTACAACCTGAGTCAAATAGGAGAGAGCATGAAATGTTGTTGACAAATCCCTTGTTAAACTTAAGAGAGCCCTGTCCCTGGTGTACTGACGCAGCAGTGGCCGTACAGACTACAGGTAGACTAGGCAAGGTATGTCCGCAACGCAGCGTCGTGATCGCCTTAGGCTGGAAAAGAGTCGAGCATTCTGGACAGTCTTTCACCTGGGTACAATCAAGAGAACAAGACATAGCATTGTGAGTTTCAGCTACTTTACCCTGTTCAATGTTAGCCTGTGTATCACTTAAAGCGACATTAGAATGTCTACCCGTATTACTCGACGATCTATCTCTACGACGCGATCGATTTTGATTATTTGCATTAAAATTGCCATAATTGTCGTTTCTGCTTGAGTTAAAATTTGGATGAGTCCGATAATTTGTATAATTAAAGTTATGATGTTCTTTAAAATTTTTATTCCAAGAACCTTGTCTGTTTTGCGGACCCTGAGATCTTGATCTCCAGTTTTGTTTATTATAATGTCCTTGATTATTTTTTAAAATTATTGTTACCAAAATCTCGCGATCTGTGAGCTTGGTTCCAAGAAACATTAAATGGAGCAGATTGTTGAAATTGCTTCCCTTTGTAAAAGTTATCATTGTTAAAATTGTAATTATTTCCCTTATTGACATACCTGTCAGCACTAAAGGAACGATTTCGTGAAAAATTGTTTTGTTGTGCTGCAAAAGCAACAGGCAATTCATTCTTAATCTGTGCATTACTTAGATCCATGGTTGGGTGAGCAGTGCAGAAATTTTTTGCATGTTCTTCTAAGGTTTCATTGATAAAGGTTTCCGTTCGTGTAAAAATGCGAGAAATGTAGGATTTACAGACGATAGTATCTTATCGCGCATCAGTAAATCGAAGAGACCTTCATACGACTTTTCAATTTTGGATAATTCGATCCATCTTTCTAGGGTTAGTCGTATTTGTGACAGAAAATCACTGAAATTTCTGCTTGATTGCGGTAGCAATGTACGAAATCTTAATCGGTATTCATCTTCTGTCATTTGAAATTTCTTCAGAAGTGCGGCTCTAAGAGCATTATAATCATTCTTCTCATTAATACTGGTAGTATGATAAACTGCTAAAGCATCCCCAGTAAGTAACCTGGATAAATATGTGCAATACAGTGTTTTATCCACGTTATAAGACCTACAAGTGGCCTCAAATCTATCTAGGAAAAAATATTACGTCATCCGACGGGGGATTAAATTTAGGTAATTTAAGGTGAATTTCCTTAAAATGATCATGTCTGGATGAAGTTTGGCTTTCAAAAGTTCTCTGAGAATTAGCTTCCTGAGTTAACCTAAGTCTCTCATATTCTGACTCTGCTAATTTTAGTTCATGCTGTCGTTTTTTATCATTCTCTTCCATCTCAAGCTGAAGTCGTTTTGTATTTTGTTCAGCTATTAATCTTCTTTCTTCCATTTCCTTTTGTTTATTTTCCATTTCCTTTTGTTTATTTTCCATTTCCTTTTGTTTATTTTCCATCTCAATTTTAAGTCTTTCTTCAGCCTCCCTTTGCTTCTGTTCTGCCTCTCGCTGAAATCGTTTCTCTTCTAATTCAGCGGCTTGTTCAGCTATTAATCTTCTTTCTTCCATTTCCTTTTGTTTCTGTTCTGCCTCTCGCTGAAATCGTTTCTCATTCTCCTCCGCCTCAAATTTCAAATTTTGTAATCTTAAAGTTTCTAGCTTTCTCTGTTCGGCTTCTATTTCTTGAGCTTTCTTATATTCTGCAAGTGCAAATGCTTTTGCTTCATCAGGAGCCATCTGAAGAGCTTTTGCTTGCTTAATGAAATAATCTAGTGAATACATTATGCTTTATAAGTAGTCACAATACTCTTGATTTATAAAATGATAATTAATCAATGTAAATTAATTAACCTTGTTACTTTGCCAAGTGTACGTCGTTCCTGTCCTAGAACGGTATCTTTTTGTTATCATATAGTTATGAAATATATCAATAATCAATATAGTAATTTATGTAATGAAATGTCATGAAAGCAACAACAACGTGAAAGACAATAGAAACATTACCGACAAGACACGATAATCAAAGACGAGTGAACACAATCGTAGAAATCAACAAAAATAGAAATGTGTAACTAAAATAGAATATCGTAAAAATTTACGATGACAACTACGATCAGATACTCAACAGGACAATTGACAACACAGTGTAAAAACATAGGTTTTGTAAAAAACTGAACGACAGGAAAGGTGAGACGGACGCATAATACAAACAAAATTCATCATAAAACTAAATACGAGTAAAAATAACTACCAAAACAACAAGTAAACGTGACGAAACAGCTAAACAGATACTATCATAAGGAACAATTAGCGATCGGAACTTCGGCAAGGTTTCTAGCCTTGGACCGGAATTATCGCTCAATTGAAACTTACAAGTTGAGCCCTACAGAACGTCTGACGAAGAGCCCGAATTGGCTTCGAGATGGATCTCGTTCGTCAGATCAACCTCCCTACCTCCCACGACGAATGTACAACATATAACATATAACATGGAAAATGTAAAGATGGACATAACTATAGAAGGCACAGCTAAAAGTAATAAAATGTACAACGAAAGCACGTATACTCATCTCGCGTGTGCCGGGAAAAAACAATGTGCCTCGTCTCCGTGGATGTACGTCTGAGGATAAAATACTTCGCTCTGCGTATATAACAACAGCTCGCACGTAATAATGACGAATAGGTGATCCCAAGGCAGTCAGTCACTGTAAAACTTGACGTGGAGGTTGATTGATGACCTTGAGCATTTGGTAACCGTAAGTTGATTCTGATTCATCATCACACTAGGTTCCAAGTTTGAGATGTTGTCGCCTTGAAAGTTCAAATCTTCTTTTTTCAACCGATACTTGGATTGAGTACGTTCCTGTGAAATTATTTATTTCCAGACCACACTGGCATACCATTTACTGTTGGGGTGTTCATTCTAATGGTAAAGAACTTCATTACGCGAATGGTTGCAAAGGAACAAAAATGTCAGAAAATGTTCTTCAAAACGAACTCCAACAAGTAGTGTTTAACTGGTCACTTACTGGCAGCACACAAGTCTGTGATGACTGTACATATATTTTATTTAACGTGACACATACGGAGTGGAACAAGACGATCATAGTTACAGGTGCAAAAGGGTCATACGTCAAAAATGTTGATAATTACTTCTCAAGTTCATGAAGATTCTCTAACAATTAAGTCCTCTTATTCAAGTGACTAAGGGTCACTTCCTCTACCATATCATATGTATTGCAGTCAAGTCCGTTGACCTTCTTTCAAGGACGTATCTTATGGCCAACGGATTCATTCTCAAGGAGCAATACTTCTTATCATACTTGTTACAATTCCAGACTTTTTCCATACGATACTTAGGTAGCATATATATATAAAATCCAAACAAAGTCATCCACGACAATACGACCAGGTTAGAGTTCTGTGTTGACTAACCTCTCTATATCCATGCCACGACTTTGGCATTGACGAAAATACGGCATATAAAAACATGTGAAGCATACAAATCAATTAACTTCGTTTACTCGTAGGTATCCTCCCTCTACGGTAATTCAAAAGGGCTAACGACTCCGTCTGTCCATTCTAGGAATGACATACTACGATGAATTCCCGCTAGACCAAAACTAGGAGCGGCCTGATACTTTAATTTAACTCAATAAACATTCGATGTGACATGGGGCGACACTTACTTGATACTTCCACTATTGGCTTCATCATGAATACCAGTAGATATCATTACAAAATAATGGCTTCTTCAAACTTGCCAGAAAAATCCAAGAAATATATATCGGACATAAACATGGTCCGAACTGCCCCGTTCAAAACATGACGTCAGAATTCCCTAACTAGGTTACCCGTGCGTCCAAAGCAACTCACACTGCATTGTGCACGTCAGTGCGTGAATCAATCGAACGCACAAATAATATAACTATTTTAAGACTGGTGCGTACATTTGGCAGGACCGAAGACTACCCCCTTTTAGGTAATAAATGTACGTAACAGCCTCATCAATTTCCAAAGTGATTCTCTGTCTGTCTACACTGTCAAATGCCTTTTCGTAGTCCACAAATCCAATGTATAGTGATGAACCTTTATCTTTACCTGTAGTGTACATTTAATGTGACACATTAAATTATTTGGCAGGTTGAGAAACGTGTAGAGAGCTTTTTTTTTTCTCTTAACCAGCGGCACTTGGGCTTTCAGCCCTTCGGCCCAATGACATGTCATTGCGAGGCTGGGGAACCTGAGGACTTTCCTTCCAACCCGGTCAGGAGCTTCGCTCCTTCCCATCCACAGAGGGTTTATCACAGGAGCCGTTCAGGCTATTCAGTCAAATTTCCGGCCGTAAACATTTCTTCAAACGCTGACGCCCGGGTTTGAACCATGAACACCTGGTCGCCAGTACAACGCCGAAGCCATTACACCAGCGTGGCTCCCTTGTAGAGAGCTCAGGGCTTGATTTTATTTCTCTTCTTCGTCGTTCGGTTTCATATTACTACATCTTAAGCTTGTTTTATTCATAAAGTCTGTATCGGTCGTCGTTCATCGTCATACAATTTGTCCATATAAAGAGTTTCTGAAGGCTATGCTGTCAAGCTACTTCTCTCGTGGAGCCAACATTATTGAAGGATATTCTCTACGTTTGCTTCTCTTTCTTACATGAACACGTGCCTGCGTGTCTTGACTTTTTATTTGTTCAACGATTGGCATTTGAGTATGTAGTGGCCGGTTCTCAGTCAGAACATTATCATTTGTGTTTTTTGTGATAACGTGTAGTATGTTCCTGTTGTAGTTAATTCTTTGTTCTCTATGACATTTTCCTGTGAAGTTATGGGATCCTCGTCGGTGCAATGGAGTTCATGCACTGTGCTGAGATCCTTCTTGTTTGATCTAAGTGAAGAAATCGGAGCACTGATGGAGCTGTCCGCGTGCAATGAAGATTGTCCTTAAAACCAAACCAAACCTTTGAAGCTATGTGTGATTATTGCTTTTTACCCATTCGTCTGTTGTCCTATTTTAAGTTTGAATTTTGTTTCCTCCTGGAAAGTCTAACTACCTTCTCTTGTCCATGCATCTTGTAGTGGGTAGAAAATCTATGTACTCTCACTTTGTTGAATATATAGCTGGTTTCCATTAGTGCTTATGAGAGGCTGTGGGATTCATTGTTTTTATGGTTCCTTAGGGCAGACCGCAGCGGAGATTCAAAGATGTGTACAAGAGAGACATGAGGACACTGGACATAAATCCAGCAACCTGGGAGGAAGCTACCGATCGCACGCTGCAAATGGCGATGCCATCTACGGCGCCACCTCAGATTGGGCGAACAGAAGCTCTCATAGCAAGCAGAAGAGAGGGAGAAAACGCCGAAAGGAATACCAGGAAAATAAGCATCCCCATAGTTAGTGAAAAATGAAGGGGCTATTATTATTGTCAGGGCAGCTTTGACTGAAAGGGAATCTGCGAGGAACGCTATCTTGGCTGTAGGGGTTTCCCTGTTTTCCAGGATGGTTATACGTCATATTCTAGGTTGTGATCATTTCTGAGCGATATAGTAGGAATATTTTACAGCTGCTTTGACCATCCTCATTTTATGGTCTCGAAAACCAGCTACACAGTTCAACTGGTTTGAGGGAGTTGAAAATAATCGGGGGTTTTTTTTTTTTTTTTAAATCCTTTATTTACGTATCATTTTTATTTATTTATGTTAACTTGTTATGAATTTGTTGGTCATCTTATGAAGACTTTTGGTTAAGTTCAGATCGAGCATAATATTTTAATAAAGGTTGTTTTTATTTTTATTTTTTTTAAACAATTTTTTTTTTCGTACGCCCGCTATTACTCGAAGCGAAATCTCCGGTTAATATATCTAACCTGAGACTGATTTTTAGGTGAGTACCCTTTTTTCCTGTACACTGACAGGTGTCCTCTCGCCATTCAGGCAGATACTCGCCGACTTCGGAGGTACCCATTAGAGCTGGGTCGGCCCAGGAGCCGTTCAGGTTATTCCAGTCCCTGGTCGAAGATACTTCTTCAAATGTACTCGCCAGGGCTCGAACCTGGATCACCCGATCGCCAGCGCAGTGTGGTAACCATTACACCAGCGCGGCTCCCAGATTTAAAATCTATTAAATTCAGTCACTTTCGCTTTCACTCAATCATTTTCATTCTCTTTACGGAACATGGAACCACCACTACAGCTGTTCCTCTTGCAGGAAGGCTCCACGAAAACATTCGTGTACTATTGCACAGTGGCGTCACTAGAGGAGTGCGGACCGCGCCGAGTGACACCATCAGAGGGGGTGACACCAAAATAAATGTCTATACAATTTTTGTGCAGTGTTTCAGCAGAAATTTATTATTTTTAAAAAATAAAAATATCCCTGTAGTTAGTTATAACCATAAAAACATTTTTCGTAAGCCCAGCTTACATGAACTGTATAAATTTACTACATTTTTAATTCGAATTCTATCGCTTTCTTACCGAATTTTCACTTTAACCACATGAAACTATGTAAATATAAATATATTTAGGCTGTGCGTATGATATTGTAATTTAAAGGTGTAATTTTAATTTTGCTAATTGTTTATGTCACTACTATTGCCATTACATTCAGTGATATACGGGAATTACGATTTACGAGTAACATAGTAGTACAAAAAACATTACTAAGGATTCTGTATGGTTTGGTACGGGAGGAGGTCCATGGGGGTGACAACAAGAGTTACCGCACTGGATGACACCAACCCTAGAGACGCCACTGCTCTTGCAGCAATGGTTTTTGCAGCATTGTGTTTGACCTTACGAGGTTGCCAGCCTCACGCACAACCTCATCGCCTGCTGCAACATGCTGGCTGAAGCAGCAGACATATTCTTTCTTTGGTTTCTGGGAGACCCCCGGAAACGATAAAGGACTTTTTAGCTGTACCGCCGCTGACCAGTGGCTTGTTGCCTTTTTCTGAATTTCATTCACTGTCTCACTGTTTGCCTCGACACGATTTAGCAGGCAAGCTCCCTCACGCTGGAAGACAATCCTAACAGATCAGAGAGATAACCTTCGATCAAAAAATCCTTTGTCTCCAGGGCCAAACCAAAGGTGTGAAATGCTAGGCGTGTATCTCTCCTCACCTAACCCTTATCTCTACAAGCACTGCTTGTAATATGCTGGAGAGGGGGGAAAAAAGGAAACCCGACGCGCGACTGCTGCACGCCACCCTCGTGCGCACGAATGTATGGGATTATGAGCGAAGTGTCAGGCCTTGAAGAAGAATGATGAATATTACCGATTCGATATGCCTGTGCTATTTGTATCAGGTGAATCGGCGAGTGGAAAGAAGTTTGTCACCGTGCATGTAAGATTTCAGTTACCGTAAGTTCGGCTCATAACGAGTTTGACATTATTTCAGCAGTGATGCAGCACAGGGTCAGTATTCAAGGAACCTACATGTTTAGCAACATTTTATGCAACAATTCTTTGTCACTGGAAGTAAGAAAGAGAGTTCTTCATTGTTATATAGAACCAATCCTGACATATGGGAGTGAGTCATGGACAATTAGTAAAGGGGAATAGGGAAGGCACTAGAGGCAACAGAGATATGGTTTTACAGAAGAATGTTAAAAAAAATGCCATGGACAGCCAACAAAAAAAAGTAATAAGGATGTCCTGAAAGAGGCCAATGCGCAAAGGAAACTTATTTCACAAGTTAGAAAGAAGCAATCCATTTTTTTGGCATTTGGTGAGAAGAGGAAAGCTGGAACATATCGTAACAACACGTAAGATTGAAGGAAAAAAAATATAGGGGAAGACATAGCAGATACTGGATAGTTTGACATCGTGGCATGGAAAGGAAAGAAGTCAACAACAGAATTGATAAATTGTACTGACGACAGGAAGTTGTGGAGAGACATGATCTCCTACGCCACTGGGCACGGTACTTGAAGAAGAAGACATGTTTAGCTAAATGCAGGGTCGGTGTTAGGGTATTTAGAGTCCTATGCCAACAGTTCATTGGGCACCCCAGGAAGTTTGTATATATATACGGTATATATATATATATATATATGTATATATATATATATATATATATATATATATATATATATATATATATATATATATATATATATATATATATATATATATATATATATATACGTTACATAACACACATCCAACCACGTTAAATATGCACATGCATCTGCTAATACAAATATATGTATACACACTTATTTTAAATGGTGTAGTAGCGTTCCACAACATAACATTTTATTTTAAATCTGAACAGCTACTTTTTGAGTTTAACGTATAATATTGCTCTAAAACTAAATCCATGTTGATATCACGAGAAGAAAGAAGACATCAGATTAAGCTGGAAGAACTGGTCCTGGAGCAGGTCGACCACTTTAAATACCTCGGAGTTATTATAGACCGAAAGGGAGGCATCAAAGAAGAGTTGGCCACTCGAAAAGCAGCAGCTGGGAGACTTTTTCAGGCCATAAATCGAGGATTCCTCAGCAAGAGAGAGATTGGTAAAAAAAAGAAGATGGCTGTATACCGCTCCACCTATGTCCCAGTCTTGACAAATGGATGCGAGTCATGGGCAATGACTACAACCCACAAAAGCCAGATCCAAACCTCAGAAATGAGGTATCTGAGGAAGGTGGTTGAAGTAACAAGAAGAGACATGGTCCGCAACCAGATGATACGTCAAGGCAAAAATCCCACCCCCTGCAGACCCAAGTAGAACAGTCCCGACTAAGATGGTTTGGCCATGTCTGCAGAATGGGAGAAGATCGGCTACCACGACAAGCATGGGAAACAAAGAGCCAGGGATCCAGAACCTCAGGACGACCCAGAGTCCGCTGGGAGGACAACATTAAACAATCTTTGAAGGATCGAGGACTAGAATGGAACCAGGCCAGGAGGAAGACAGCCGATGGGATAGTCTGGCGCTCTCTCTTCCAAACCTCTACACCTCACGGTAGAAGGGGAACGACTAAGTAAGTAAGTATAATATAGTATAACTCATAAATAAATACAACCAAAAACATAGTACAATAAATGAAACACGTCCTGATATAACCAACAGCTTCAGTTATATGGTAAATCGTTGAAAGGAGCGTGCTACCAAAAAACAGTAGCAAACACCTTAATTTAAAATATATATATATATAAAATTTCATTATAACGGTATTTTAGTTCACTCAATTTTGCAATCCTCCAAATTTTGCCGCCTTAAGCGACCGCTTAGATCGTCTAATGCTTAAACCGGCTCTGGCTAAAAGGTATTTCAGTAGAAGAAAATGAAGAATAAGAAATACTTCACTTTTGCTAGTTCTCTCATTAGACTTTCAACAAAATCTGTCCAAGCCAGCATGTTGTCCTTAGTAATTTGCATACTTTTTTTTTTTTCAATGTATTCCTTGCACTTTTCATCACTGTCTCAAATTATCTTCGCCGTCGTTTCCTTTAAAGGTGTCTTCCTTTATCTCCTCTACCCTGTGTGTTCCAGAACGAACATTGCCTTATAATTCTAGCCTATGGTATACTCCGTGAATTTAGAATAAGAATTTATGCATAAAGTTGTACCATTTCATATGAGTCCATCTTGGCCGAACTGAGATGGCTGTGGCATGGTCAACGAATGGACGTTAGCAGTGTGACAAGAGTAGATGAAAACAAGAACAGAAACAATATGGATTAACAACACATAAATAAATCCGAAGTAGCAGATATATACTGGGAAGAAAGGATGAGAGATCGATAGACAGACAGAGATAGAGAGAGAATCAGATAAGAAGGCAGTGGATTGAATAGAGATTGTGTTTGCTATAAACAACGTGAAAGCTACGAGGTGCTGAAGCATATGAAGACGTGATATGCTACAACAGAGCGGTACAACCAAAGACAGACCAGTGAATGCAGAACAGTTCCAACTAAAGTGAACATCAAGAAAACGCCAAAAACCTGGACGTATTTCTAAGGACTGTAATCAAATTTAAAGCGCATTAGCTCAAAATCCAGCTATAAACGCGCAGTACGAATTAATCAATCATGTTAGAAAAGTTCTAATAACGCACTAAAAAAATATTTCTTTATATGTCATGCACGTTGTTCTCATGCAACATACTTCTTGAACAACTAATAAAAAAACGATGAAGAACCAAAATAATGCAGACCTGGATGACCTAAGAGTAGTGCTCCACAAACTATGTCAACAATTCAAAAGTGTTGTGATCCAATGAATCCCATCTCATTGTAACATTCCCGGCAATGAAGAGGCTGACAGATTGGCAAAGGAAGGTGGAAAGCTGCCTCAGCCTGACGCAAGTATAACTTTCGATCAGGAAAAGAGTTTTATCAGAATCAGATACAGGAACAGATGGGATACAGAGCATCCAGGCCACATACAAAATGATGCATATTACAAGCTCTGCAGAAGAGAACAAGTGATAATCTTCAGACTCTGCACGGGCCACAACAGATTGGAATACCATCTATTCAACAAGCTAAAGATAGGAACTACCGATTAGTGTAAATGCAGCATAGATACAATTCTGCTGCTGAACGTCTGCTTCAAAGATGCCCAACATATGAGCAACAGAGAAAGCGCATATGGCCGTCACCAGTACCATTCCTGAAAAAACAAAACTCTATGGATATGCAACCAGACTCAAGCTGACCGTTGCTGTCTTTGAACATATTCAAACTGACATCTGAGAGTTTACGATAAAGAAGAACCAGGAGAAGAACTAATAAACTTGTTATTGATAACAACAGCAAAATAGTATTATACGTGCTGTAGTTTTCAGAAGTCTGTGTGAAGACAAAGAAAAGACTACTTAGTTCTCATACTCGCCGTGAGAAGCGACTAATGTGAAGTTGTACATGACGCTGGCAACCGTATAATGTAAAACACATTGCTACAGAGGCCACAGCCGCAAGAGAAACATTTATTCTTGAATACAGGCTTCCTACAAGAGGACCAGGAGTAGTGGTGACGCTATGCTCTGTTAGGACAGAAAAGAGAAATGAATGAATAAGTGTACGTGTCTGGCCAGTTCTTTTTTTTTTTCAGTTTTTTTCCCCTTGTGTCGTTAAGCATTACAGGGAAATGTAGTTTATATCGTTTGTGCTGAATATGCTGTCATGGCTAGCTTCATACAATCTTTCCTCAGGATTTTACTTATTCTCAAGTTCAAACCAATTTATATTCACTTTATAGTTTTGTGTGTAGTTAATATAGTGTGTATGCTACCACCAACGTTCTTATTTCGTGGTTTTTGATTCTATATCTGTTGGTGACTTTAGTAACTTTGCTCAGGCAAGTCATCCAAAATATCGTAACATTCCTCTGTTGTGTTTTAAACAGTGGTATTCTTTGATACTGATGGCATCACAGATTCTGACAAAATCCTTTTGCTTTTCAGCATCCGCTCTATAGAAAATGCTTTAAAAATCTTCTATTCTGAATAAAAATGTTGCTACTCCATAATTTCGCTACTTTCACCAACCTTACATTTCCGGCATCGAGGCCTGGCTCATCTCATGTCATCAGGTGTTGATCTGACAACATACAAACATCCGAAAGTAAACATCTATTTAAATAGTTGTGACCGTAGCGACTTTGTTTTTACCGTCTGCTAGATTTGTTTCCCCTTGTTTGTTATCCCCCTTTCAACCTGTTGGCATCGTTTGTTCTGTCCTGGCGTGTTTGTAATGGCGTCTAAATCCGGACTTAAGGACACGTTGGAAAGATCGGTGGCTTCACATTGTCAGCAAGTTTCTCGACCAGGAAATATTTTAAGAGTCAAGTTTTTGCGAAACTTTGCAAATGTGGCAGATTCAAGACGTTCCCATCGTTGTATGTTTGTTGTCGTTATTATATATTTAATTTCACCCGAAAAGAAAACATATCTCGCTGAAGACAAACATTGCTGGTTGCACACAGAGTGCGTCGCAGTGTTTATTTAAGGAAACATTTTAGAAGTCAAGATTCTTTGAAACTTGGTCAAAGTATAATAATTCTGGCGTCGACCCTGATGTCTGCTGACGACAAAACATCATATATTTAACAGGAGTCAGGTTTCAAACAATTGTGGTCATCTCCTGCACGTTTTTTTTTTTCTTGACAAACTTAACGTTCTAAACATCCAGTTTCGTATCCAATACTGATTCTTCTTCTTCTTCTTCTTCTTCTTCTTCGTACACTCTCAGACGTCCACTTGAATGTTCTCAAAGAAAGCAGTAATCAGTTTGAGGCTATTTGAATCCCCGTAAAAGCTTTTCCACGAAAGGAGCTGGCGTCGGCCATATGCACTTTCTCTGTACCACATATAAGGGGCAACTTTGAAGCAGATGTTCAGCAGTCATTTTATCAGTGCCACAGTTACACTGATAGGTAGTTCCTATCTTTAGCTTGTTGAATAGATGGTATCTCAATCTGTTGTGGCCAGTGCGGAGTCTGAAGATTACCACTTGTTCTCTTCTGTGGAGCTGGTAGTAAGCATCATTCTGTGTGTGCCCTGGATGTTCTACATTCCATTTGTTTCTGTAACTGATTCTGATAAAACTCTTTGCCTCCTCAAAAGTTATGCTTGCATCAGGCTGAGGTAGATGTGAACCTTCTTTTGCCATTCTGTCAGCCTCTTCATTGCCGGCGATGTTACAATGAGATGGGATCCACTGGATCACAACACTTTTGAATCGTTGACAAAGTTTGTGGAGAACTACTCTGAGATCATCCAGGTCTGTACTATTTTGTCTTTTCAACGTTGCAATTACTGACTGTGCATCAGTAAAGAAAGCAACTTGTCTCTCTGCCGTTTCTTCTGTCAATATAACCTCTGCTGCAGTTTTCAAGGCCTCTGCCTCTGCTCTGAAGTTGCTGGAGAATCGTCCTGTCGCCACTGACAGCCTTTTTTCTGCACCAGTGCTTAAGGTCAGAAAGACACCCCCACCTCCATTTTCTGTTGCATTTGTTGCTGATCCATCTGTGTATGCATGGGTCCAGGTGTTGCGTGGATAATGTTTCTCTATGTATTTTGTCGTTATGGATTTTCTATCTGTTGCAGTTTGGCTTTTTTTACTTTCAATTCCAGGAATGTTTTCTATCATTTTAGGGAAACGATTTTGTTTCCAAACTGGAAGCTTGTGTGCAGTGTAGATGGGTTTAACAGTGGATATTTCATCTATGGATAATGCTCTCATTTGTGGTTTGGTTGATTCTACAAAATTACTTCGTTTGAGTCTTTGCCTTCTAAGAGCATTTATTCTATGGCACATTGGGTGGTCTGTTAGTCTTTTGAATTGTTCGGCCTGTTGTTGAGCCCTGCAGTCTCTTCTATCTGTCATTGGCTGGAGGCATGTAATCTTTTCGAGTTCTTTTATAGGTGTTGACTTCATTCTATATTTACGGACTATTTTTTCACCGCGAAAAGCAACTCAGACATTAGCTCAGATCCCCATATGCAAATCTAACATTTCGGCACTATTATTGTCCCTTTCATCCTGTTATTTGTGCCTCTAAGAGCTGTTGGTAGTTGAAGTGATATTCACGCGTGCTTTCAGTTATAGATGTGCTATGAAACATTCTCTTCCTACTGAAAGCTCCGGGCATACTCTCTATAAATATTTTGTGAGTCTTCCTACCAAAGTCATTCATTTGACATCGTCACGGTGTTTACCACATGCGCAGACTACATGTACTTTTATTCATTTATATTTTGTCTGTATTCAGACTGAAAAATATTTATACAGAGGAATGTTAAAAATATGAATGAGTGGCTAAATAAGAGAGTAGTGAGGGTGTCCTGAAAGAAGCCAATGGGCAAAGAGAGATTATTACTTATAAATAGATGGATGCAATCCACTTTCTTTGGTCATGTAAGAGAAGATGGAATCTGTCTAGTAATGTCTCTTTCAGTATTTATCTATTTCTCTTTACATTTTTCCTCATCTAACAGCATAGCTGGAGATTTAGAGAAAATGACATGGTGCAAAGGTGGGGCGTGGGTTGGGGAGCGAGGGAGAAAAGAGAGAGAGGGGGAGAGGGAGAGAGAGAGAGAGAGAGAGAGAGAGGACATAATTTTTAACTGTTTAAGGGAATTAATAATAATTCATTTCATTTGTCGATCTTTACTAATCACGGAGCTACCTCTACAGATGTGTCCCCTCTAGTAGCAGGAGACATGAAACTGTACAGAGACATGATCGCCCACGCCAACTGGCATGGTACGAGGAGAAGAAGAAGAATCTTCCTAAAAATCACCTCAAGTAACTAACGCTAATATGCATGACCATTATGGTAGACAGTGGAATGAGAAAACAATTTTTAAAATCGAAATACACATATAAAGAATATAGGAATATTTGTTTCAACAACAGAATGAATAAAGCGAGAACAGCCTTTGCTAGTCTCAACAACATCTGGAATTCATCTCAGTACAGCATAAGCACCAAATTAAGATTATATGATAGCTATGTACTTCTGTGCTTCTCTATGGTGCGGCATGCTGGAGAAAAAATAGAGAACGTAGTGACGAAATTGTCCTCTTTCAACACAATCTGCCTAAGGAAAATTATCCGAATCTTTTGGCTGAATACCATCACCAACCAAGAACTGCTTACTCAGAGTAACCAAGAGAACATGCACACCATTATAGCTGGCAGACGCTGGAGTTGGGTTGGCCACGTCCTCAGAAGAGACCCCGATGCCATCACAAGAACAGCTATGCTATGGACCCCTGAAGGAAAGCGAAAGAGAGGCCCAAAAACAACTTGGCGGAGAACTGTGGAGGCCTAGATGCAAAGAATGGACCAGAGTTGGGGCACTGCACAAAGGATGGCCGCCGACTGAGCAAAGTAAAAGCATTTTGTTGCTGCCCTACAAGATGCCACTAGGCGTGATGGGCCACTGACTGCTTTGACCGTCGGCGGCTAAGGCTCAAACAAGAAGAAGAAGGAATATTTTTAACCATGAACCAATAACATGCCGGCTTTCTCGCGAGAAGAGAAACGGAGACGACAATGGTGAGGACGATATTGAAAGACCTTGAGCTAATGGCATGCTATAGGGAAGCTTGTCATGCTTTTGTTGAAGGTCTATGCTCCTTAGGGTGCACAAGGGTAATTATGATGAAATAACATCTTGATACACGAACCTACTCAGCACAGATACACGAACCTACTCAGCACAGATACACGAACCTACTCAGCACAGATACAATAACCTACTCAGCACAGATACACGAACCTACTCAGCACAGATACACGAACCTACTCAGCACAGATACAATAACCTACTCAGCACAGATACACGAACCTACTCAGCACAGATACACGAACCTACTCAGCACAGATACACGAACCTACTCAGCACAGATACACGAACCTACTCAGCACAGATACACGAACCTACTCAGCACAGATACACGAACCTACTCAGCACAGATACACGAACCTACTCAGCACAGATACACGAACCTACTCAGCACAGATACACGAACCTACTCAGCACAGATACACGAACCTACTCAGCACAGATACACGAACCTACTCAGCACAGATACACGAACCTACTCAGCACAGATACACGAACCTACTCAGCACAGATACACGAACCTACTCAGCACAGATACACGAACCTACTCAGCACAGATACACGAACCTACTCAGCACAGATACACGAACCTACTCAGCACAGATACACGAACCTACTCAGCACAGATACACGAACCTACTCGGCACAGATACACGAACCTACTCGGCACAGATACACGAACCTACTCAGCACAGATACACGAACCTACTCAGCACAGATACACGAACCTACTCGGCACAGATACACGAACCTATTCAGCACAGATACACGAACCTACTCAGCACAGATAAGCAAAATAAAGAAAAGAAGTTGAACAATATTATCTTTGTTATTATAACAACTAAGGGGGAATTATACAGGGTTTTTGAAAAGTCATTTCTTATTTTGAAAAGTTTATTTCTTCACTCCTATATAAATAATTTAATTGAATAAAACGTCAAAGTAAAGACAATTAACTGTCATTTTATTACGTTTATGCTACACTTTATTAAGGTTTTAACTCAACGTTAGTTCTGGACGTAGATAACACGTGATCTCACAGCGGCAACATTTTTCTTGTCTCTTGTAACGTCAGTTTATCGGCCAAGTTAGATTTAATTTCATTTATTTTATTATGTTTCCGGGAATAAAAAAAATAATAAAACTTGTCCGCCAAATTGTAGTTACTGTTACTGATTTTGACATTTGTTTCATGTCTTTCCAATAGGAACGACCGATTTGCAGAGTGGCTAGAGCGCTGGCCTCTCGTGGTAAAGGTACTGGGTTCGAAACACGGTAGTGTTACGCTCCAGTCTACCCAGTCGTAAATTGGTACTAGACTCTGCAACTCTGCATTTGAGCTAGGGAAGGAAACTGGTTCCCCCCCCCCACCTCTCGACGCTGGACCTAGTATTGTGAAGTCTCTAACACCACTTCTCTACGGCAGTATCTGCTGTGGGACTACCTTCACCTTTTGTTTTTAACCATACCCAATATATACAAGTCAACATATAAACATGTTAGAGTAAAGCGTAACTTTTCAATCGCCGTGTGGAATACAGCCGGGGTTCTCAAACTAAATTTGTATGGCCCCTTTCTGAGCCTTATTTACCTCTGTGGCCCCCTAGAAATATAGCATGGCCCCTAGGGGACCATATGACCCAAGTTAAGAGCCACTAGAATAGAAGCCAGGCGCGTGACCGCAGCACTATCTCTTCAGCGGTTGGTCTAAGTAGCTACTCGTACATATGCATAACGCGATAGCTTTCTTGGACGATTATACTACTCGCTGTCACATACAGGCCAGGGCTTGAAATGACACGTCCATAGAATATGAGATTCTACATTCAGTTGCCAACAGACAATAACCAGAGAGAATTTTACATTCAGTTACTAACAAAAAGAACAATATTAATCTGCTGATGGTGTGGACATGACTTAGATCCCCGCTACGACTGATTCAAAGTGAAATCAAGTTACTTCGTTTATTCTCATCTGGTTTCGTTAGTTGTTGTATTTCTAAAATATCTACAGAGTTTTTAAAAAATCCTATTGTTAAATGTTTATATTCTCTCTTGTATCTATTGCATATTTATATGAAACAATTATGAAGACAAGCAGTGGTAGTTGTCAAAATAAATCAAATAAGGATTACAATGGCCGATAAACTGACGTGACAAGAGACAGCAAAAATTGCTGCCGACTATGATCAGACTGGATCTCACAATGAGCTGGTAATGTTAATGTAATACAACATTTTATGTCATAAAATTACAGGTAACACATAACCTATAACATATAAATTAGTTAGCTATAAGTGAAGAAATAACAATTTAAAAATAGATCGTGACTCTTCAATCGCCCTGTATATGCGAAAGAACTAACCAAAGGAAGAATAAACATGTATTTTCCCGGTGCAACGATACTTGTGGCGTTTCCTCGGTCTATGATGAGCGAACGGAAGGACGGATAAACTGTTTTAATAGAGTTAAGAACTGGTCACACAGGACCGTCTAACATTGTGGCCTTTGAAACAAAGAAAGAACAGATGCTATTCTTTTCTCTCCCCCGCATGTTATAAGAGGCGAGTAAGGTGGGTTGTGACCGGGGTATCAAGCACCACCTTTTAAAACACAGTGTGAGATAGGCTACTCGCTAGTGCTTCGGAGTTCGTACACTGTGCTGAGATACTCCTTGTATGATCTAAGAGAGAAGATGGGAGCATTGATGGAGTTGTCCGTGTGTAATGAAGAAAGTCCTTAAAAAAAACATACACACACACACAGAAACCGCCCTCTGCAAGAGTCTTCTTCTTCTTTGATCCGTAGCCACCGACCGTCAAAGCAGTCAGTGGCCATCACGCCTGGTGGCGTCTTGTAGGGCAGCAACAAACTGATTCCACTTTGCTCGGTCGGTGGCCATCCTTCGTACAGTGCCCCAACTCTGGTTCATTTTTTGCATCTCAGCCTCCACAGTTCTTCGCCACGTTCTTTTTGGTCGGCCTCTCTTTCGTTTTCCTTCCGGGGTCCATAGCATAGCTGTTCTTGTGATGGCATTGAGGTCTCTTCTGAGGACGTGGCCAACCCAGCTCCAGCGTCTGCCAGCTATGATGGTGTGCATGTCCTCTTGCTTGTCTGCAAGAGTACATCGATATTTTGTATGAGCTTCCTGAATGTAGGAATAATACAGTGGTGTCCCCATGCTTCATAAGGAACCAAAAAGGGAAGATAGGAAGGAACTGACTTTAAAATGTTTGAAAAAAATAAATAAATAAACTTAAACTTCGTTAATCACAATCTAATAAAACACAAGAGAAGTTGAAGAAATCAAAACACAAAAGTGAGGGGGGGAAGAGGAGGAGGGACAGCATAAAACATTGTATAAAAAAATCAGGTATTTTATGCAGAGTGGAGAAAAGTGTGCATCCATGTGTTACCGGTGCCCGAAAGGGGAGCAAAGAATAGCAACACACATCCTTAAAAAGCGACTGAGGAGGGTTGGGCATGTGGCCGGTTTCCCCATCTTGTGAATTGTAAAAAAAATAAAAAAATTTGCTTAACAACAAAAACTTCAACAAACATGGGCAGGTCAACTAAGGAAAATAACACTCAGCCAACCAAGACAAAAGAAGGTCCCCTGGCATGGAGGCGAATGACGCAACACAGGGAAAGCCGAAAAGGAGTATGTGATGCGGACTAACCTGCTTTCTCCTAGGAGAACCGCCAGATTTGGCACCTGGAATGTTCGAACATTGAACGAACAAGGGAAGACGGTACATGTGGCAGCAAAAATGAGCTACTACAAGATAGATGTCCTGGGACTGTGCGAAACAAGGTGGAAAGGGGTAGATAGGAGGAAACTCAGCACGAGGGGTGGGGGGAGGGGTCCTTGTTCTGGAACCCCCATGGGTAAGAGAGGCAGAAGTAGACCAAGAAACACAAGGAGAAGAGAACTGGAGACAGAAGTGAAAGTGATGAGGAAAACGTGGAAAGAACTTGAGCTGATGGCACGTGACAGGAGGACTTGGCTTGTGTTTGTGTTATTTTCTACTCTTTTCCTTTCTCTCATTCTTTTTGTCTTTCTGTCTCATGCATTCTTGTCATTTTACTGACCTTCTGCAAGCCACGTCTCTTGCATTTGACTTAAATCCTTGAACAGTTCTGTGGAAAAAATAAAAACGAGAGAACCCTCATTTTTTATAATGTATAATAGACGCCTTGGAAGTTTTATGTTTATTGTCATTTGTCTATTGTTTAATTTCAAGTGCAAAAAAAGCACAGACACACACACACGCGCACACACGCACGCGCACACACACACACACGCACCCATTCCGCTCAAGACAAATTCCAAGCAGACGACACAGGATGATGTAGATGTATTGAGGGAAACATTTAAAAAGTCGAGTATATAACTCGTTGATTATACCTAATCAGACCATAAGGTATTTTATGTTCGACTTGTGCCCTAAATATAACTAACGGACTTTGTGTCTTGGTTGAACAGATCGCGCCCCGCCAGTATGAGGCAAAGCTCATGTTTGAAAATTTTTTGTTTTTTAAAGTCAAGAGTCTTTGAAATATGGTCAAAGGGTAATTTCTTCTTCTTCTTTTTTTTTTTTTCTTTTTCGAAAAAATTATTGTAGGCAATGTGCTCGACTGCACCACTTTGGTCGTCTACGTTAAAAAAAAAAAAATGACGTGATAAATATTGTGTTGTGAAGTCACGACATTTATACTCCAATGTTTACACTCTACCACTGTCATAAAAAAAATGAAGTGTTAAATAGTGTGTTGTGAAGTCACGACAGTTATACTCCAGTGTTTACACTCTAACACTGTCATCTTCACATTTATGCTCTAATATGCATACACAACCCCGTTATATATATCACTACTTTTATTTTCACAAAAAGCAACGTAATAGTATTAATACTAACAACAATATTCATTAAAAAAAAACCTCGTACGGTAGTGAACAACGAGGACCCATAATATGAAGGAAAACATTAAAGAAGGAATATGTACAAGCGAAAAAAGTAGGCAAAAAAAAGAAATATGGAAACATAAGAAAAACATCAGCACAGCAGGGTCAAACCATTCACCAACCAAGTAAGCTATCAAGCAATGTCTGGTGCATCTGACCTGGAGGCCATGCATTTGTTCCCTGCTCTCATGCGCTCTGCGTGCCTTATACAAAATTGATAACTCGAAAATTGCGAATAATCCCTATGACGAAGTGAGCACGACAGAGACGCGGTGGATCGCACGTGCAGGCAAGCGGTTTTTTTCCTGACAGCGGCCGTGTTAGCATAACGTTAAATTAGCCCGCACGGATAATAATTGTTTTTCTTTTATTAATAACATTATTCGCCCCGCTGTTCCATTAGTGAAAGGTGTCAATGGAAGACACGACGACCATGGGTGAGCCGCCCACAACAGGGTGGGCCCGGGGGTTGGGGAGTTTGGAGCATTGAATGAGGAGTGAGCACGGGAAGGTAACAACGAGAGTGACTAAAGAAACAGATTGACGGGCGACGGGAAGGAAGAATAAATAATGCCTCATCTAACAGCATAGCTGGAGGTTTAGAGAAAATGACATTGGTGCAAAGGTGGGGCGTGGGTGGGGGAGGGAGAGCGAGAGAGAGAGAGAGAGAGAGAGAGAGAGAGAGAGAGAGAGAGAGAGAGAGAGAGAGAGAGAGGATACAATTTATAACTGTTTAAGGGAATTAATATTAATTCATTCCCTTTATAGATCTTTACTAATCTCACGGAGCTACCACTACAGATGACCCCCTCTAGTAGCAAACCTGTGTAAAAGTTCCCCCCCCCCCCCACCTCGGGCTCTTGCAGCGCTGGTTTCTGTATTAATCTGTTGTACATGATGAGGTTGCTAGTCTTACGTACAACCTCACTTTAGGCGCCTCTTATGACATGTCTCAGTCAGCAGTCAGTCTTTTTGCAACTTTTTTTTTTTTTTATAAATTGTTTTCGTTTGGCGAGGCGCACCGCGTTCAACCTAGACACAGAGTCTGTCGGTAATATTAGGGCTCATGTCCAAATATAAAAAAAAAAAACCTTACGTTCAGTTTCACAGGTCCTTCTATTATAATATCAACGCAAGCAATGAGGTTATCTGTTATTTTGAAATATGGAAGCAGATCTTTTTGCCGAGCACGAAACACAGACACATGCACATTCTCTTCTAGAAGATTCCATTGCTGCAGTCTGGACCCCAACAGCTCTGCTTTATTTTTTGGCAATTCCAGATCTCTCACTAGATCATTCAATTCACTCTGGGTAATTTTATGTGGCTGTGCAGACTCTTCAATAGGCACGAAATCAGGATCTCTTGATGTAGATGCTTTCACGGGTGACGTAAGTCCACTGGCCTTATTTTCTTCTTCATCATCCAGAGTATAAGATTCTGGTGGGTCCGGAACAGGAAGTCCTTCCCCACGAGGCACTGGCCGCATAGCAGAGGGAATATTCGGATAAGTCACAGGCCGCTTTTTCTTCTTAGAAATGCCATGTCCAATTGGAGGAGTCATGCAAAAGTAACAATCATTAAGATGGTTTGTCCGTTCCCTCCATACCATTGGAACTGCAAAACGCATCGATCGTCCTTTTCGGTTCAACCAGCAGCGCAGATTCGTTGCACAGGATTGACAACATATGTGTGGGGCCCAATACCAGTCCTGGTCACCGATCTCACAACCAAAATAAAGGCTGTAAGCTTTCTTTATCATCGGTGTAGTGGGTCGCCTTTGTGATAGCAAAGTTATTTGTCCACAAATGTAGCAAAAATAATCCGCACTGTTCACACATTCACGAGGCAACTTGAATGATACGTCTGCGCTCACAGAATCCCCAACACAATTGATGACAAGGAGGAAATGTGGTTGCAATGACTGCTACAGATTGCGTTATCCAATTGGCGCTCAAGACTATCCGTCTCGTGGGGAATCACGCGCCAGGGCTATAGAAAAGAGAAGCCTGGGTCATTCGCGTCGGGAAGGGGAAGCCACCAGCCTACTGACCACCCCCCCCCCCCCCCCGATCTTGAAAACTAGAGCTAATTCGCGATTTTTAAGTTCAAATTCGTGATCAGCATGCCCAAATTAGTTAACAAATAGCTACTTTTTGTCTCGGATACATTTTGGCTGTTGTCCAATGTTATTTTTTTCTCTCCGCATAGACCCCCCCCCCCCCCCCTTCCCCAGGAACTAAGCGAGGCAATGGAATTAATATACATAACAAACATAACACCTTAGACAAAGGGGTACTATAACAAAAAGCGATAGGTAAGCAAGCAGGGAATGAGGAAACAAAATGTATATGTAACTTATGACCCGATATATTTGTAACTGTTCGTGTTTGTTTAGTTAAAGTTGAGAAGTGGAATAACCGAGGATAAAGTTTAAAGGGCAAATTTGTAACTGTTCGTGTTTGTTTAGTTAAAGTTGAGAAGTGGAATAACCGAGGATAAAGTTTAAAGGGCAAATTTGTAACTGTTCGTTTTTGTTTAGTTAAAGTTGAGAAGTGGAATAACCCAGGATAAAGTTTAAAGGGCAAATTTGTAACTGTTCGTTTTTGTTTAGTTAAAGTTGAGAAGTGGAATAACCCAGGATACAGTTTAAAGGGCAAATTTGTAAATGTTCGTGTTTGTTTAGTTAAAGTTGAGAAGTGGAATAACCCAGGATAAAGTTTAAAGGGCAAATTTTTAACTTTTCGTGTTTGTTTAGTTAAAGCTGAGAAGTGGAATAACCCAGGATAAAGTTTAAAGGGCAAATTTGTAACTGTTCGTGTTTGTTTAGTTAAAGTTGAGAAGTGGAATAACCCAGGATAAAGTTTAAAGGGCAAATTTGTAACTGTTCGTGTTTGTTTAGTTAAAGTTGAGAAGTGGAATAACCGAGGATAAAGTTTAAAGGGCATATTTACAACTGTACTTGTTTGTTTAAATGTGAGCAGTGGAATAACCCAGGATAAAGTTTAAAGGGCATATTTACAACTGTACTTGTTAGTTTGAATGTGAGAAGTGGAATAACCGAGGATAAAGTTTAAAGGGCATATTTACAACTGTACTTGTTTGTTTGAATGTGAGAAGTGGAATAACCGAGGATAAAGTTTAAAGGGCATATTTACAACTGTACGTGTTTGTTTGAATGTGAGCAGTGGAATAACCCAGGATAAAGTTTAAAGGGCATATTTACAACTGTAAGTGTTTGTTTGAATGTGAGCAGTGGAATAACCGAGGATAAAGTTTAAAGGACATATTTACAACTGTACTTGTTTGTTTGAATGTGAGCAGTGGAATAACCGAAGATAAAGTTTAAAGGTCATATTTACAACTGTACAGTACTTGTTTGTTTGAATGTGAGCAGTGGAATAACCGAGGATAAAGTTTAAATGGCATATTTACAACTGTACAGTACTTGTTTGTTTGAATGTGAGCAGTGGAATAACCGAGGATAAAGTTTAAAGGGCATATTTACAACTGTACGTGTTTGTTTGAATGTGAGAAGTGGAATAACTCAGGATAAAGTTTAAAGGGCATATTTACAACTGTACGTGTTTGTTTGAATGTGAGAAGTGGAATAACCGAGGATAAAGTTTAAAGGGCATATTTACAACTGTGCGTGTTTGTGTGAATGTGAGCAGTGGAATAACCCAGGATAAAGTTTAAAGGGCATATTTACAACTGTACGTGTTTGTTTGAATGTGAGCAGTGGAATAACCGAGGATAAAGTTTAAAGGACATATTTACAACTGTACTTGTTTGTTTGAATGTGAGCAGTGGAATAACCGAAGATAAAGTTTAAAGGTCATATTTACAACTGTACAGTACTTGTTTGTTTGAATGTGAGCAGTGGAATAACCGAGGATAAAGTTTAAATGGCATATTTACAACTGTACAGTACTTGTTTGTTTGAATGTGAGCAGTGGAATAACCGAGGATAAAGTTTAAAGGTCATATTTACAACTGTACGTGTTTGTTTGAATGTGAGAAGTGGAATAACCCAGGATAAAGTTTAAAGGGCATATTTACAACTGTACTTGTTTATTTGAATGTGAGAAGTGGAATAACCGAGGATAAAGTTTAAAGGGCATATTTACAACTGTACAGTACGTGTTTGTTTGAATGTGAGCAGTGGAATAACCGAAGATAAAGTTTAAAGGGCATATTTACAACTGTACGTGTTTGTTTGAATGTGAGAAGTGGAATAACCGAGGATAAAGTTTAAAGGGCATATTTACAACTGTACGTGTTTGTTTGAATGTGAGCAGTGGAATAACCCAGGATAAAGTTTAAAGGGCATATTTACAACTGTACGTGTTTGTTTGAATGTGAGCAGTGGAATAACCCAGGATAGAGTTTAAAGGGCATATTTACAACTGTACGTGTTTGTTTGAATGTGAGCAGTGGAATAACCGAGGATAAAGTTTAAAGGGCATATTTACAACTGTACGTGTTTGTTTGAATGTGAGAAGTGGAATAAACCATTAAAAAAAGGTAGTCCCATAACAGATACTGCCGTAGGGGAGTGAAGTGTTAGAGACTTCACTTTACTAGGTCCAGCATCGTGAGGTGGGTGTGACCAGTTCCCTTCCTCACTGCTTTTTCCTTCCTTAACTCAAGAGCAGAGTTAGGTACCCATTTTCAGCTGGGTAGGCTGGAGCGGGTCGATACCGTGAATCGAACCCGGAACCTTTGCCGCGAGAGATCACTGCTCTAACCACTCTGTCAATCGGAAGCTCTAATAAACCATTAAATATATAGGTTAAAAGGCGTGTTTGTAAATGTACATGTTTGGATGAAGTGGAGCAGTGGAGTAACCTAGTCTATAGGTTAAAGGGCGAATCTGTAACAGTATTTGTTTGTTTAGTTGCAGATACGCAGAGGAATAACTCAGTATTTAGGCTGCAGGGTATATTGGTAACTGTTTACTTGGTTTAAAGTGGAGCAATGGAATAAGCCATTTTATAGGTTAAAGCCTTGAGACATTTAAAATGAAAACAAGTTATATAACAGCTTTGACGTTGGTCAAAGTAATTAAAACAGCGTTTCTCAAACTGTTTTGTTCACAGAACACTTATTCATTTAAAAATAATTGATGGAACAGTGATCCTAAAAATTGGGTTCAAGGTTGCATTTTACAAGTTTATATTGTATTTTACGATTAATTAAAATTAAGTTTAAGCTGTGTAAATAAAGAAAATAATTAATACAGCTAAAATAATAATAATTAGAACCATCAGTAGTTTAATCATGTTTGTTTTTTATTACTCATAAAAGTAAAGAAAATGAACAAGTAATTGTACATTTTATATTAATGAGAAGAATGCTTTTGTTTTTTACCATCACATATTCGCTTGATATTTGGTACAATGTTTGAAAGTTGAATTCTTATGTCTTGGGCAGCGTCAAGTCTGTTCCTAAATGTTGTCTTCGTAGCTGCATAATAAGAAAATCCTATTTCAGATAGGTATGTTGTGTCAAATAGAAGAAGCATTTGAACTGCCTGTTTTTCAATGTTGAGGCATTCTTGCAAAACACTGCTCCAAAATCATTTGGGGAAAGTTCATTAATTCTTTGTTTTATTCCTGAGTCTGAAGTCAAATCAACCAAACTCTCATCATCATGAGCTTATAAGCATGCTGGTTTGGCTGCAATTGCAAATGGATTTCATTTCCATTTTAAAAATAATGTTTGAAAATAAGTTGTTAGTACTTGTTAGCAACCGGTTCTACATTTTTTTCTTCGCAGAACACCTTTCAATAGCTCGCGGAACACTAGTTCTCCACGGAACACAGTTTGAGAAACGCTGAGCTAAAGGATCTCCCACATGTACATGTGTTGTTTTGTTCAGGCGGTTACTTTCACTATCAAGGGCCGAGAATGTAACCTCTTCAAGTATGAGCGTAATGCTTTGTGCATCTTCGAATTTATCGTATTTTCTTTGACCCTGCTCCACATCAACGAATGCACCAAATATTGTAAGATTACTTGTATCATAAGAAATAGCCTATACAAGTTGCTAAGTACGTCTGTTAACTCTTATAAGACTGGTTTATTCTCATATTTGTAATTGCTTCGAGCTTTATCCTTAACACAGAAATGCAATATCTTATTTAATTAAACGCGTGAACGACCTGGGGGTCTTTGAAGAGTTAATGAAAGAATAGGATTTCTCCACCCTCAGGCATGTCGTACAAGGCCACTAAAATGAGGTTATGCATTGGGCCGTCAACCTCGTCATGTCAAACAAAATGCCAGAGAGACCATCACAGCTTGATGCATACTTCCTTCAAGGTAACCAGCTAAAGGGGCGGGCTCCTTGCGCCGTAATAAACGCAGAGAAGAAAACGATGATGGTGACAACAACAGTTTGGCGTCCGCACGTGGTCCTCGTGACAGGTCATTCCTGGTTATTTAAATCTCACGACCAGTCTGACAGAACATCATCATCCTCATGTCTTATATGGCTCACCGTGGAGCATGGAACTGCCCCTGCAGCTGGTCTACTTTCAGAAAAAGCTTCACCAAAACATTCACTATCTTTAGCTGTGGTTCGTTCTGTAGTATTTTGTTTTATATGATCAAGTTGCCAGCTCCCTGCACAACCTCATATTAGTAGCCTCATACGACATGCCTAAGACATCAGAACCTATTCTTTCATTATCTCCTCAGAGAACCTCGAGAGCTCGGCGAGGCCTCGCAGAAAGTAATGCAGCTGTAGACTTTATTCTCACGTGCACATTTACTTCTTGTTTTCCTTCAAAATGTCTGCCCTTTATATAAGCGTCTCCTAACGCCTGCAAAGTATCAAAACCGAATATCCAAATAAGGTCAACTTTCATGAAAGACAGGTTAAGACTTTGTGATCCTTTGGCAGAAGCCTTGACACTTTTGCAGTCCTTAGTCCACAAAGGAGGACCGCTGAATGTCCACTCAGCAGGACAGTTAAAAGTCAGTGGGAGAAAGAAGTACTCACCCTCTGAATCGTGTAGAAGCACGTGTGAATCTGGAGGGGCGTCTGGCACTGCTTTCATCTCCTCATTATATACGGCGGTTGAGACAGGGGGGCCTTGGGGCATTCAGTCTGACAACTGGTGCACGAGGGGCGGGGTGGAAGGGAAAACGTTGAGATTGTCAAGGCATGATTATGAGGCTGAAGAAGACAAGAAAATGAGAGGAAATCTGTGGTGATGATGATGGGCAGGAGCAGGAAGACAATGAAGACAGATAGTCAAGGTATGAATGTGCTTGTGAGAGATAAAATGAGCAGGGACTGTCATATAATGCTGCTTTTTTAAACGACGAGCTATGAAATAGTTGATGACAGTGGCAGTAATGACGGTTGAAGAAAATAATAATGAAACTTTTCTTCTTGTCCGTTTTTCGCTCATTAACATTCCTGATCTTCCACTGTATAGTTTAATAATAGTAACATCGTCATCATCATCATCATCATCATCACTGCCCTGTAGCAGCCTGGGAAGTATAGGACTTCAATCAAGTCAAACAAGGCAATTCTTTGACATTTGGTGCACGTTTTTTCTTTCGCAGTTTTATCCCTTTTACGCATGTTCCTAGTTTCATTTTCCGTGTTTTTTACGCCACCCTCTTTTTTTTTTTTTAACCATAGGTTTTCAGATCAAAGATAGTCTTGTAATGCCATCAGAATGCCTCCTTAGTGTATGTCCTATCCAGGGCCTCATCGTCTGTTCCTTATTCTTTGCTCCACTGGTGTTTTTATGGGTTTTTTTTTTCATCCACACTAGTGACCCGGTCATGGCATTTCAGTCTGTTTATTCTGCGAAGGCACTCATTTATGATAAATCTGTAACTCCTTTGCTGCCGTTTCCGCTGTTTTCCATGTTCCAGAACCAAACAATGGGACTATTTGAGAATAGTTACTTTTGTTTGTTTGTTTGTTGCACCTCATCCACATATTTTCCACGCAATGAAAGCTTCCCCATCCCTTGTTCTCTGTATTCCCATTTTGATTTCACTGTCCGTTCCTCCAGCCCTGTCCTTGTTATCTCCAGATGTACGCCCGATTGCACATCTTGCCGGGGCGCCTCTCCAAGTGCAATTTAGCCACCACTTGCCTAACTTATTCTAATAATTCTTGTCCATTCCTTGTGGATTCCGAGACTCAACTGTTGTAATCTCACACGCAGCATTCTCTTTCCATCTTGCATTCGGTTTCTGACACTAGTGAGAAGAACATGATCATAGACCTCTTCCAGAAAGCCAGCTGTTTTCTTCGAGTCTACTGAATTCCATTTCTGGTGATTGATGTTTTCGTTGTCATAATTCAAACTAAAGCCAGCAGGACGAGAAATAGTCATAAGAGACATCCATGCTGCTACCTAATTCTCATTGTATACGGCTCTGCAAGATTTACCTAATGAAGTACTCATACGTCATTTTTAACATACTTTCCTTACTATGCCAGTGGACTCAGGAGAGGCTCCATAGTGCCCCTTCATTTTCCAATGCGACTTTCTGTCAAATGTCAAAGACCTTTCGTCGTCTAAAAATCCAGACGTCAAGTGGTGAACTCATCTTCAAGCTTCGTTCTACAATCATGCGCAAAGTGGCTACCCAGTCTGCACAGGATCTGTTCTGTCTAAAATCTACCTTTTTCTCGCAACTGTCGTCGTTTGCTCTTTTTCATCTCTCTAGTACGATCCCGTTCAACATTTTTCCCGACATTGACAACATCATCCCTCTGTTTACTCTTACAAATCTCTCCTACCTGGCAACCCAACCAGATTTCCCCCCGCCCTTTGTTTTCCAGTCCATGGCACTTCGTCTCTACCAGCATATAGTCAGCAGCTTGCACAACATCTTTGTAGAAGTGTCCATATCCGCCCTGAAAGTCTCTACTGGAATGCACCATTCTCCAGACACCGAAACTTATATATTTCTTCTTCCCATGATTTTTCAAAGCAAATATGCAACCACATCTCCACTGTGTGGAAATCTGGGTGATCTCATGGAGTCAATCCGCGCAGAACTTCCTCAAATATTTCCTTACACACTAAGAGTTATGCAAAGATGATCAGAACTTCGCATTCATCAATACATGATCAGTTCGACTCTTTCTCCTGTGGTCTGGCGGTATACACGCCGTTCCATGTATTCCGTTATGTTGAAATACGCTTCCTCCCACAACAAGCAGATTTGAAGTTCAGAAGAGGATGAAAATCTCTCCACTTTCAACTGTTGTCCCAAGTCCAAGGTCTCTCGCGATCTCTTCAAGGCCATCACCGCATGCTCCCACAGCTGCCCTCAGACCATCAACCAAGACCGTTATATCTAAACCCCTCTCTTTATACGTGACTTATGAAATCTTAGACAAAACTTCTTCACAGATTCTTCCAAGCCATCAACTGTTGCATGACACAGGACAACACTTATCTCTGCCCTCCATTTGGCAGTTTGAAAAGCCGCTGACACCAGATGATGGCTGACAATTTTGATGATTATTTAATGATGATGAATGTAAAAATTATGATCCTAGTTGCGCTAATGGTGTCAAAAATAGTTGTTAATAATGCTGCTCATGTTAATAATTGGTGAAAATGGCGATACTGCATTTTGATGGTTGATGATGACAAAGATTGTGATGATAAGAAAAATGATAACTTTTCTTATGATTATGGAAACAGTGGAGACTAATAATAATAACGATGAACGTAATAACTATAATAACTATATTTAAACATCAGATCAAAAAAATAATAATTTTAAAAATCTAAGAAAATTACGTATGTTTCACATAAAAACGTATGTGGATATTTGTTTGAGGACTGAAAAAAAAAAAAAAAATTGAAGATTTTTTATAGCCTTCTGTTCGACAGGGCCGGATTAAGCCAAGCAGGGCCTCGGATTTTTGGTGTTTGGGTCTCCCTTCACCTAACAGTCAATAATTTTAATTTCTTTTTCAAACCCCTCATCATGATGATGGTATATACTAGGATTAATTAATAGACTGGCATGTTCGTTTGTTAGCCTTTCTTACTTCTGTTATTAGTTATTATTATTTATTAATGTTCATTAGTATATATTTTTATTATTATTAAGGTAAACACAATAAACACATTTAAAATAGTTCACTGTGCCCGGGGTGCATTATGTCTTTTAAGCTATTTTTGTTTTTACTATCTTTTTAGAACGTTAGAAATGCGATTTAAAAGTGCAAAATTTTCTGTTTGTACATAAATCTATGCATTTTTTAAATTTTTTTTTAACTTATACACAGGCCCTCAAGAGCTCCGGGCCCCTGGGCTTCAGCCTACTTAGGCTAAAGGATAATCCAGCCCTGCTGGTTGATTGCCATCTTAGTTGTAAAGCTGGTTTAACATTTGATTGAGAACATGTTTCAATTGATATTCGTTTAGTACTTTCATTTCATAATTTATTCGTTTAGCCCTTTAACTTTCATAATCTATTTTCTTGATAATTGATCATTTCTGATACCTGACATACTCACGTTCACTGAAAATAGCAAACTGTGAGTGATACTGTTATTGCATATAGTTGATGAATGTTAATTGTTAATCAGAATCGACCTCACTGCGCTCAGGGCAAACCCATAGGTGCACAGTCTCCTTCAGAAAATGCCGAAGAGTATGAATGCTAGTTGGTGAATGACATTTTTGAAGCAGTGCTGGCTGTTTTCAAGTAAGCAAATTTAAAACAAAACGTTCTTATATTTAGGAAACTCGTTTAAAGAAGTTCTCAAAGCTATAGCTGAATAAAAATAATATTTAAAACAAACGACAACAAGGAAATAGATTAAAAGTTCGCCCAGTGAAAAATTGTTGTGTCATGAGATGAAAGACTGCTAAAACATAAGGAATAGTTTCCCATGTGCACGATTATTTTTTTTTTTTAAGGGGCTATAACTTAACATTTTGCTCTCAGCTTGAAGCAATCAAAGAGTATATAATGATGAAATTGTACGATTTTCATGAGATAAACTTTACTGAGTTGGTGCTCAATTTTCTGAACTCGCAAAACATATTGCTCAAAATCTAAACAAGCAAAGAG
The DNA here is from genome assembly GCA_024509875.1 of Oreohelix idahoensis. Taxonomy (NCBI): domain Eukaryota; kingdom Metazoa; phylum Mollusca; class Gastropoda; order Stylommatophora; family Oreohelicidae; genus Oreohelix; species Oreohelix idahoensis. The sequence continues at coordinate 349,464 of JAMPIV010018581.1, read as the reverse complement.
GGGAAACCCGAGGCTTGTAAAGAGTAAATAAATAATACAGAAAAGGTATGTTTCAGGCACTCGTGAGAAATAAAGAAGTAGAAGATAGACAACAGAAAAACAACAGAAGTGATTGGCTTACCGGGAATCGAACCCAGGACCTTCCGAACGACACCACCGTGGGTTCGATTCCCGGTAAGCCAATCACTTCTGTTGTCTAGTCTTCTACTTCTTTATTTGTCACGAGTGCCTGAAACATACCTTTGTGTATTATTTATTTATTTACTGCTCAAAACCTGCTAGAGGAATTGTGGGATTTGTGCCACGATTGCGAGGCCCCAATACTGTTTAAGGAGAAAAGACATGAGTGGATTTGATTAAAGGGGGGAAGAAATTACACTTGCTTGTGTCAGGAAGCAACCTTCTTGATGCAAAGGTTTCCATTGGTTTGCCAAGATGAAAGTGGTTTCAACAATGTATAACATGTGCTTGGGAAGACAAGAAACACTCCACTGATGCGTAAGATGGGTAATCGGAGACTGACGGTGCCATACATTGTCCTGGATGTCAGTGCCGAAGTTAAAACCATCATCCACAACAAGTACTCGTACAAAAATCAGTGGAAGGAGGAAGGTCATGGTTACAACAGAGATGACCCAATCCACCAACTTAACAGACACCAACAGACCCTCATTTTCCGCCTTGAGAACTGACCACTGCAGATTACTGGGCCATCTCTATCGCTTCAAGATATCTCATACAAATGAATGTCCACGTGGAACTGGAATCCAGACCCTCGATCACATTCTCCAAAACTGCCCAATGCATGATGACCCACGATGACTGACCTGGCCAGGGGGTGCTCAGCTCAAGAAGTAGTTATGGGGTTGCCGCGCTGACCTGAAAAAGAATGTGGACTTCGTTCTGACGACAGGCCTGCAGATTTAGCATGACTACAAACTGAACGCAGAAGAAGAACTGCCTTAGCTTTCAACAGCACGAAGACATTCTTACCCACAACAAAACAGCCCCTGGAAGTGAAGATGATTAAAGTGGCAATATGCATCCTATTTGGTTAATTTATGCACCTAACCTAGTCAAAATGGAGGCAGCAGAGATGTGGTTCCGAAGAGGAATTCAACAGTCGCCTTAGACAAAACTATGAAGCTCACTGGCAGCTCAAGTGCTTAATAAAGATGACCTGGACAATAAACACATGGATAAAAAAACAAATGGAGGCAACAGGGGTGTTTTCGAAGAAGAATTCAACGGTGGCCTTGGACAAAACTATGAAGCTCACTGGCAGCTCAAGTGCTTAATAAAGATGACCTGGACAATAAACACATGAATAATATATGTAGTGGATTTGATGGTATTGTATGATGGTGATATTGCTACGTGTGATGCATGAGGTCAGCTGTGAAGGCTCCTGAGATAAAATGTAGCTGTGAATTGTCAGAAGGCCCTTCGTGCTACCACTACGACCTCACACCTATCTTTTTTTTACTAATGAATGTGGCTACGTTAAATGTCTAGGGTAATGATATGTAATGTGTTGTGGTAGTTTACATACACACACACAGATATATACTAAGTTTAATGATATTAATAAATGTTATAATACACTGAACTAACTCAAGTGTGTAAAAATTGGATAGTAATTTTCTTACATTTATTTGTTCTGAACCAAGGTTTTATTTTGGCCAGAACATATGAAAGGTTTAGTAATTATGAAAGAAATGCATGAATATTACATAATAAATGCAAGGGGTGTACATATATATGTTACTAGACTAGTTAATATTATTACTGTTTATAGTAGTAATCTATTTGGGAGAACATTTAATGGATGTGCTGTTGGGGTGGCCTCATCACTCCCTGTCTATGGTGACTACACATTGTCCAGTTATTTGATGGAATTGTTATGGGTGTGTTAGCAAATAAGTTGAGTTGGTGAATTCTCAGCAGACCAGGCGCTCACGTAGCTTGAAGGTGTAGCTCTGGTGCTGAGATCTGGTGGCCCCACCTCTCCGTGCTTGGGGGCAATATCAGAAGTCTGGTGGCCCCACCTCTCCGTGCTTGGGGGCAATATCAGAAGTCTGGTGGCCCCACCTCTCCGTGCTTGGGGGCAATATCAGAAGGTTGGTGGCCCCACCTCTCCGTGCTTGGGGGCTATAATAGGCTGCTCTGACCAAGTTATACTGCACGGGTCCACTCTGGTAAAATTCAACAACTCATTTGACACCACATTGGTGCCAACTGAAACTCACAGCTCAGAAATCAAAGTATTAGTCATGTGTCAGAATTCCATCCTCTAACCATTTCTGGACACAACACTACACAACAACAACACCACATAGACGGGTCAGATCTTTCTGACCAAACAACACATCTTACCAAGTTGGTTTCACATAGGATAAGTTCTCCCAGACTACAGATTCTGAAATATGTTCATTAGTTTCCTGCCATAGAATAGGATAGGTGATATGTTTCACTGATCTCAACACTTGATCTGTCCTTCCTAATCCTTGCTGGAGTTTATGTATTTTATTTGTCTCTAGACCCTGAACTGGGGCGGGGGGTCTAGAGCGAATCCTTATTTGTTGTAAGGGACAGATTATGCTATTGCAGTATCAAATCACTCGAAACCTTAAACAAATATTAAAATGTACAAAGAAATAATTTCAGTCTTACCAGAAATATGAATATAGAACACAGTTAAATAAATGCTAGCAAAACTCAGCTGAGCTGCTGGCCTTATGATGGCGTCCCTCTAAATATTTCAATAGCTTCTGGGAATTACACCACTTAATAATTCACTGTGTCTACAAGGACAACTAATACTGAATGGCACAAAATGCGCGTCTGAGCGCCGATAATATGTTCATCTAGGGCCAATCGCTGCCTTTTCTTTTTTCAAATTCAAATATCCTACCACCAAGTCATTTCAGTCATACCTCAGTCAAGTATGCCTTATTGTCTGTTGGTCCGTCCGTCTCTACTTGCGTTTCACAAAAAAAAACACACTTTTTTTGAACCAACCCTGCCTTCCCCTACACAATTTTGCCTTTAAAGTTATTTTTAGCCACAATTCACCATCCCACCCCGTCTCTTCATTCCAACTAGATTTTCGCACTTGCGTCTTCAAGGCCACAATTTTTTGAAAATTAGTGACATGTTTTATTTCAATGCAGACGTTCGCTGATATGAACAACACAGTCTTTTGTCAATATCTTTCTTATTATCTGTCCGTCTGTATAAATGAAAGCATATTATTTCACTGCTCAAGATGGGCCATCCGGCCAGCTAGGTTTTATATTCCTAACATTATTATTAAGAAAAGTTACTTTTCAAATATTTTCTAGAATCTTCTGGAATTCATCACTGCATTCAAATAAACGGACTAAGTTATAGCAAAAGCGTCCAAGAAATGACTGTGGCGTATAATATCCAAGGTCCCTTTTGTCGATTTCTTTACTTTATGTCAACTTGGGGACGTGACTTTTTCCTCCTTTCCCCACCACTTGCGCCTTTTAGCATTGCTAGTTTCAAGCACGCGTTCAGTCAGATTTTTCCTTTTGATCTCCGTTCTCACCCCGTTCCGTTTTGCCTTCAAGTCTAACAATTTAATTTCCATGGCGGGTGATGACCCGCGGCGTGGGCGATCATGTATTCTAGCAGCTTACGCATTAGTTTTTATCCCTATGTTGTATCATTGGAGATATTTTAACGTTGTATCACGGTTAATTTTGTGACACATCTCCCCACTTGAAAACATGCCTACGGCAAGTTCTAAAACCAGTGATACACATAGATAAAATCTCTCCTTACGCCTGCCATTACTCTAATTTTGATCACAGGGATGCCGACTGAGGAAATCTGCACCGACATTCAATTTGCCTGGGATATATTGGATACTAAACTGATAAGGTTGAAGCAATAAAAACCACCTCAGCAATCTTGCGTTTTCATGCTTAGCCTGAGATAAGAATACGAGAGGCTGATGGTCCGTCTCGACCACAAAAGTCCTACCATACAGATAGATTTGAAACTTCTTTATTGCCCAGATTAACGCTAAACATTCTTTTTCGCTTGTGGAGTATCCTTGTTCCGCCTTATTCAATTTGCGGCTTGCATAAGCGACTGGTTTTAGTTCCCCATCAGGTGAAGATGATCTTTGCAACAAAGCCGCTCCGAGTCCTACATTACTTGCATCGGTTCTTAAGACAAAGTCCTGTGTCAAATCAGGTAGTTTGAGAATAGGCTTGCTAGTGAGTTTTTCCTTTAAGTCTTGGAACGCTAATTCACTTTGCGCAGTCCAATTAATTTTATCTGGAAGTCCCTTGCGACTCAGATCAGTCAGAGGAGCACAAATAGAGTTAAAATCTTTGATATATTTTTGATAAAATCCGCATAACGACACGAATGATCGCACATCCTTTTTTGTTTGTGGTCTAGGTGCTCTCTGCAGTTTTTCCAAGTTCTTGGGATCAGGGGTCATGCTACCCTGATATACAGTGTGTCCCAAGAATTCCAACTCTTTGCATCCAATGCAACATTTTGTTGGCCTAGCAGTCAAGTTCGCCTCCCTAAGCCTATTAAATAACAATTCTAGAGCTTCAATGTGTTCTTCAAATGTCTCTGTGGCGACGAGAATATCATCCATGAAATTCGTGATACATGGTGTCACAAAATTAACCGCGATACAACGTTAAAATATCTCCAATGATACAACGTAGGGATAAAACTAATGCGTAAGCTGCTAGAATACATGATCGCCCACGCCGCGGGTCATCACCCGCCATGGAAATTAAATTGTTAGACTTGAAGGCAAAACGGAACGGGATAAGAACGGAGATCAAAAGGAAAAATCTGACTGAACGCGTGCTTGAAACTAGCAATGCTAAAAGGCGCAAGTGGTGGGGAAAGGAGGAAAAAGTCACGTCCCCAAGTTGACATAAAGTAAAGAAATCGACAAAAGGGACCTTGGATATTATACGCCACAGTCATTTCTTGGACGCTTTTGCGATAACTTAGCCCGTTTATTTGAATGCAGTGATGAGAAGATTCTAGAAAATATTTGAAAAGTAACTTTTCTTAATAATAATGTTAGGAATATAAAACCTAGCTGGCCGGATGGCCCATCTTGAGCAGTGAAATAATATGCTTTCATTTATACAGACGGATAGATAATAAGAAAGATATTGACAAAAGACTGTGTTGTTCATATCAGCGAACGTCTGCATTGAAATAAAACATGTCACTAATTTTCAAAAAATTGTGGAATTGAAGACGCAAGTGCTAAAATCTAGTTGGAATGAAGAGACGGGGTGGGATGGTGAATTGTGGCTAAAAATAACTTTAAAGGCAAAATTGTGTAGGGGAAGGCAGGGTTGGTTCAAAAAACAAGTGTGTTTTTTTGTGAAACGCAAGTAGACACGGACGGACCAACAGACAATAAGGCATACTTGACTGAGGTATGACTGAAATGACTTATTGGTAGGATATTTGAATTTGAAAAAGAAAAGGCAGTGATTGGCCCTAGATGAATATATTATCGGAGCTCAGACGCGCATTTTGTGCCATTCAGTATTAGTTGTCCTTGTAGACACAGTGAATTATTAAGTGGTGTAATTCCCAGAAGCTATTGAAATATTTAGAGGGACGCCATCATAAGGCCAGCAGCTCAGCTGAGTTTTGCTAGCATTTATTTAACTGTGTTCTATATTCATATTTCTGGTAAGACTGAAATTATTTCTTTGTACATTTTAATATTTGTTTAAGGTTTCGAGTGATTTGATACTGCAATAGCATAATCTGTCCCTTACAACAAGTAAGGATTCGCTCTAGACCCCCCGCCCCAGTTCAGGGTCTAGAGACAAATAAAATACATAAACTCCAGCAAGGATTAGGAAGGACAGATCAAGTGTTGAGATCAGTGAAACATATCACCTATCCTATTCTATGGCAGGAAACTAATGAACATATTTCAGAATACGTAGTCTGGGAGAACTTAGCCTATGTGAAACCAACTTGGTAAGATGTGTTGTTTGGTCAGAAAGATCTGACCCGTCTATGTGGTGTTGTTGTTGTGTAGTGTTGTGTCCAGAAATGGTTAGAGGATGGAATTCTGACACATGACTAATACTTTGATTTCTGAGCTGTGAGTTTCAGTTGGCACCAATGTGGTGTCAAATGAGTTGTTGAATTTTACCAGAGTGGACCCGTGCAGTAACATTTGGTCAGAGCAGCCTATTATAGCCCCCAAGCACGGAGAGGTGGGGCCACCAGACTTCTGATATTGCCCCAAGCACGGAGAGGTGGGGCCACCAGACTTCTGATATTGCCCCCAAGCACGGAGAGGTGGGGCCACCAGATCTCAGCACCAGAGCTACACCTTCAAGCTACGTGAGCGCCTGGTCTGCTGAGAATTCACCAACTCAACTTATTTGCTAACACACCCATACATTTCCATCAAATAACTGGACAATGTGTAGTCACCATAGACAGGGAGTGATGAGGCCACCCCAACAGCACATCCATTAAATGTTCTCCCAAAATAGATTACTACTATAAACAGTAATAATATTAACTAGTCTAGTAACATATATGTGTACACACCTTGCATTTATTATGTAATATTCATGCATTTCTTTCATAATTGCTAAACCTTTCATATGTTCTGGCCAAAATAAAACCTTGGTTCAGAACAAATAAATGTAAGAAAATTACTATCAAAATTTTACACAGCTGAGTTAGTTCCGTGTATTATAACATTTTATTAATATTATTAGACTTAGTAAATATCTGTGTGTGTGTATGTAAACTACCACAACACATTACATATCATTACCCTAGACATTTAACGTAGCCACATTCATTAGTAAAAAAAGATAGGTGTGAGGTCGTAGTGGTAGCACGAAGGGCCTTCTGACAATTCGCAGTTACATTTTATCTCAGGAGCCTTCACAGCTGACTTCATGCATCACACGTAGCAATATCACCATCATACAATACCATCAAACCCACTACACATGGGTTATTCAGGGGATCCAACAATTTGCGCATCATCCTTGAAAATACACTCGGAGCATTTTTCAGTCCGAATGGTAGCATGTTGAATTCATAATGTCCATCCGAAGTGCTAAAAGCCAAATAAGGTCTCACTTCAGGCTTCACTGGGATCTGGTAATAGCCTTTACTAAGATCCACCTTTGAAAAGTATTTTGCCTTGTTCAATCTGGCAAATAACTGTTTTGTGTCTGGTAATGGATCCACTTGTCCTTCTGTGACAGCATTCAGTTTCCTGTAATCTATGCACAGTCTGTGTTCCCCAGACGGTTTTCTCAACAATACGACACTAGAGCTAAAAGATGATTCACTGTGTGAAATAATCCCCTCCTTCAACAAATAATCTATTTCTTCCTTCAATGCCTTCTCCTTCGCGAACGGAATAGAATAGGCTCTCATACAGATTGGGTTTGAGTCTACCAGTTTCATGTCATACTGTAGCAAATTTGTATGACCTGGTTTATCTGTTAATACACCTGTATGTTCCTCCAGAACCTGTTGAACTCTCTCCCTCTGGTTTTTAGTCAGGTGATTACTGACTTTTACCTGTGCTGCTGTTTCACAAGGATGTAATGGGTATTCATGTGAGGTGAGTGGTTCCTTTTGCATTTGAGTTGCGATAGCTAAGGTCAGTAAGGGGGTGCTTTCCTGGAGTGGTCTGTCCAGATACTTCTTTAACAGGTTTACATGATAAACTTTCTCCTTCCCCTTTTTGTCAATTTTATAGTTTGTTCTAGACACCTTCTCTAGAACCGTATATGGACCTTGCCATCCAATTTGTAATTTATTCTGGCTACCGGGTAGTAGAAGCAGCACCTTCTCTCCCACAGCTAGTTCTCTGTCCTTTACCTTCCTATTAAAATATGCTGCATGTTTCTTCCTGGCTTGTTTCAAATTATCATTTGCCAGTTTCCATCCAGCTTTCAAACGAGTGGTCAGTTCGTTCACGTATTGATAAGATGAGGTAACAGTCTCTTCCGCCTTCTCATCTGTCCAGGTCCTTAATAGGGCTACATCTGGACCTTTAATTTATCATACGTATTTTTTATGGAACCCGTCGGGTCCCTTCCATTAGAAGCCCTATAGTGAGGACTTTTCTTCCTAGAATCATCACTCATAAATCGACCACTACCAATTTTTTTCTTGGGTTTGTCTCCCCACTTTAGATTGCTTATGAGAGATCTTCGCTCTCTTTTCTGTTCTTCCAGTTTATATAAGTCTGACCGAGGGATTTTCATCTTATCCTGGGTAAAATTTCTTCTTTGTACTCTTCGCATAGTGGCCATGTTAATCCATTCAAGTGAAGACTGGGTGTGAAAAGGGGGCTCCCATTGCACTTTGTCTCCTTGAGTATCATTAGTTTTCCTTCCAGGCCTAATTTTGCCCCGTGGCGTTTCTAGGTCCTGCACATATTTTCCTTTTGTGGGTGTTCCCTCATGAAATATGCCACATGCTTCTACAAAGTTTTCAATATCGACATTTACGTCGGGCCAATAGTATTTGCGAGCAACTTTTTGGCAGATGGTACCGACTTTTTCATGGTCCCCATATTTTCCAACATGTAAGCTCCTTATTAAATTTGCCCTATATATCTTGGGAAGAACCAACTGTCCGTGACCAGTGGATCTAGTTCCTGTCTTCCTATATAGCAATCTGTTCTTCATAAAATATTCCCCCTTGCTCGGAGGTGTGTGGCATTTGGGCAATTTTTTTAAAACATGGCTTGAGTGTCCTATCCTCAGCCTGCGCCTTCCTCATCTCCTCTGGATGAGCATTTATAGGTTCACCTTCTTCCTCCTTTTTCTGTGACCTGGTCTGCACTGTCGCCATGATCACAGGTCTCTCGGGATTCCCCAAGAAGACGTATCTACACCCCAATATCAGAGGGTAGATTGGTTCATCTATCACTGCTGCTCTGATTTCTCCTTCCACATAGCGAGTTTTCACCGTTATCCTTGCGATGGGAAGTGTCATGAGTGGTATGTCCTTGGTTGCCCCTTGTATTTCCACTGTTTCTGTGGTATACTGACTTGGGTCCACTAGGCTAGACTTCACAACTGAATCATAATCCAAACCTGTATCATAAAGGCACCTTATGATGACCCCATTACAAATAACATCCTCACAAACTGGGGGGTGATAAGGTTCCTGCTGTCCCTTAGGATTAACCTTTAATCTTTGAGTATCCGACTTCATTGCAGCAATGTTTGAAGGTTTCCTTCTACAAAATTCGGTGTTATGGTTATCTTTCTTGCACCATTTACACCATCTTTTTCCTTGGTTAAACGGTTTTCTTTCATTGGATTTTTGGTCATTGAACTGTGAGTTTCTGTCTCGGTAGTCATTTCTTGGCCGTTCAAAGTTTGTCCTACCTTTATTTCCTTGCTCTCTATTATCAAATTTATTAAATTGCTGTGGAGCTTTAAAATTGTCTATGTGCTTCTTTTTAGCACCACTTACCTCTGCCTGGGCTGCCTGATACCTTTCAGCGACATTTAAAACCTCTCCCAATTTCTCTGCACCTTGTTCCATGAGAAATTTTCTCATGTCTGGAGCCATGGACTCTCTCAATTGCTCAATCATGATCATTTCTTTAAGATCTTGGGTCTTCCCCAGAGCAGTCCATTTCTCCAAATAGGTTTCTAGTCTGGCAGAGAATTGGTGGTATGTCTCCCCAGACAACAGTTTGGCATTTCTAAATTTCCTACGATAAAATTCCCCATTTTTTTCGTACCTCAATAACAAAGCCTGCTTTAACATGTCATAATTATCCTGGTCTTCTCTGTTCATTTTTGCGAAGACTTCATAAGAAGTACCTCTCAGTCCCTGTGATAGCTTTAAACTCCACCTCTCTCTCTCTAACCCATATGTAGTAGCTAATAACTCAAAACGTCCTAGGTACCCCTCTATGTCATCGTCTTTTTCAACAAAATGGTCTAAATGAAACCCCATAGCTGAGCTTGAGGCTCCCAGACTGGGCGTAGCATCTGAGGCAAAAGGGCTGGCACCATTTTCAGGAGCCTGGCCTTGTAGCTCCAGCTCCCTGAGTCGTAATTCGTGCTCCCTTTGCAACCTTCTATCTTCTGCCTCCCTTTCGGCCTTTTTATCTTCTGCCTCCATTTCGGCCTTTTTATCTTCTGCCTCCCTTTCGGCCTTTTTATCTTCTGCCTCCCTTTGCTGTCGTTTTTCTTCTGCCTCCAATGCTTTAGCCTCTTTGTCAGCCTCAATTTGTAACCTCTTAGTCTCAGCCTCAATTTGTAACCTCTTCTCTTCAGCCAACCTTTCAGACTCTAATTTTCTTTCAGCCTCTTTTTCTAATCTTCTTTCTTCCCGTTCAATATACTTATCACATTCAGCCGTTACATATTGAATTAAAATCTGACCATCCATTGCCATCTCCTTTGCCGTCAGCACAGCAGCTGATCTGAATTTGGCCAGCTCCGCCATACTTTTTAATTAAATGTAGCAATGTGCAAAATAAAATTTCCAACCACTAAAGTACTTCTAATTACTCTAGTCTAAAATAATTCTAATTAATTAATTAACTACCACTGGCTGTGAAGATTCACCAACTTTTATTTTCAGGGACACTTTTAATTTTAAGGGACACTTTTAATTTTTATACTGTGTTCCCCTAATCTAATTCTCCCCCCAGGAGATCCCAATAAACTTAATGGGCTAATTATCCCGGGACAAAGAGACCCCAATATATGTAGTGGATTTGATGGTATTGTATGATGGTGATATTACTAAGTGTGATGCATGAGGTCAGCTGTGAAGGCTCCTGAGATAAAATGTAGCTGTGAATTGTCAGAAGGCCCTTCTTGCTACCACTACGACCTCACACCTATCTTTTTTTACTAATGAATGTGGCTACGTTAAATGTCTAGGGTAATGATATGTAATGTGTTGTGGTAGTTTACATACACACACACAGATATATACTAAGTCTAATGATATTAATAAATGTTATAATACACTGAACTAACTCAAGTGTGTAAAAATTGGATAGTAATTTTCTTACATTTATTTGTTCTGAACCAAGGTTTTATTTTGGCCAGAACATATGAAAGGTTTAGTAATTATGAAAGAAATGCATGAATATTACATAATAAATGCAAGGGGTGTACATATATATGTTACTAGACTAGTTAATATTATTACTGTTTATAGTAGTAATCTATTTGGGAGAACATTTAATGGATGTGCTGTTGGGGTGGCCTCATCACTCCCTGTCTATGGTGACTACACATTGTCCAGTTATTTGATGGAATTTTTATGGGTGTGTTAGCAAATAAGTTGAGTTGGTGAATTCTCAGCAGACCAGGCGCTCACTTAGCTTGAAGGTGTAGCTCTGGTGCTGAGATCTGGTGGCCCCACCTCTCCGTGCTTGGGGGCAATATCAGAAGTCTGGTGGCCCCACCTCTCCGTGCTTGGGGGCAATATCAGAAGTCTGGTGGCCCCACCTCTCCGTGCTTGGGGGCAATATCAGAAGGTTGGTGGCCCCACCTCTCCGTGCTTGGGGGCTATAATAGGCTGCTCTGACCAAATGTTACTGCACGGGTCCACTCTGGTAAAATTCAACAACTCATTTGACACCACATTGGTGCCAACTGAAACTCACAGCTCAGAAATCAAAGTATTAGTCATGTGTCAGAATTCCATCCTCTAACCATTTCTGGACACAACACTACACAACAACAACACCACATAGACGGGTCAGATCTTTCTGACCAAACAACACATCTTACCAAGTTGGTTTCACATAGGATAAGTTCTCCCAGACTACAGATTCTGAAATATGTTCATTAGTTTCCTGCCATAGAATAGGATAGGTGATATGTTTCACTGATCTCAACACTTGATCTGTCCTTCCTAATCCTTGCTGAAGTTTATGTATTTTATTTGTCTCTAGACCCTGAACTGGGGCGGGGGGTCTAGAGCGAATCCTTACTTGTTGTAAGGGACAGATTATGCTATTGCAGTATCAAATCACTCGAAACCTTAAACAAATATTAAAATGTACAAAGAAATAATTTCAGTCTTACCAGAAATATGAATATAGAACACAGTTAAATAAATGCTAGCAAAACTCAGCTGAGCTGCTGGCCTTATGATGGCGTCCCTCTAAATATTTCAATAGCTTCTGGGAATTACACCACTTAATAATTCACTGTGTCTACAAGGACAACTAATACTGAATGGCACAAAATGCGCGTCTGAGCGCCGATAATATGTTCATCTAGGGCCAATCGCTGCCTTTTCTTTTTTCAAATTCAAATATCCTACCACCAAGTCATTTCAGTCATACCTCAGTCAAGTATGCCTTATTGTCTGTTGGTCCGTCCGTCTCTACTTGCGTTTCACACAAAAAAAACACACTTTTTTTGAACCAACCCTGCCTTCCCCTACACAATTTTGCCTTTAAAGTTATTTTTAGCCACAATTCACCATCCCACCCCGTCTCTTCATTCCAACTAGATTTTCGCACTTGCGTCTTCAAGGCCACAATTTTTTGAAAATTAGTGACATGTTTTATTTCAATGCAGATGTTCGCTGATATGAACAACACAGTCTTTTGTCAATATCTTTCTTATTATCTGTTTGTCTGTATAAATGAAAGCATATTATTTCACTGCTCAAGATGGGCCATCCGGCCAGCTAGGTTTTATATTCCTAACATTATTATTAAGAAAAGTTACTTTTCAAAAATTTTCTAGAATCTTCTGGAATTCATCACTGCATTCAAATAAACGGACTAAGTTATAGCAAAAGCGTCCAAGAAATGACTGTGGCGTATAATATCCAAGGTCCCTTTTGTCGATTTCTTTACTTTATGTCAACTTGGGGACGTGACTTTTTCCTCCTTTCCCCACCACTTGCGCCTTTTAGCATTGCTAGTTTCAAGCACGCGTTCAGTCAGATTTTTCCTTTTGATCTCCGTTCTCACCCCGTTCCGTTTTGCCTTCAAGTATAACAATTTAATTTCCATGGCGGGTGATGACCCGCGGCGTGGGCGATCATGTATTCTAGCAGCTTACGCATTAGTTTTTATCCCTACGTTGTATCATTGGAGATATTTTAACGTTGTATCACGGTTAATTTTGTGACAACAAAACAAATGGAGGCAACAGGGGTGTTTTCGAAGAAGAATTCAACGGTCGCCTTGGACAAAACTATGAAGCTCACTGGCAGCTCAAGTGCTTAATACAGATGACCTGATAAATGTCAATGTGCAAAGACAAATCGTTGTGTAAATACCCGCCTTATTATACCATTCCGAGGGAAGGAAAAGGCAGCGAGGAAGGGAGATGATCACCCCACCTCTATAAGGTAGACCTAGTACAGTGTAAGCTCTAACACTTCACACCCTTACGACAGTATCCGCTATGGGGGCTATCTTTTTATAGGGATGGACTGAATTGAACAGTTGGGCAATCGAGCAATACCCGAGGGCCCATAATAGTAGTGGGCACATTCTCCCCTAGCCTCCATCTAACTTGATCAGCTGTCAAGTAAACAATAACCCTTATTGCCCCAAGGCGAAGATCACTGTCAGTCTGCCCCTGCCAAACCGCAGTCTTTTATATTTGGACATGAGCACTAATACAACCGACTAATCTTGTGACTAGTCTGAATGGTACACGCCAGGTAACAAGTAACACTATATATAAATTGTGAATAAGGGAGGGAAACCTGAGGCCTGTAAACAGTAAATTAATATGAAATTAATATGAAACAAATATAAAGGTATGTTATCAGGCACTCGCAGGAAATAAAGAAGTAGAACACCAGACAACAGAAAAACAACAGACATGAGTGGCTTACCCAGGATTTGAACACTGGACCTTCCGTGCGACAACCCCGCCTAGCCATGCAAGCGAATCACACTATCCGCTCTGCCATCTACGCATCATGATGATGCGTAGATGGCAGAGCGGATAGTGTGATTCGCTTGCATGGCTAGGCGGGGTTGTCGCACGGAAGGTCCAGTGTTCAAATCCTGGGTAAGCCACTCATGTCTGTTGTTTTTCTGTTGTCTGGTGTTCTACTTCTTTATTTCCTGCGAGTGCCTGATAACATACCTTTATATTTGTTTCATATTAATTTCATATTAATTTATATAAATTGTGAAGTAATCCTCTTTCAACGAATTATTTTGAGGCGGAAAAAAACCCCATATAAACACTTTCAACAACTGAAGTTTTGATCGAAAGAGAAATAGATAACTACAATAAAACAAAGATAATAGAGAAATGAAATAACATGACTAGGGAAAGAGTCAAGAACGGAATGACAGAGAATGGCCAGGGAATAGAAATGAGCAAAGACACATGCCTATAGAAGCGCGCTTGAGAGAGAACAAAATAAGTGGATACGTTAAAATGGTACAAACAAAATGGCTAACAATTATATACTGAAAGATTTTATGCACGATCGTGAATTGAAAACTGATTTATGGAATCTGTAAGCCAACTTCAGAATACTAGCATATTCTGTGATATGGAAAGTGTTCCTTTGACGCAGCTAACTAAGTTAATGCCATGTCACTGAGGTGAAGATTGTGTTGTGTCCCTTATGTTAAAATAGAAATTATGTCACTGAGATGAAGATAGTTTTATGTCACTTATGTTATTATTGTGTCATGTAATTGAGGTTAAGATAATGTTACGGCACTGATTGTGACAAAATGTCATACATTCGCAGATTCATTTTTTTCTGTCTATCTTTTGCTGGCTCCTCTAAGTGGGTAAACTACCAAAATTATCCTATTGTCAAGGTACGGTCCCCATAAACCATCGTTTAGGGCTTGACCGTTCCTCGCATATTTATCTTGTGAAAAGGATATGTCAACGCTTAGCGCAGCTATCATAATAGGGTAAAGAGATCAAATCTGGCCTGGTGTATTTGTCTAGACACAAAGAGATTAGAATAATGTATTGTTATCAAGAATGAAGTTGTCTGATTTTACATTCGTATTACGTATTAGTTTCCAGTCAGCTTGGTTATCGATGGATGTTTAAAGATAACATGTTATTATCTTGAAGGAGTGACCTTCACTATAGACCATCTTATGACTGTCCTGATTATTACAATATCGAGGAATTAGGGCAAGACAGACGACATAGTCAGCGAGGTCTCTTATTATAATGAACAGAGACACCAATATTGAAGAATTAGTTACATTTACAATATATGGCGATGTCAATAATTATAACGATGTGTTGATGTCACAGAACGTCTGAACATGCTCTTTTTTGTGACCTCTCACACCTTCAGCCATACGGCAGTATCATTTCTTTTTCTTCATTTTTCTCACCAATCGCTCTTATTTGGCATTTTTTTTTTTGCCCTTTCATTCATTATTTTGCTCTATGCTGGATCTAGTAGGGTGAAGTCTCTAACACTCTACTCCCCTGCTTTACATGCAGAATTGTTTACTTTCCGCAAGGTAAATGCGATAATACCAGGTAATTATAACGGTCATACGCTTATCCATTCTATCTGTCGGATCATCTTTTGAAACGCGTCGGTAAAATATTTGACCCCAGGTGAAAAGCTGGTGACAACACGGTCTCGTCAGAGCGACATGAAAAGAACCCAAGATTGTCGGTGTCTGTTTGTCTGGCAGAGGATATATGCATTTATCGTTTTTTGTGGGACAATCCCTGGTGATTGTTACAGATAATTTGTCTGGGTAGACATCTTGGCGGAAGACATTACGCCAGGCAAACATGGTCACATGTTGTTGTGAGTGGGTGGAAATATTACCGCATGATATGAAAGAGGTCACGCGTTGGAACATTAAATGTAATATTTTAAAACACGTGGGGGATATTTTTAAATTAGACACCCCAACACAGTGCTAAAGAACTTACGATTGGATTAAAGTAAGAAGCCGGAATAAACTATGGATCCTATTAGAACATTCGACGGAAGCACAATCTGTGATGTGTACTGAGAACTGCACATATAATGTAGTGAAATCAGAGACACAGAACAGAGAGACATTTGTTTTCTATTTTGTCTAACAGTTCGTGGTTACAGGATATCAGACGGTTCGAAGTACTGAAGTTACTACGCCACTCGTGTGAGAGAAGTACACTAATCACCAAGAATTGACGAAAACAACAGCTGCAGGACTCCCTTATATCAGTTAAGCGCTTATAAAAAGGCACCAGCAAAAAGGACATAATTTTTTGACTATATCCTCACTATAAATCTCTGTGAAGAGAACATTATATTCCAATATAAAAGTCACCAGCATTTTATTTATTTTAAACTGTTAATACTAATTGATTATTAAATTTGTTACATGTTGTTTTAAAACTAAACAATAGTTGTTTATTCAGTTATTACATGTATGAAAGCAAACGTATGAGCCAGAATATTTAATATACATATATACATCTATAGCACGTTTCACGAGCTTTGCCCAACTTCAAAATGCTATATCTCAGCGAATATATAACGCATATAAGTGAAATTTTGTGTGTAAATTTGAAATGGTATAGACCCTACGAATTAAATTTTTCATTAAAATGCGGCCATTGGTTTCAATTTTTGTTTCTTTGCGATATAATATAAAATCCTACTTGCCAGCACACATCACACACACACATATTGAAATGTCTACAGTAAATTATACGACCTCATTTGCACATTTTTGGTTTATCAAGAAATTGGCATGATTTTTGCGTGAAATTGCGTGAAATTGCACTTCTTGAACATAAAACAGTTTATTTCCGGTTTTACGCACACATTGTCAATCAGTGGCGTGTCTACAAAAAGTATTGTGTGGCTAAGTAGGAAAAATGAGTCTTTGAGTACATCTTATGACATTACAGCAAATCACAAATAGGATTTTAAAGTATTTCTTTAATGAAGCTACTCGAGGAAAACTATATCATTCCATTTCAAACCCACAAAAGAGGACTATTCATGCCTTGGGGATAAGCAAACGATCATTGCACCGCTGGATAGCGACATCTGAAATGTCTAATTCCAGTGTTTTACACACGAAAATTAGGCCAAGAGTGGTGGATAATTTTGACAGAGAATTGATCCGCAGAGAAATTTGCAATATGTTTCACAATAATGAGGCAGTGACTTTAAGGAAATTGAAAATTTGATTAAGAAAGAATAATGACATTGAAATTTCCAAATCTACGCTATGGAGGACTATTAGGAGTTTGGGATTCACTATTAGAAAATATGTTGGTGGTAGAAACCTTATTTGTGAGAAGCCTCATATAGTTGCAATGAGAAGCAAATATTTACGCGAGGTCAGAGAAATGAGAAGAGATTGTTATGATTTTGTGTATTTAGATGAAACTTGGATCAATGCGCACCACAGTAATGAACGAGAATGGCAATCATCTGATGGAACAACTAAGAGATTAGTACCAAGCAGCAAAGGACAGCGCCTAATAATTGCACATGCAGGAAGCAGCCATCATGGGCTTCTAAATAATACTGAACTCATATTTGTTTCAAAATCCACAGATAATAGGGATTATCATGCAGAGATGAATTGCAAGATATTTCAAGATTGGATTGTGAATCATGTACTTCCTTCATTGGATAGACCGTCGTGTTTGATAATGGACAATGCTTCATATCACAACGTTGTGGCACCAGAAGATAAAGTTCCTAATTCATCAAGTACTAAAGATGTAATAAAGATTTGGCTGACCAAAAACAACATTCCATTCAACGAAATGTCCCTGAAGCCTGAATTACTTGAAATTGTAAAAAATACACAGCATACAAAGATATTTCACATAGACAAGGCAATCCATGAACATGGTCACAGATGTTTAAGATTGCCTCCTTACCATTCTCACTTAAACCCAATAGAATTAGTCTGGGCTAAAATTAAGGAACAGGTAGCAACAGAAAATAGGACGTTCAAATTAAAAGATGTTGAAATACTTACAAAAGCCGCCATCTCGAACATAGTCAGGGATTATTGGAAGAAATGTGAGAACCATGTGTTACAAGAGGAAGAGGAATAATGGACGAATGATGGTTTGTCCTTCATTCAGCCGAGATTGATTATCAATTTCTCAGAGACATCTGATTATGATTCGGATGAAGTTTAATTTCTTTAAAGATGACCTTACCGTTATTTACAAGCACAGTAGAGGAGAAACTTTCCATTATGATATTTATGAACCGCAAAGTGGTGATACCTATTGAAATAATCAGATCAATGAAGGTCCAGTTTGGTAGCGCATTAAATGTCAATGACAAACAATGTCACGAGTATCTCCCATGCAGATCATTTAAGAAATCATCTTCAACAGGTATTCATATGCAAACGTGATGGCCACATTATTGTAATAGTAGACACGCCTATGCCTATTCAATTCACAGAATCTGTGACTGAAGTGGTAAAATTTCTTTTTTCGATACACAATAATTAGTATGCCAACAAAGATCAAAGGATTTCATCCGTTTGTGGGAACTGGACAAGATGCACAGATATAAAGTATATATTTGTTGGGTCTAACCCAATATAACATCGTATGCAAAAAATGGCATTAATACGTTAGACGGTTAATCAGATAATTACATTTGAAGTTGGGCAAAGCTAGTGAAACGTGCTATAGCCTCATATGCAACTGTACATCCACAAGCAAATTATACATGTCAAAATGCGAATATAAAATTATAAAATGCACATATTACAACTTATCCCAATATCGAGCAAAGTAATACGCAGGCTTGATGCACAAATGGGCCGTAATTTACTGAAACTGGTTTAAGATGCAGTAATCCATCAGATAGATGAAGTTACAGCGTACTGAATCCTACTATTTCCACTTAAGGAGAGTCCTAAGGCTTGGGATTTTAGTATTATTATGGTAGTTTTACGCCCTCTAATTTTAGCAGCTACTCCTAACCCTGTGGCCGGTCCTATAGGGTGTCCTGGTTACGAGCACTTATTTTGGCTGTGATCTCCCCTTAACAAAATTGGAAGTTAGTAAAGTAGTCTTAAAATGCTGTATGTTATAAGCGAAAGAGTTGCCCACACACACATGTTGCTTCGTTGGAGAAAGCTCCAATCAGAAGTTTTTTTTACAGTTTGTTTGTGTCATTAGTTATGCTTCCACTCAGCCTGAAATGTTTTAGCATTTCCCATGCCTTAATCTTTGCTAAGGTGGTTATCTTTCGACATCCTAGTGAAATCGGCCGTGTATTTGGGCACGTCATGTTTATGACTAACACCTATCTCCAAATACCATTTGTTATCCATATTGGAAGAATTGAACAACATGGCTTCTTGGCAATTTCTTCCATCCATGCTCACGAATAAAACGGTTGTTATCTATATTTCCCGTCAAAAAGTCTAGGTTAACAATAAGAATGTCGCTGAATGTAGACTCCTTATCCGTCTGGTTAGCGATAAACAAACAACCATGTCGACATGGCTGCAAAACAGGTCAAGCGAAAAGGTATCCGTATGGAGTGCTAAGATATGATAAGATAACTTTGGTCGATGAGAACGGAAAAGTATGACATGGAGCGGTTGAGAAAATAAGAAAAGGAAGGGTACAGAAGAGGGTTGAAGTAGGTCACAGGAAAATGTAACAATCGAATATAAGACTTGTGACAGTCGTTAAGATTATTAAGCAATACAGTACCCACTTTTGTCAAAACATTGAAGTAATGGATCACTGTAGCTCTAAAGTCTGACTTAGCAGCTGCCAATTTTGTCACAACGGCACAACATCTTTTATCATACTAGCTTTCTTTTCTATCACAGCAACTCTCACTTCGATCCTTTTATAACACAACATATTTTAGTTACAACCATTGAATCATGGAACATTACAGATGTCATGTCTGTCACATGACAAAATCTATCATAACAGCTTCCACTTATGTCACAACAGCTGTCACTTCTATCATAACGACCACTAATTCTGCCACACCAGCTGCCTTTTCTATCACAGCAGCGCTCACTTTTATAACACAGTACTCAATTTTGTTACAACCATTATGTCATGGAACGTTACAGATACCGTAACAGCTTCCACTCGTGTCACAACAGCTGACACTTCTGTCACAACGGCACCTACTTCTGTCACACCAGGTGTCTCTTCTATCACACCAACGCTTACTTTGATCCTTTTAAAGCACTCACTTTGTTACAACCATTACGTCATGGAACATTACGGATGTCACGTTACAAAACCTGTCGTAACAGCTCCCACTTCTGTCACAACAGCTGTCATTTTTGCTACAACAGCCTTCATTTAATCCCAGAGCATAACGTCTCACACTCGGACCATCAAATACATCTGGTTTCACTTGGGTGAATATCGTATTTCCATCGCCATTGCCTTATCGTCTTCGTCTATCACATTCCCTCTTTTCCCGCGACCAGCTATTCCTGTCAGTCAGAATCCCCCACCCACAAACACACACTCATTCGCTGTCACATAAACACACTAACGCTCAGGTCTGTGTAAACAGAGGCCTTGTATTACTGATGGATCTCGAGCAGTCGCTTATCAAATTGTTATTGACCTTGAATTTTTTATTTTTTATTTTTTGGTCGATAGCGAATGAGGTATT
This sequence comes from Oreohelix idahoensis, assembly GCA_024509875.1. NCBI lineage: Eukaryota > Metazoa > Mollusca > Gastropoda > Stylommatophora > Oreohelicidae > Oreohelix > Oreohelix idahoensis. The sequence continues at coordinate 328,827 of JAMPIV010018581.1, read as the reverse complement.
TGCAATGATCGCGAACGGTGAGAGAAAACGGACAACCACATAAACGCCGGTATAAATCAATGTATTCCACTCATCGTGGTTTTATTACCTAAAAACGGACAATTACATACACGAAAGTATAAATCAGCTTATTTCACTCACCACGGTTCTGTTACCTGAAAACGGACAACCTCATATACGCCGGTATCTACCAGTGTAGTCTATTCATCACAGCTCCGTTAACTGAAACTGGCAACCAAATACACGACGGTATAAATCAGTGTTTTCCACTCCCCACGGTTCTATTACCTGAAAACGAACAGCCACATATACGCCGGTATATGCATGGAGGCATATCTAGAATCATCCATATATGACCATCAGCTATGGAATATGCTACAGTAAACATATGCGGAAATGAACCTCTGTCTGTGAGGCTAATTACATCTTAATAGACTCTTGAAATCATCCACACTATTCCAGGGATTCCCCTTGTGGTGAAGCTTGTTGAAAACCCAGCATTGCACACTAAGCTTGGAGAAGTCACTTGAGTCCAGGACTAATTCTTTGACCTGGTTGACTGCATTCAGGAGGATCTCACTGTGGACCCAGTGATAGGCAGGGGGAGCTGAAAAGTGGCTCTGTGCAGGACGTGACAATTCTTTGGGAGAGCCCAGAACTAGAGCACAGTATTTTAGCTTTGCATAGTTGGAGAGCCCCCTTGGGTGGTGGGGAATGCACAGTATGCCACACGCTTCTTAGTCATAGCTTGGAACCCTATGTGATGATCCTTTAAATGCAAGCCAGGCTGGAGAAACAGGAGTTCACGACTTCAACTCAACATGTTTCGAAATGGCAGAAAAGCCACAGGGAAAGCTTTGATCTACAGTGTAGATAATACCAAAGAGTCTTCAACTTGGTATTGGCTGCAAAAGAGCGAGAAACTCAGCAGCTCAAGTTAAACAACAACAATTTTTCAATACCCTTTAGCTCCCCAAGAAGCATAGGAATTCAACAAACAAATACCAAGACTTCCTGTCCTGTGCCATCCGCTCAAGTTCTTTCAATGTTTTCCTCATCATTTTCACCTCTGTTTCCAGTTCTCTTCTCCATGTGTTTTTTTGGTCTACCTCTGCCTCTCTTTCCCTGTGGATTCCAGAACAAGGACTGCCTTGTAATGCTATCAACAGGTTTCCTAAATGTGTGTCCTATCCATCGCCAGCGTCTTCTTCTCAACTCTTGTTCCACTGGCACTCGTCTGGTTCTTGTCATCAATTCCACATTTGTGACTTTGTCATACCATTTCAGTCCTTCTATTCTACGCAAGCACCCGTTTATAAAAAGTCTGTAGCTTTTTGGTTGTTGTTTTTGTTGTTCTCCATGTCTCAGAGCCATACAATAGGACTGACTTCACATTTGAGTTGAAGATTCTTATTTTCGTGTTGGACTTGATTTCTCTTGTTCTCCATATGTTTCCAAATGCAATGAAAGCTCCTCTTGCTTTTTGTATTCTTATTTTGATATCATTGTCTGACCCTCCAACTTTGACTATATTATTTCCAAGATATAACAACAACAATGCACCTGTTTAAATCAGTGTATTCCACTCACAATGGTTCTTATTCATTGAAAACGGACTGTCATGTATACGCCGGTATAAATCAGTGTATTCCACTCACCACGGCTCTATTATCTTAAAACGGACAGCCACAAATAAACCGGTATAAATCAGCATATTTCACTCACCACAGTTCTATTACCTGAAAACGAACAGCCACATATACGCCGGTATAAATCAGCATGTTCCATTCACCACAGTTCTATTACCTGAAAACGGACAGCCACGTATACGCCGGTACAAATCAGCGTATTCCACTCACCACACAACCAATAATGTTGTAAGAAATACCAACAGACATGCTTCGTGACATGTGAGCACTGTTTAGCGCACCATAAAGAAAACACTGAATAAAATGAAGTGATGAAGCAACAAGAACTAATAGTCTGTCAATCGTCACTCTACAAGGGACAGTCTAACGAAAGTGAAGACCATAAAGAACCAAGGAATGTTGGGCGGAAGTACTCTGTTCCGTGATACAAGCATCAACCTGATAGCAGAAAATCGGCACAAGTGGACACAGAGAATCTGACCATCATCATCGTTTGTATTTTCGCTCCTTATAGAACATGGAAACACCACTGCCGCTGGTTCACCCTAACAGGCAAGCCTGCACCAAACATTCGCATGCTTTTGTAGCGGTGGTTAATGTAGCAATTTGTTTGACATGATGTAACTGCCAGTCCCATGTACAACTTCAATCCTTCTACGACATGCCTGAGAGAGCGGTGGGCTTATTCTTTCTTTGTCTCATCAGAGACTCACGAGATCTACACGAGGCAGATAATTTGATAATCCCCAGAAATAGAATACCAACAACCAGTATTATTATTATTTTTGTTTTAGGCCATGGAAAAAAAAAATTATCAAAAATGTGCAATCTAGTGTTTTCTTGCTGTTTTTGCCACTAAGTTCTCTCATTTATTATTCTAAATTTATTCAACTCTTACTGTACTTTTTTTGGTAACCAAATTAAATGTTTGCCCCCTTCAACGTACCGCCAATCTGTTATTAGTAACTCATCCGCTGACCATCCTTAATTCGTGTGACAAAAACAGACGTGCGACAAGTCCTTGTCATTGACCTCTCCGAATTACTATGACCCCAAGCAAGGGAAACCGAGATCATCTGACCGTAAGGTTCATTATCAGTGTTAGTCACTTCTTTTCTCTATCTATCATGCTGCTAGTTGTGCTATTGCAACAATTGGTACGGCCATTTGACGCAAGCGCCCCGTGTAGTCCCCGGGGGGCGCTGAAGAGACGAAGAAAGAATAGGATTACTGTTCCCAAGACAACTAACATGAGGTTGTGCATGGCAACACCTCATCATGTCAAACACGTTGCCACAGAGACCACTGCTGTAAGAGCATGTGACTGCTATGTTCAGGTTTCCTGTAAGGGGACTAGTTGTAGTGGAGGTTCCCATGCTCCATAGGGACAGACAAGAAAATGAGGGTGATTCGTTTCATAATGTTGGGCGGTCTGTCTCAGGTTTCTCTCATCGTGACACGCCATGCAAATTTTCCTTACAAGCGGGGAGGTGAAGGTAATGCTGCCTATAGGTTTCTCTCGTGGACTCGACATGCTTGGAAGACATGTTTTACTGATTGATTATTACCAATAGTGGTGGACAAATTGGTAATGCAGACTGTGAGGTATGTGTGACCGGGAAAATATGACTGGTTTAATTTTCATAATGCTGGTTCAATGCTTCTGCTATGTGCAAAACGCTTTGCATAACGACTGAACTGAAGAAACTGGTATAATCAGCTATTGAAGAGTGGAAGGGAATATGATAAGCTGAAGGTTCTTTTTAGTCAAGCGAGTGATTGGTCATTTATTTTCTTACAGATTAATTAGTATCTGAACGCGTTCTACAGGATTGGTATCAAGAATTCTTGTTTCAAATCCAACAGATGCCTTTACACACCAGGATTGTTTAGAGAAGGGTTCTTGTCACATCATATATGAGCCCCTACCGAGCGAACACAACAATGTAGGCACCAAGAACGTGCACGAATTTTTGAAGTTTCTACTGTGGAACTTTTTAAATGTCTTATCTGGTGCTGCTAACAGTCAACCAGCAAGGGACTGTTTAAATGGATATTGTACTGGGTGATGTACCTATAGAGCAGGGAGTGAGTGATGATTACATCAGCATGTGCATAGTTTATGTTATCATGTTGTGAGTTATATGTAAACTTAACCATGTTCATCCAGGCACAATGTCACGGATTGCCTTCCCTGCTTTGCAGTAGTGGTCCAACAGTGACAAAAACTCAAGAGGATCTAATATTGGCTTCCAAGGTATCTACCTGCGCGCAAGATTACTCTTGGCAGAGATGTAGATAGAAGATTAATGACACTTCTACCTTAAGGCAGCTTTCACAAGACATTTCCAGAAGTCACGAACAATGTTGCATTGGGCTGAACAATTGTTAACGCATTATATCTGGTCCGTCGCCTTTTGTGAAGAATTTAAGGGATAGTTTAGCCCGTTCAAGCACCAGTTGGTGTAATCAAACGAAAACCCTCTTATACGGTATAGCTCTGTTTAGAAGTAAATATATGTCTAGGTATATATATATATATACATATATATATATATATATATATATATATATATATATATATATATATATATATATATATATATATATATATATATATATATATATATATATATAATTCTGGCTCATACGTTTGCTTTCATACATATAAAACTGAAGCGACTATGATTGTTTAGTTTTAAAACAACAAGTAACAATTTTAATAACGAATTAGTCTTTAACAGTTAAAATAAATATGGAAAGATTGGTGAAATTTAGATAACAGTTTTCGTCACGGGGACGTAGGTGTGGATTTATCAAAAGTCCGTTGCTTTCGCCTGTTTTACCAGAAACTTAACTCTAGCTGAGTCCTGTCGCTGTGGTTCATCAATTCTGTGATGACGAAAGCCTTCTCCACACTCTCTTTAACTGCAGGCGGTTAGGGTGGATGATTTTCTCCCACACTAGCGGCTTTAGTACCACAAATCGTCTGATGGCTTGTAACCCCGAACTTTAGAAAAATAGAAAATCAAATGCCTTCTGCTAAGTACATTTGTTTGGAACACTCTAACAGGCTCACATTCCCGTTGTCCGCCCACCAACGTTAAACTCTCTGAAGAATTTAATTCTCGAGCACGCACAACGTAACTCCGAGAAGATGGTTAAAATTCACCACTATTACTCTGAGGATTAACGGGTAAAATGTGTCTGGACAGTGAGAATATGATTTGTGCCTGAACTAACATTAACGAGTTACATACATCTCAAAAATGATATGCTACACTTGAGGAACACATGATGTAATCATCACTAATTACTGCTCCAGTCGTAGTCCTGGGGTCACCTCTGCTGTTGAGTTTCCGCACGACTAGTCAGAAACAATCATCAGCTATTGCAGTAGTGGTTCATGCATATTCTGTTTTCATATGTTGAGGTTGCCAACCTCATATATAACCACTTAGCAAGAAACCTGTAAAATTTACATTAGTAAATAAATTGTTTACACTTACCCCACAATTTTGGGAATACACAATCTCCTTGCACAGATTTAGACTGGACACAGCTCTGTACTAGATGCTTCGAAATCACTTAGGTCTGGAAATTAGAGTTGATTCCTCTGACGGCGGGTGTTCTGAAAAATCACTGGCCTGGGAAAACTTTTGTTTAATTCCTCTATGACTTGGTCTGGGAAATTAGAGTTAATTTCTCTGACGGCGGGTGTTCTGCAAAGTCACTGGGCCTGAGACAACTTTTGTTTAATTCCTCTATGACTTGTGATCAAATTCCTAAGTTTCCAGTCTTGTATTAAAAATGTGGGTTTACTTGTAAATTCCTAACTTGCCCAATACTCGACCTGTTACTTATAGTTGTGAAATTTCTAAGTCCAATGTCTCCTTTTTCTTTCTGGCTTTTATGAGCCGCTAGTCTGACGTTTGCGCTGCAGTGTGTGTACTGACTTTGATTTCACTACATTATGTTTCCAGTTTCCAAGTTCCAATTCCAGCTGTGTTTCCGCCTAATTTTCCAATGAGATACATTGTATATTCCGGCCTCTCAAATCAACCAATCCAATCGAATCTCGTTCAGCACTACGTGGGTAGGGGTGCTTCAAATTAAAAAAATACCCTCACGTGTTTCAAAATATTAAATTTAATATCGCCGATACTTCCGTAGGGGTGTGGGGTGTTAGAGGCTTCACCCTACTGATCCAACGTAGAGAGAAAAATAATGAATGAAAGGGCATAAATATTATGCCAAATAAAAGCGATGAGTGAGATGAAGAAAAAAGTGATATTGCCAGAGTGGACGTGAGATCGCACAACCGTATTGTCACACACAAATCACTGCACAATTCTTTCATTAAATTAACTTAAAAGTTAATGGTGATTTCTCATCATATTCCCTGAGTTATGATGAATACTCAGGGAGTATTCAATTTCTGAGAGACAAAAACTGGTGGACGGACAGCGGGAAAGACGCCTGATTAATATCAGAAAAACAAAGACTCAGCAGAGGTGTTCGTACCTCTTATTTCTTCTAAAGTTTGTGGTACGAGTCTGCAAGGCCATTTGTGGTATAAGGCAACAAGACCACTTGTGGTACGATTCAACGCTACGAATATGTGATTCAGACACTTGTTGTTGATACTAGAGGGCTACGTTCGACGGCCTGTGGAGATATTAGCACTGACACCAGGAGAAGTTACCCCCTGCAACATCGCTCGGGACATGCCCTCGTCACAGTAAACGGATTGACGAAACAGCAGCAGCAGCAGAATTCAGAGATCTGGCAAGTTATACTTGTAGAAATCCAGCTTTCTATGAACTCCACCTTAACTTCAATGAGGACAAATTTTTTTCTGTATCACATCTATTATCCATATTCATTTTACTTCTGTTAAAATAATTGATCATTAAATTTGTTACATTTTATTTTACAAAGCCCTAGTTGATTCGGTTATTATAGAGAGAGGTGTACACGTATGAATCAATATCTTTAATATATATCTATATCGAGCTAATAAGAAGAATTTTACTGTTAATTCAGTTGGGGGCTTGATCCAGCGAAATCATCCAATATATATCTTTACAAAAGGCGACGGGCAGATACTACGTTAACTTCGCTAAGCATTGTTCTTGACTTCTGAATATCTTGTGAAAACCCCCTCAAGGTAGAAGCATCATCATCCTTCTATTTGCATTTCTGCCAAGAGTAATCTTGTGCGATGGTAGATACATTTGAAAACCCACATTAGATACTCTAGGTTTTGGCCATTGTTGGACCATCACTACAGAGCAATGGGAGGCAATCCGTGACAAGGGGTCGGGATTGTAAAGGCTTTGTATCATTTTTTTTTTACTTTTTAATTTAATAAAAGCCAATGCTAGCCCTAATCACTCCCTATCAAAATCTGCCTGTCGCCTTCTGACATCTGCTTCTCTCTTAAGATACTCAGGTCTTATAGTTAACACTTTGTCCATATGAAATTTAATTTCGCTAGTTTACTTTTGTTAAGGCCAATCACAGTTTAGGCTAGTTTTTTATTTCATTTTAAAGCCAATCACCGTTTAGACTAGTTTAATTAAGTATATTTTTCATATACTGTCACGGATTTCCTCCCTGCTTTGCAGTAGTGGTCCAACAGTGGCCAAAACTCAAGAGTATTTAAATGAGTCGTCAAAGGTGTCTACCTTTGCGCAAGATTACTCTTGGCAGAGATGTAGATAGAAGGTTAATAACGCTTCTACCTTACGGGAGAATTCACAAGATAATTCAGAAGTCAAGAACAATGGTGCTTAGCGCTGAACATTTGTTAACATATCTGTCCGTCGCCTTTTGTGAAGGATTTACTGATTCAATATTACAATTCTGGCCATGTTATCATATGAATACCTGTTGAAGCTGATTTCTTAAATGATCTGCATGCGAGATACTCGTGACATTGTTGGTCATTGACATTTAATGCGCTACCAAACTGGTCCTTCCTTGATCTAATTATTTCAATAGGTATCACCTCTTTGCGGTTCATAAATATCATAATGGAACGTTGCTCCTCTAATGTGCTTGTAAATAACGGTAAGGTCATCTTTAAAGAAATTAAACTTCATCCGAATCATAATCAGATGTCTCTGAGAAATTGATAATCAATCTCTTCCAATATTCCTCTGCCTCTTGTAACACATGGTTCTCACATTTCTTCCAATAATCCCTGGCTATATTGGACATGGCGGCTTTTATAAGTATTTCAACATCTTTTAATTTGAACGTTCTATTTTCTGTTTCTACCTGTTCCTTAATTTTAGCCCATACTAGTTCTATTGGGTTTAAGTGAGAATGGCAAGGAGGCAATTTTAAACATCTGTGACCATGTTCATGGATTGCCTTGTCTATGTGAAATATCTTTGTATGCTGTGTCTTTTTTACAATTCCAAGTAATTCAGGCTTCAGGGACATTTCGTTGAATGGAATGTTGTTTTTGGTCGGCCAAATCTTTATTACATCTTTAGTACTTGATGAATTAGGAACTTTATCTTCTGGTGCCACAACGTTTTGATATGAAGCATTGTCCATTATCAAACACGACGGTCTATCCAAGGAAGGAAGTACATGATTCACAATCCAATCTTGAAATATCTTGCCATTCATCTCTGTATGATAATCCCTATTATCTGTAGATTTTGAAACAAATGTGAGTTCAGTATTATTTAGAAACCCATGATGGCTGCTTTCTGCATGTGCAATTATTAGGCGCTGTCCTTTGCTGCTTGGTACTAGTCTCTTAGTTGTCCCATCAGAAGATTGCCATTCTCGTTCATTACTGTGGTGCGCATTGATCCAAGTTTCATCTAAATACACAAAATCATAACAATCTCTTCTCATTTCTCTGACCTCGCGTAAATATTTGCTTCTCATTGCAACTATATGAGGCTTCTCACAAATAAGGTTTCTACCACCAACATATTTTCTAAAAGTGAATCCCAAACTCCTAATAGTCCTCCATAGCGTAGATTTGGAAATTTCAATGTCATTATTCTTTCTTAATCAAATTTTCAATTTCCTTAAAGTCACTGCCTCATTATTGTGAAACATATTGCAAATTTCTCTGCGGATCAATTCTCTGTCAAAATTATTCACCACTCTTGGCCTATTTTTCGTGTGTAAAACACTGGAATTACAAATTTCAGATGTCGCTATCCAGCGGTGCAATGATCGTTTGCTTATCCCCAAGGCATGAATAGTCCTCTTTTGTGGGTTTGAAATGGAATGATATAGTTTTCCTCGAGTAGCTTCATTAAAGAAATACTTTAAAATCCCATTTGTGATTTGCTGTAATGTCATAAGATGTACTCAAAGACTCATTTTTCCTACTTAGCCACACAATACTTTTTGTAGACACGCCACGCCACTGATTGACAATGTGTGCGTAAAACCGGAAATAAACTGTTTTATGTTCAAGAAGTGCAATTTCACGCAATTTCACGCAAAAATCATGCCAATTTCTTGATAAACCAAAAATGTGCAAATGAGGTCGTATAATTTACTGTAGACATTTCAATATGTGTGTGTGTGTGATGTGTGCTGGCAAGTAGGATTTTATATTATATCGCAAAGAAACAAAAATTGAAACCAATGGCCGCATTTTAAAATGAAAAATTTAATTCGTAGGGTCTATACCATTTCAAATTCACACACAAAATTTCACTTATGCGTTATATATTCGCTGAGATATAGCATTTTGAAGTTGGGCAAAGCTCGTGAAACGTGCTATAGCACGTTTCACTAGCTTTGCCCAACTTCAAATGTAATTATCTGATTAACCGTCTAACGTATTAATGCCATTTTTTGCATACGATGTTATATTGGGTTAGACCCAACAAATATATACTTTATATCTGTGCATCTTGTCCAGTTCCCACAAACGGATGAAATCCTTTGATCTTTGTCGGCATACTAATTATTGTGTATCGAAAAAAAAAAAATTTTACCACTTCATTCACAGATTCTGTGAATTGAATAGGCATAGGCGTGTCTCTACTATTACAATAATGTGGCCATCACGTTTGCATATGAATACCTGTTGAAGATGATTTCTTAAATGATCTGCATGGGAGATACTCGTGACATTGTTTGTCATTGACATTTAATGCGCTACCAAACTGGACCTTTCATTGATCTGATTATTTCAATAGGTATCACCACTTTGCGGTTCATAAATATCATAATGGAAAGTTTCTCCTCTACTGTGCTTGTAAATAACGGTAAGGTCATCTTTAAAGAAATTAAACTTCATCCGAATCATAATCAGATGTCTCTGAGAAATTGATAATCAATCTCGGCTGAATGAAGGACAAACCATCATTCGTCCATTATTCCTCTTCCTCTTGTAACACATGGTTCTCACATTTCTTCCAATAATCCCTGGCTATATTCGAGATGGCGGCTTTTGTAAGTATTTCAACATCTTTTAATTTGAACGTCCTATTTTCTGTTGCTACCTGTTCCTTAATTTTAGCCCAGACTAATTCTATTGGGTTTAAGTGAGAATGGTAAGGAGGCAATCTTAAACATCTGTGACCATGTTCATGGATTGCCTTGTCTATGTGAAATATCTTTGTATGCTGTGTATTTTTTTTACAATTCCAAGTAATTCAGACTTCAGGGACATTTCGTTGAATGGAATGTTGTTTTTGGTCAGCCAAATCTTTATTACATCTTTAGGACTTGATGAATAAGGAACTTTATCTTCTGGTGCCACAACGCATTGTCCATTATCAAACACGACGGTCTATCCAATGAAGGAAGTACATGATTCACAATCCAATCTTGAAATATCTTGCCATTCATCTCTGTATGATAATCCCTATTATCTGTGGATTTTGAAACAAATATGAGTTCAGTATTATTTAGAAGCCCATGATGGCTGCTTCCTGCATGTGCAATTATTAGGCGCTGTCCTTTGCTGCTTGGTACTAGTCTCTTAGTTGTTCCATCAGATGATTGCCATTCTCGTTCATTACTGTGGTGCGCATTGATCCAAGTTTCATCTAAATACACAAAATCATAACAATCTCTTCTCATTTCTTTGACCTCGCGTAAATATTTGCTTCTCATTGCAACTATATGAGGCTTCTCACAAATAAGGTTTCTACCACCAACATATTTTCTAAAAGTGAATCCCAAACTCCTAATAGTCCTCCATAGCGTAGATTTGGAAATATCAATGTCATTATTCTTTCTTAATCAAATTTTCAATTTCCTTAAAGTCACTGCCTCATTATCGTGAAACATATTGCAAATTTCTCTGCGGATCAATTCTCTATCAAAATTATTCACCACTCTTGGCCTATTTTTCGTGTGTAAAACACTGGAATTACAAATTTCAGATGTCGCTATCCAGCGGTGCAATGATCGTTTGCTTATCCCCAAGGCATGAATAGTCCTCTTTTGTGGGTTTGAAATGGAATGATATAGTTTTCCTCGAGTAGCTTCATTAAAGAAATACTTTAAAATCCTATTTGTGATTTGCTGTAATGTCATAAGATGTACTCAAAGACTCATTTTTCCTACTTAGCCACACAATACTTTTTGTAGACACGCCACTGATTGACAATGTGTGCGTAAAACCGGAAATAAACTGTTTTATGTTCAAGAAGTGCAATTTCACGCAATTTCACGCAAAAATCATGCCAATTTCTTGATAAACCAAAAATGTGCAAATGAGGTCGTATAATTTACTGTAGACATTTCAATATGTGTGTGTGTGATGTGTGCTGGCAAGTAGGATTTTATATTATATCGCAAAGAAACAAAAATTGAAACCAATGGCCGCATTTTAATGAAAAATTTAATTCGTAGGGTCTATACCATTTCAAATTTACACACAAAATTTCACTTATATGCGTTATATATTCGCTGAGATATAGCATTTTGAAGTTGGGCAAAGCTCGTGAAACGTGCTATAGCACGTTTCACTAGCTTTGCCCAACTTCAAATGTAATTATCTGATTAACCGTCTAACGTATTAATGCCATTTTTTGCATACGATGTTATATTGGGTTAGACCCAACAAATATATACTTTATATCTGTGCATCTTGTCCAGTTCCCACAAACGGATGAAATCCTTTGATCTTTGTTGGCATACTAATTATTGTGTATCGAAAAAAGAAATTTTACCACTTCAGTCACAGATTCTGTGAATTGAATAGGCATAGGCGTGTCTACTATTACAATAATGTGGCCATCACGTTTGCATATGAATACCTGTTGAAGATGATTTCTTAAATGATCTGCATGGGAGATACTCGTGACATTGTTTGTCATTGACATTTAATGCGCTACCAAACTGGACCTTCATTGATCTGATTATTTCAATAGGTATCACCACTTTGCGGTTCATAAATATCATAATGGAAAGTTTCTCCTCTACTGTGCTTGTAAATAACGGTAAGGTCATCTTTAAAAAAAATTAAACTTCATCCGAATCATAATCAGATGTCTCTGAGAAATTGATAATCAATCTCGGCTGAATGAAGGACAAACCATCATTCGTCCATTATTCCTCTTCCTCTTGTAACACATGGTTCTCACATTTCTTCCAATAATCCCTGACTATGTTCGAGATGGCGGCTTTTGTAAGTATTTCAACATCTTTTAATTTGAACGTCCTATTTTCTGTTGCTACCTGTTCCTTAATTTTAGCCCAGACTAATTCTATTGGGTTTAAGTGAGAATGGTAAGGAGGCAATCTTAAACATCTGTGACCATGTTCATGGATTGCCTTGTCTATGTGAAATATCTTTGTATGCTGTGTATTTTTTTTACAATTTCAAGTAATTCAGGCTTCAGGGACATTTCGTTGAATGGAATGTTGTTTTTGGTCAGCCAAATCTTTATTACATCTTTAGTACTTGATGAATTAGGAACTTTATCTTCTGGTGCCACAACGTTGTGATATGAAGCATTGTCCATTATCAAACACGACGGTCTATCCAATGAAGGAAGTACATGATTCACAATCCAATCTTGAAATATCTTGCAATTCATCTCTGCATGATAATCCCTATTATCTGTGGATTTTGAAACAAATATGAGTTCAGTATTATTTAGAAGCCCATGATGGCTGCTTCCTGCATGTGCAATTATTAGGCGCTGTCCTTTGCTGCTTGGTACTAGTCTCTTAGTTGTTCCATCAGATGATTGCCATTCTCGTTCATTACTGTGGTGCGCATTGATCCAAGTTTCATCTAAATACACAAAATCATAACAATCTCTTCTCATTTCTCTGACCTCGCGTAAATATTTGCTTCTCATTGCAACTATATGAGGCTTCTCACAAATAAGGTTTCTACCACCAACATATTTTCTAATAGTGAATCCCAAACTCCTAATAGTCCTCCATAGCGTAGATTTGGAAATTTCAATGTCATTATTCTTTCTTAACCAAATTTTCAATTTCCTTAAAGTCACTGCCTCATTATTGTGAAACATATTGCAAATTTCTCTGCGGATCAATTCTCTGTCAAAATTATCCACCACTCTTGGCCTAATTTTCGTGTGTAAAACACTGGAATTAGACATTTCAGATGTCGCTATCCAGCGGTGCAATGATCGTTTGCTTATCCCCAAGGCGTGAATAGTCCTCTTTTGTGGGTTTGAAATAGAATGATATAGTTTTCCTCGAGTAGCTTCATTGCAGAAATACTTAAAAAATCCTATTTGTGATTTGCTGTAATGTCATAAAATGTACTCGCAGACTCATTTTTCCTTCTTAACCACACAATAATTTTTGTAGACACACCTCTGATTGACAATGTGTGCGTTGCACCGGATATAAACTGTTTTATGTTCAAGAAGTGCGATTTCACGCAATTTCACTCAAAAATCATGCCAAATACTTGATAAACCAAAAATGTGCAAATGCGGTCGTATAATTTACTGTAGACATTTCAATATGTGTGCGTGTGATGTGTGTTGGCAAGTAGGATTTTATATTATATCGCAAAGAGACGAAAATTGAAACCAATGGCCGCATTTTAATGAAAAATTTAATTCATAGGGTCTATACCATTTCAAATTCACACACAAAATTTCACTTATATGCGTTATATATTCGCTGAGATATAGCATTTTGAAGTTGGGCAAAGCTAGTGAAACGTGCTATAGCAGCCTCATTACTTAAAATGACTTGTCTCATAAACCACCACTGCTAGACTGCTTCGTGCGGGTTTCCTCACAAGGAACCAATAGCAGAGGTGACCCCAGGCTCCACAGAGAGCAGGGAGTGGATGATCATATCATGGTGTTTATATTTTTTATACTAACACTATATATATATATATATATATATATATATATATATATATATATATATATATATATATATATATATATATATATATATATATATATATATATATATCGTCACCTTCCACTGTACAAAAGCACTTTCATCCGACTCACTGCGTTACAAGTTAATGCTCAGGGAGGGTAAACATTCTGAGGAAGAGAAAGTCGTGGATGGAAGCGGAGGTCGCCTGCTGTGTTTTAAGAGACCTGTGATGCAGTACTGTAATTTTATTTTTCAATAGGCCTGATAACGCTGAACTGGCCACCACATTGATAACAGCCTTTTTGAGGCCACCACATTGATAAGGTGTTTTTTTGTTGTTGTGATGTTACTGCTTTCATCAGGTTATACTGGACACATAAATGAATGGTCAACTCGTTCCGACACAGTGCTGACATCGAGTGAGAATGTAGATGTAAAGGACGCGAATGTGTGTACAGTTCTGTTGAGTTGACAAGTCACTCACTCAATCATAGTTAGAAGTCAATAAAGGGTAGACTGCTGATGACGTTTCATACATTTAATAATGGACGTACACTTCGACATCACGATTACAGTCACTTGAACAGGTTGGCACAAAAATCATCGTATACTTGAAAAATGGGTGACAATATCAGATGTACATTTATGTGGCATGTAAATATAATGGAACGATAGTAGACAAGCACTCAATATTCTGGTTGTCTATCGTCTCATGCTTCAACTGACTAATCGCGTCAGTTAAGGTGGATACATAATCATCAACAATGGTTCACTGACAGAACCTTCTCCTGGCTAAGTTTCTCAAGCCGTAAATTCATCAAATGTTTATAGCAACAATGTTAAACCACAGTAGTGGGTTTTCATAATATATAGATCTCTGTACCATCATCAGATAATAGGACCTTTTCTGTTCTCCGACGATGATCCGCTTACAATGGCGGGATCCACAAAATGGCTCTCCTCCGTGAGCTTCGCTCACCCAGGATGAAAAATTATGAAGCAGAATTAATTCGTTATTCATCCATAAATGTCCTCATTGGGCTTCTATACATTTCTGCTATCAATAAGGCTGGTTACATCAAATAATCTAGTGCTGCTAGATAACACGTCATCTTCATCTGTAGTCAACAATCCTAGATGTACGATAATACGTCTCCCATCTAGGCTTAGCAAAAAAGTTCAGCAAAAAGGTTTTGGTTTTACCTGGCTTTAGGAAAAACACACACAAGCGAATAACGCACGCCATTCCTTGGCGTTAATAATCAACATTAGGAGAATCTCTGATACTACAGTCATACAGAGAAACAATCTCCTTCCTAGAATAAATCACAGAGATCAATCTTCAGGCATTCTAATCGACCAGCCCATAGTAGCGACGACATGACAGCAGCTTCTCTCTCGACATCCCAAATCGACGCATGCGCAGAAATGCCTTTGACCCCCGAGTTCAGCTCAAAAAATAGACCGACATAGAAATACAAAGATACAAAGATATAAGACCGAATCACCTTAAATAGTCAAGGAATAAATATAAATTCGGGCCATAAACATTTTAAGCAAGACCAATCTGTATCTGGCCATACCAGACGCAAAATGACGTAAATCTAGTATTCATACGCCAGATTGTGACACAAGAAAAGATAACCCATATAACCGAATATAACATCGATCAATCAGGGTTCTGTCCCTTAGACTAAGAATCATTGATTCTTAAATAAAATACTTTTCATCAGACAACTAGTTATACTTTACATTTGTATGCCTACCAACAGTAATCTGTGCGTCACAGACTACCACACAAAACAACCTGTGCGCAACAGACTACCACACCCCCCCCCCCGGGAAAAAAATGAAAATCATTTTTTCTCCCATCTGAGAGCAACATACAATAGGCTCACGACGCACGAATAATGCGCAGATGAGAAATATCGGCGATTAATAACGCCAAATTAAGGCAAAGCCGAAGTATAGCTCGACCGGTGAGAATATATCTCAACATCTCAGAGAAAGTATTTCTCTAAGTATAAATATTTCCAGGGAGGTGTCACCAACGCATACTACAATACTGGCAATGACACAATGCATACAATAATTTCAATCACAATTTCATATTAAGTACCATAAGTTCATGATTGACAAAAGAAAAATCATCAAAAAGAGTAGCGGTGAATATACATTAGTGAACCGCTAAGTGTTTATACAATCACTATATCATATATTACAAATGTGTACATATTTTGGTATAGAAAAAAGAACTGTTGTAAAGTTAGACACATTAAAAAGTCTAAGATTTAACAGTTAGGTGGAATCATGTGGGCATCTAGACAGAATGTCTGCCATCACATTTTCTGACCACGGATAGCTCGCACCGAGAAATGAAAAGGTTGAAGAGCAATGGCGTATCGAGTTGATCTCGAGCTCTTCAAGTTTTTACTTTGAATAGCCGTAAGAGCTTTCTGGTCAGTTTCCACTATGAAATGCGCGCCAAGAAGGAATCTTTGAAGTTTGAGAATTGACCAAACCATCGCCAAAAGTTCACGGTCTAAAACCGAGTAATTCCTCTCTGCCGCATTAAGTTTTCGTGAGATATACATTACAGGATGCAGAGTTTCAGAGTACTCTTGCATTAGTGCCGCTCCAATCCCAGTGGATGAAGCGTCACTACGAAGAACAAATGTCTTATCTGTAGTAGGTAACACTAAAATAGGCGGAGTTGAAAACAAATTTTTAATCTTATCCAAAGATGATTGGCATTCCTGAGACCAGTGGACCAAATTAGGGGACCCTTTCTTTAGTTACGAAGAAAGCGGTGCCATGATAGAGGATAGATTCTGAATGAATCCTCCATAAAATTGTATAAAACCTAATAGACTTCTCACTTGTTTTTTAGTCTTAGGAATAGAGATGTTGAGTATTTTACTAGTATTATGGTCCTCTGTCTTTAGGAAACCATGACCGACACGGTGACCTAGGAAAGAAATTTCGCTAAAACCAATACATGCTTTAGAGGGTTTCGCTGTCAACTTATGCTCGCGTAAGGTAGACAGTAATTCACCTAATCTCAAATAGTGATCTTCCCAAGTATCACTGAAAAGACAGATGTCGTCTAAGTACGCAATGACATCTGAACGATGAGATAGGATTCGACGCATCATGCGTACGAATGTAGCCGGGGCGTTCATAAGGCCGAAAAGCATGAAATTCCATTGAAACAAACCCCTAGGTGTAGAAAAAGCAGTAAGAGGTTTGGCTCGTTCACTTAATGGGACTTGCCAATATCCTTTTGACAAATCAAGTTTAGTGAAGAAATGAGATTTAGAAAGCCTAGTAAGTAGCTCTTCTAGTAAAGGCATAGGTTCAGCATCGAACTTTGTAACCTGATTCAATTTGCAATAATCAACGCAAAGACGTATGTTATTGTCTTTTTTCCGCACAATAACCATCGGCGAAGAATATGCTGAACTGGATGGTTCGACTATTTTTAATTCTATCATCTCATCCAATTCTTTCTCGACCTGTGTCTGAAAATGTATAGGTATAGGATATGGTCTGACCCTAATAGGATTATGGTCAGTTAGAATAATGTCATGTTCAATGACATTGGTGTGTCCAGGAATGTCAGTAAGGACATACTGAAATGTTTGTAACATAGAAGAAACTTGTCGCTGTTCCTCTAGAGATAAATTAGGAGAAACAGTAACGTTTTTCCATGATTCACTTGAATGGAGTGGAATCACTGGAAGAGGGAGATTTACATCCAAGAAACTTGTTTCTTCATCCTGTATTACTGACAAGGATGAGTAATGACCATGAGGTACTGGGGAATCATCCGTTGCCTGGAAAATAGGCTGTAAATAATCCGGACGTTCATGGAATTCCGTAAGCATATTGATGTGGAAGGTTTTATGTTTCCCATCAATATCGACAATATAGTCAACATCCGAAATTTTCGAGATTATATCGAACGGACCTTTCCATGAGATAAGAAGTCTGTTTTCCCTACAAGGTAGCAGAACATATGCTTTGTCCCCAGGACAAAGTTGTCGTAATGTTCTCTTCTTATTGGCAAATTGCCTTGCCTTCTGTTTGGCAAATTCAGAAGAAGAAGTTGCTAATCTGCATGCTTCGATAATCTTGTGTCTAATCGCGATGACATATTCGTAAGAAAATTTTGTGTCATCATCAATATTATCAGTGGTTATAAGATCATGAAGCAAAGACATAGGGCCGCGCGGTCGCGCGCCGAAGACAAGTTCAAAGGGAGAAAATCCTGTATGTTCATTGGGGACCTCTCTATACGCAAAGAGGGCCGCGGGCAAAACCCTATCCCAATCTTGAAGATGATCCTCAGTTATTTTCCCTAGTAAGTTTTTGAGTGTTCTGTTTAGACGTTCTACCATCACATTAGACATAGGATGATAGATACTACTCAATGATCTATCTATCTTCAGAGTAGACATCACTTGAGACATGGTATCCGATATCAATTGGGTACCATGATCCGAAAATATTTCTCCGGGGAATCCCAGACGAGAAAATATAAGCCAAAGAGCGTCTGCAATATCGGCAGTGGAAATGATCTTCAGAGGTATAGCCTCTGGCCAACGTGTGCACATGTCAACACACGTTAAGATAAACTGATGTCCTCTGGCAGATTTGATCTTAAACGGACCAATAATGTCTATTGCCATTTTCTGAAACGGCCGAATAGGAATATCTGCAGCCTGAATAGGTGCAGCATGGCGTGGACCTTTGGATTTGACTTCTTGACATACCTTACAAGATCGGCAATAAATCCGTATGTCTTTGTTTACGAAAGGCCAAAAGAAAGCCGCAAGAACTCTTGACTTAGTACGGGAAAAACCCATATGTCCAGCACACTGAGAGTCATGAGCGTGCTGCAAAACTTTAACTCTCAAATTCTTGGGAACAAGAATCTGAGAATGCATTGACGTAGTAGAGTCTTGGACCATACGCACAAGTACGCCATTCTTCATTGTAATCCAAGATTTTCGATTTGTATCTTTATTTGGATCACCTTTTGTTGCAAGAGTGAAAAATTTCTTTAGAGTGGGATCATCTTCTTGCTGTTTTATAAATGAGTCACGAGAAATTACCAAGGGATCATCTTGGTTATGCACTCCAGTATCTTCGGTAGATGAAGTTTGAGGCATATTGAGAGCTTGTGCTCTTGTGACTACTGCATTAGCAGTTTGCATATTTTGATCTTCCCAAGCAGCAATTTGTTGCGGCGTGCATTCTTTGACTCCGTGAATACGACCAATGATGAGATCAGCGATCGGATTCGGCAGAAGACATGCATGCACATCTCCCGTAAAGAAAGGAGTAGCTATATTGATGATAGCAGTAGAGTACTTCTCTAAGGTGCCGCCAAATGTTACACATTTGACTACTTTGCCTGTGGCATGGGAAGGATCTACGAGTGACTGCCTAACACCAATGGTGGTGCATCCAGAATCAAAAAGAATTGAGACTGGGCTATCATTTACTAGACCTTTATGAAAGACAAGAGATCCTCTTCCATCATGCGCGACTGACGCAGGAAGAGCAGGGAGAGGGTGACCACAACTTAAAGTAGACACCGTAGTTGGTTCGAATAATGTCTTGCATTGGGAGCATTGAGATGCTCTACCAAAATCAAAAGCAGAACATGCCATATTATTAGAGTTTTTATTATCATTAGTCTGATTACAGGCTTCATGGGACTCTTGCTGCGCAGAGTTTGCCTGATAATGTGATTTATGTCCTCTGTATTGAGATC
Source organism: Oreohelix idahoensis (assembly GCA_024509875.1). Lineage (NCBI taxonomy): Eukaryota > Metazoa > Mollusca > Gastropoda > Stylommatophora > Oreohelicidae > Oreohelix > Oreohelix idahoensis. The sequence goes on along the minus strand of JAMPIV010018581.1, from coordinate 309,066 downwards.
GACCTCGATTATTATTGCCTCTCCAATTATTATTGTTTCCTCTATTGTAACCCCTATTTGGGTTTGAGTCATAGTTCTCATGGTTACAATCATTATGTTCATTATAATGAGTATCTCTGTAATTATGGTCTTGTTGTCTCCATGACGGATGACTTGGATAGTTCCTATAATGACTTCCTCTGCGGAAATTCCTATAATTGTGGTAACCCCTGTATCGAGGGCTGTCACCTCGTCTCCAGTTCTTCGAAGAAGAACTCTGAAATGATTGATTACCTTGATTTTGATAATTATTCGAGTTACCCTTTTTATCAAACCTGTTTTGTGGTCCTTGAAATTTGTGTGAGTAATTAGGGTTGTATGGTGTTGCTGAAGCAACTGGCATACTTTCCTTAACCTTAGCATTGCTAATAGCTACGTCCGGATGTGCAGTGACGTATTGGGTACAATATTGCTCCATTTCTTTTAGTGTCTTGGGTTTACGCTCATGTAGGAATTCAAGGAATGGTTTATTTACACTTGACATAATCTTGTCTCTGAGCAACAAGTGCATAAGGGCTTCATATGTCTTTTCTGTTTTGGACAGCTCAATCCAACGATTAAATGTAAGACGTGTCCTTGCAATGAATTCTGAGAATTCTACCCCTGTTTCAGGTACCATTCTCTTAAACAAAAGACGGTAACCTTCCTCTGTCAATTGATATTTTTTTAATAAGGCTCCTCTGATAACATCATAATTATCCTGGTCAGCCTCTTCTACCAAGCTGAAACTAGTCAGAGTGTCACCTTTCAGTATCTCTGATAACTGATTAGCATATTGTGATCTATCCACGTTATGATTTCGACAAGAACGTTCAAACCTATCCAGCCACACTGTTATATCGTCACTGGATGGATTAAATACTGGTAGCTTGATCTTGTAAATAAAAGGTTTACCACTACCACCAGATGACTGACTAACATTACTCATATTTGTCAATTTCAATTTTTCTAACTCAAATGCTACAAGTTTTTCCTTATGTTCATGTTCCATCTTCATTTTTCTCTCCTCAGCTTCAGCTTCTCTTTGAAATCTTTTTTCTTGAGCCTCAGCTTCCAATCTTTTATTTTCAGCCTCAATTTTCTTTTGTTCAATTTCTGCTTCTCTTTGTAATCTTTTTTCTTCAGCATCAATTTTCTTTTGTTCAATATCTGCTTCTCTTTGTAATCTTTTTTCTTCAGCCTCTCTTTCCCATCTTTTCTCCTCAGCTTTTTGTTTTTTCTCTTCAGCTTCAGTTTATCAATTTCAAATTTTTGTGCTTTGTCATATTGACTGTTAGCATACTCTTCCAACATATCACCAGTCTTGCCTAGGGATTTCCCTAGCTCAATAAAGTAATCTAAAGTCGACATAATGTCTAACAATATGTGACTAGTTACCTGAAAAAGTCAATGAAATTTATTCCACCGTGAATGAGAGCAAGTTTTAATAAACTTGAATAACCAGCTCCCTTTATCCCAATCTCTGTGGGAGACAAGCCTTTAATAAGGTCTTGTATACTTACTTGTATAATAATAATAATAATAGTAATGAACTACCAGTTTATTCTATACCACAAGTGCACTTCATATAGTGTATGATCAAATATACCTTATAGCATATGTCACCCAACAACATAAACAAAGGACAATCAAGAAAGACAACATGGAAACATTCGCAGAAATCAAATAAGTTAAATAGGTAAACTGAAGAAAATAATCACAGAACCTGTGATGACAACCGCGAGGAAATAAACCACACAAATGACGTCCCAGTGTATAAATATAAAGTTGTATAGAACTAAATGACAGGAAAGATGAGACCTACAAATACAAACAAATCAAAACAAAACTAAAGAACAGAAAAAATATTACAAAAACAACGAAGAAAAAACAACACGTCGTCACAGCTAACAACAATAGCAACAAATTGTCGCTAGCAAATTTTCAATTAAGAAGATTTGCGCCTACAGAACACTAATATAAGCCCTCTATGACGTGGGAAATCTTATATTAGTCACCTTACCCAACCGCTTACAGACATATACACAACACTAATATGCAACATGTAAACATTTAAACATAAATATATATATCTCATATAATGTAATCATGAAACGTCATCAGCAGTCTACCCTTTATTGACTTCTGCTTATGATTGAGTGAGTGACTTGTCAACTCCCCACACTGGCCACCACATTGATAACGCTGAATTGGCCACCACATTGATAACAGCCTTTTTGAGGCCACCACACTGATAAGGTGTTTTTTTGTTGTGATGTTACTGCTTTCATCAGGTTATACTGGACACATAAATGAATGGTCAACTCGTTCCGACACAGTGCTGACATCGAGTGAGAATGTAGATGTAAATGACGCGAATGTGTGTACAGTTCTGTGGAGTTGACAAGTCACTCACTCAATCATAAGCAGAAGTCAATAAAGGGTAGACTGCTGATGACGTTTCATACATTTAATAATGGACGTACACTTCGACATCACGATTACAGTCACTTGAACAGGTTGGCAAAAAATCATCGTATACTTGAAAAATGGGTGACAATATCAGATGTACATTTATGTGGCATGTAAATATAATGGAACGATAGTAGGCAAGCACTCAATATTCTGGTTGTCTATCGTCTCATGCTTCAACTGACTAATCGCGTCAGTTAAGGTGGATACATAATCATCAACAATGGTTCACTGTCAGAACCTTCTCCTGGCTAAGTTTCTCAAGCCGTAAATTCATCAAATGTTTATAGCAACAATGTTAAACCACAGTAGTGGGTTTTCATAATATATAGATCTCTGTACCATCATCAGATAATAGGACCTTTTCTGTTCTCCGACGAAGATCCGCTTACAATGGCGGGATCCACAAAATGGCTCTCCTCCGTGAGCTTCGCTCACCCAGGATGAAAAATTATGAAGCAGAATTAATTCGTTATTCATCCATAAATGTCATCATTGGGCTTCTATACATTTCTGCTATCAATAAGGCTGGTTACATCAAATAATCTAGTGCTGCTAGATAACACGTCATCTTCATCTGTAGTCAACAATCCTAGATGTACGATAATACGTCTCCCATCTAGGCTTAGCAAAAAAGTTCAGCAAAAAGGTTTTGGTTTTACCTGGCTTTAGGAAAAACACACACAAGCGAATAACGCACGCCATTCCTTGGCGTTAATAATCAACATTAGGAGAATCTCTGATGCTACAGTCATACAGAGAAACAATCTCCTTCCTAGAATAAATCACAGAGATCAATCTTCAGGCATTCTAATCGACCAGCCCATAGTAGCGACGACATGACGGCAGCTTCTCTCTCGAAACCCAAAATCGACGCATGCGCAGAAATGCCTTTGACCCCCGAGTTCAGCTCAAAAAATAGACCGACATAGAAATACAAAGATACAAAGATATAAGACCGAATCACCTTAAATAGTCAAGGAATAAATATAAATTCGGGCCATAAACATTTTAAGCAAGACCAATCTGTATCTGGCCATACCAGACGCAAAATGACGTAAATCTAGTATTCATACGCCAGATTGTGACACAAGAAAAGATAACCCATATAACCGAATATAACATCGATCAATCAGGGTTCTGTCCCTCAGACTGAGAATCATTGATTCTCAAATAAATACTTTTCATCAGACAAATAGTTATACTTTACATTTGTATGCCTACCAACAGTAATCTGTGCGTCACACAAAAGAATATGTGCGCAACAAGGCCCCATTCGTTTCTCGGTGTAATTATCTTTTTCTCTATGTAATTTTTGAGCGCAGGTTAGAGGAAATACGGTGGGTTTTAATTTTAAGATTTTTCACCAGTCTTGTTTCCTCTAAAGTAATCGCGTTCATTTTATTTAGTAAGCAGTGAGCGCGCCGTGATTATTAGGCTGGGTGAAAATTTTCCGACCTTTAAAAACACCCACCCGGTTTACCGGTTTATTGGGGGGGGGGGGGGGGGCGGGGGAAATGGGGAAAAGCACGACCCAGGTTTCAGCTAGGTAATTAATGGAATTACTCCGGTAGGCTAATAGGTCAGCGGGTTACTCTTACGTACTAATTATAGCGCATGAGCACGGAATATTTTTAGATTTTACTGCAAGATTACTGGTTCAGAAGAGCGGTCCCTAAAGCGAAGCCACGCGATGACTCACTCATAGCATGGGCTTGCAACAGATTTTTCTGTAATAAATACCAGAGAAAATCTAGTAGCAGTCTCTTTGGTCTCTAGAAATTCAGCCGTGAAAAAACAACGTCGTTATCGCTTGCTCTGAGATATTCGATAAAATTGGGTATGTCTATAATTTAATTAGTGTAGTACTACAGGACAAAAGTTAAGGGCCGCCATTCAGTTTAGACAAGGTTTATATAATTCTTCGTGAGCAGGATCGATTTTCCAAATGTCCGGTAGCTTGAAATCTCTCAAGAAGTCTCTGAATGGTAGAGTGGGACACTGCTAAACGTCTTGCAACATAACGAACAGATTGATCATCCAGAATCCATGCCATGGCTCGACCACGGTCTACAGTGCTGAGACTTCTCCTTGGTGGCATGGCTAATGCAGTGATCATTTCGACCACTTGTCATACTGATTTATTGCATACCAACGGTGAACACTCTTTACCGATGATCATTTTCCATGTGCATTCAAATTCAACTCACTTTTTCACCTTTTGAACTAGTGGGGCGTGTTGCAAAAACCACGAGTTTTTGCAGCAACAATGGCAATTTTCACGTGCGGGTTAAAGTGACCCAGTTTTTGGACATTAAAAAAAAAATTAACCTAGAGCACACTGTAGTGATATCAGTGATATATTTGATCACCCTTACATTAATATTTAACAAAAGATTTGAAATGTAGTGTAAATTAGTTTTCCGCCCGTGTTTGTTGCGCATCATTGTCACCCACGCCTGGAATTGAAAAGTATTAATATGAAGGAAATGATAGCCTATAAAACTGTCGCTCCGTTTGCGCAGTAGTGACTAAACATGAGACAGTCTGTGGGCGGCCAATACTGGTTTCGTCTAATAGGAGTGAGAGAGGCAATAAACTACTGCATTATAGGAAGCTCAAGGTCACTACCGTATGGTAGGGTACCCCGTCGCTTAGTAACCGAGGTTTGAAATTTTTATGCTATTGCGTGAGAAATCACGACCACTTGGTCCCGCCACTTTTCTTAGGCTAGACAGTTAACTACGATAATATACATTATGGAAAGGGCAGAAAAGGAGTAAACCGATATTGAAAGTGAAACTTATTGTGACTTTCAAAATAAACTAAAAAGAATGGTTACAAGGATAACATTGATAATATTACCTATAAAATCTTCCATGGTCATTAAAAATAACTTGGAGCAATCTTAGACGAATATATTTTGGTAAAATTTGTGGTTTGGCAAAAAGGAAACTCAAAAAGACAAAAATGTTAATGACACTAAAGACTGACATAAAACTTATATAGACAGATAGAGCTTAGTCTTCTGGTCAATAATATGTTTTAATATCAAAAATCGCACGAGTAATAACTAAGATATTGTAGAAATACTATATATTCTTGGACAGTGTGACAAACAGACTATCGTTCTTGCTCATCTATTGGTAACATTTTTGGGACGCAATTTTGAAAAGAGGCATTGGCGTGATTCAAATTTGATTGGTTAACGCCAGGAGGAAGGGAGAGGTAGAAAATGTTAGCCCAAAACTAAACATATTTTTGCAGTGTAATAGCATAGGCAGACTGACCAACAGACTACGTAACACATAGTATGTTTGGGGTTTCGTTTTTCTAAACTAAATTCAAAATTTGGTAGTCGCCTGATTTCATTGGCAAGTCCAAATTGATGTTAGCAAATGATTACAAGGCCATTTGAAAGAAATTCTTTGTCAAGGGACGATGAGAACGAAGTGTTGATTTTAAATAAATAAATAAAATTCTAACAGTCTGGACAGCGGCAGGAAAAACTTGTGCCATATCTGCCAGTAATCGATGCTTGTGTGTTTATATTTCATTGAATTGTGGTAAGGAGAGTGATTTATTATTATGTATTAATAAAACTGCAAAAGCTAGATACTGCTATTGGGAAAAGTGAAGGACATGCCGGGAACAAAAATTATTGAGTCCTCAAATTGAATTGTGTTTGAATGTTGCATATTGTTATGACTATTATTATCATTATTAGATCAGACATATTAGCAAGCCTCTGTGTTCCATGAACACTGATCAACATGCCTAGAGCGTTTATATTTATGAAAAGAAGAGAAAATCATACAGAAGGAGATGTGTTTACTCCATTTAATTGTATTGAAGACAACTATGTAAAATGACAGTGGCGTATCCGCCATATGGACCTGAGGTGTGGTCACAGCAGGATGTGAAGTCATAAGAATTAGGGGCTGGTGCACTTGTATGCACACGAGGCTGACCCTATCATATCATGCATACATAGTTAAGTGAAGTATCCCTCAGATATAAAAAGGCCAGGGTGTTTTTTGTTCGCAGGGTTTTATTTCCTGTTACCAGCCGGTGACAGGAAACCTGATGATATATATCTGAAGACTGAAAGTCTCCATTGAAAGTGTATAAGCCTACTGTATGCAGTTATCCAGAAGGAGCTTCTGAGAGCTGACATTCTCTGCAGAGCAGTGTTAGGCGATTGACTCTACATAACCGAATATAAGGTGATGTGCCATTAGCTGGGCACTCTGACAGTTCATCTGTGAATAAATTGATTTCCCTAAAATTAACTATAATGATCGGGGAGTGATGACAACAACAGCTTCTCAAATAAATGACTCACACTACTATATATATCACTGAACATTGTAATATACCTATAGGAACATATATATATATTATATATAATAAAGATATTTATATATATATATATAAGATATATTTTCCTATATATAAATATTTGCAGGACAGGCAGATATAATATATATTAATATATACTATATATTTACTATTAGTGTGTTATAGTATATAATACCATATATATATATATCACTGAACAGTTGTGAATACACCTACAGAACATTAAATACAGTTATCGTTATAGGACAAAGAGTCCCTGTCGTGGGTGAGATCTAGAGAGGGAGCGTTAGTCATAATTGTTAGGTTGTAAGATATATTTTCCTTAACTCTCCAGTTTTGCTTCAAACAGAAATGTAGACCTGTCTCTGAAAAGAGTTTTCAGGTCTTTACAGTTTGCCAATCAATTATATAAACCTTGTCTAAACTGAATGGCGGCCCTTAACTTTTGTCCAGTAGTATATTTCATTTGGGCATATTTGTTATAGTGTGTATTATCTTAATCATATACGGCAAAGCCAATAGATGCTGACAAATTTAATAGCTATTTAATGACAGGCGATCATTGTTTAGGCAGCGCATATGGACAGATTAAATAATAATTTTCATTGTACGCTGACGCCGGCAAGCAGGGACGGGCGAGTTAACATAACTCAGACCCGTCTGAACTCAGCTGCCAGCGGAATTTGTTGACGGGTAGGAGTAAGGAAACACCGTGTGCCTTTTAAATTTAATCAGGACTGACGGAGTGGAGAAGAGATCGTCTTGTCCCCGTCTGTGTGTGTAGATATAGGATTAGCATAATTTTTATATAAATATTTCTTGTATTCTTCGCAGACCTGATGACAAGGGCGGCCAGAGGTCTTTCTTTTTCATTTTTTTTTTTTTTGGATTTCTTATTTTCTCCTTTTCTTGGCTGTGCGTCACCAATTTCATTTGTGAACGGGCACACGCCAGAGAGTATTGGAGGACAATAAATTTGGTTTTTTTTTTATAACTGGACTTACAAAACCTAGAGAGATATATAATTTTACCAGCCACAAGTTGGCCGATAGAAGAACCATCATCAGCCTATGAACAAAGTTCTAGCAACCAGATGTTTTCCCAATACTGGAAGTATTTTTCCCGCTAAAGAGTGAACCTCAAGAACTCTCTTAGTTTTTTAACTATTTGTAATAACACTTTTAGGAGACGCAACCATACTAGGCGTTCCCCTCATGAACTAATTCGGGGGGTGGACTGGGGCCGATTTGGATCTGCGACAACTGGGGGTGACAGAATATTAAGTGAATTAAATTAATATATTCATGGAGTAATTCTATTACCAAGAGATATTACAGACCTACCATACCAGGGAATTAGGTACGAGTGTGAGAGTGGCCACTGTTTGCAAGAGTGTGCGAGTATTTTCTTGTTTGAGGGAAAACTATCCATATATCTGATTTGTCTAAAAGTTTGTTTATTTTACTGGGTCTCATAGAGTACCACTACTGTTCATTCTGTAACACAGGGCTAACTTTCAATCTTTGGGTTAATAATTTTAGGGTTCTTTTCTCCATTTGGGGGAGGGTGCACGTTTTCTGCTTTATTTCATATGCATGTAAATGACTCTTTGATCTTTTCCTTTAGATATTTTGATGTTGTCGAGTTTTAATGATAATAAACTACAAAGAAACTTACCTTTGTGTGTTGGTCTGACCCATACCCATTTATCCTTAGTTTTCACGTGTGTGTGTCTTGTTGTCACATAGCTGTGTGTGTAGGTTAACTTATCTATTCTTGATAGGGAGATAAAAGCTGTCTTGCAATAAAGTTCAGTCGTGCGGATAGGCTGGAAGAGATTACCTAATCACTCCAGAGACAGATCTTTTTTCCTCAATTCTACCACCTGTGAAAAATCTATTTCTATACCTTCTCGCGTATCTGTCGACATCCACTCTATATACTCAGACGGGCCAAATAAAACAATTAACCTTCCGTACGACATTAATGACCAAGTTTAATCATTGGCAGCTGTAACAAGTCATGACCAAAGTAAGAATTAACGAAGTTAAAAATATGTTTTTTCTGATAAATGTGAGACCTGAGATCTTTTATGTTAACAAACTCCCAGTCCATTATTTTAAAAGTACAGAGGTTTAGTGGCTCAGTTTACGTGTAGGCCTGTTTGTGATCTGAAAAGACCAATGTTACTTTTTACGGGTGGCCCTGATAAACAGAAAGCATAACAAATGGCAAAGAAAAAAATTATAGAATCTCCAATGATTGTATCAACAAATATAACGGGTTGAGTAATGACTGCTTCTAATAAATATACGGGATGTCTAGTGACCGTATGTGACAAATATACGGGATGGGACGTATAATGGAAAAAGAGCCTACAGTAATCGGACAGTCTTTGTAACCTCATAGCGCTCTATGATTTGCTAGCTAAACCATGCATTTACGGCCTGTCTTCACTCACAGAAGCTTACTTTTTCGTAACCGCCTCTTTTCTTAAACACGTGCAAACGCAGTATTTACAAATTTTCGAAACCTGCCCGTCAAAACAGATAGCGAATCAGCTTTTGTTTACCTCGTTTTCCCGCGCCAGATCTGTCAGGCATACGATCTCAGACAGAAAACACGTGAAATAGACGTAACGGCCTTTTGAAGTCTCCGGAAAGGGGAGTTGACGCTTTGATGTCGTATACGCAGAAAATTCTTCGAGAACCCGTTAGACGTAAGAATTCTTCTGATGTTGGTTAACAACGCCCGACAGAGCCGACCTGTAAGCCTTTCATTTGGGAAACGCAGTCGCTGTTCCCCGTTACACATAGTAACGCGAAAAGTAACATCATCGATAGATCAGAGAAATTTAAGCATATATAAGCTGTGTTTTCTTAAAACTCGCTATCAGCGTCACTCAGATTTTTGGATAGTCTAAGCACGCAGTTCTAGAGCCATTTTGTTAAATGTGTTATTAGCAATTCGTGGGGATTTTTCATTCTGATTTCTGGTAATAGAAATTTGTGCTTACATGTTTAAAAGTGTTAGCTTTTACCAATTAAAAGTGTTAGCTTTTACCATTATAATTCACTTAGATTTTCTAGCTGTTAAAACTAGTGAAATAAAATAACGCGTAGCTATTTCATACCAGATGTTCAGTTATAATGTTAATTTTCACCACACGCTTTCTCACACAAGAAGAGACGGTTTTAGCTGACTGGGTTATATGCTAGGCGCGACTGATGGTGACAGAAAAGAATTCAGGCTTTATTTCATTGTGCGTATTTATTATAAGTGCCTATTATTTAATATCATACGACTAAACTATCAGACGCCGACCAAATCAATAGCTACTTAACAATCGGCGATAGTTTGTGATAATTGACAATGTACGCTGATCGTTAACCGCGAGCAGGGGGGAGAGTCGCATAACTCAATCCAACCTGCACTCGCAAAGTTACGCGCGATAAGGTAGGGTAAAGAAAACACCTGTGCCGTTTAACTTTAATCAGGACTGACAGAGTGGATAAGAGATCGTCTTGTCCCCGTCTGTGTGCTATATAGAATAGTAGCATTTTCCCATAAATGTTTTTCTTACATTCCTAGCAGACCTGATCAAGAGCGTCCAGCGATCTTTTCTTTTGCTTGTTTTTTGGTCCGTGAAATTTTACTTTGTTAGTTACCTGTGCCTCAAATTTGTTTGAGCGGTACCGATCTTCACTATAAGCGTGTACTCGCCAAAGATACATGAGAATAGTTCTGACACTAAAAGTAATTTAACTGGACTTACCAAACCCAGCAATATTTTTCAATTTTTATCAGCCCAGTGGGGTGTACAAAAATAACACTTATTCCCGACTTCTGACAGTCGTATTCAAGCGAAGCATCCATAAATTTACGCTGTTCAGGATTATCATCATTTATCATTGTAACATTTTGGCAACCAGACGTATTCCAATACTGGAATTATTTTCCTCTTTAAATTGTGAACCACAAGAGCACGTTCCTACATCGACTATTCACAGTAACATTTGTTAGCTAGAAAAAAACTACCAGATTTGGCGTTCCCCTCAAAAGTTGTTGTCAGAGGATGAACTGGGGCCAATGTGGAAAGTGAACTGGATAGTTGTCCGCCGATGAATATCTCCTAGGAGGTAAGAGTGAGAGAGTGGCCACTGTTTGCAAGAGAGAGTGAATATTTTTCTTTGTTACAGAGATTTTATCAACTCTGGATTTGCCTAATTTGTTTACTTTACTGTATTTATAGAGTCAGACTTTGTTTACTTTACTGTCTACTCTGTATCATAGTGCTAACCTTCGACCTTTGAGTTATTAACTTTGGGTTCTTTTCTCCATAGGGGGAGGGCGATCTATTTTTTTTTTGTTATTTCATATGTATGTAAATCTTCTTCTTCTTCGTTCGCCCTGAAAAGGACGGTGGTTGCGTTGTGTCTGTTTACGCCTAAGCTGTGATATCTGCACCTTTCGGTCGACACATCCGACTTCTGCACGGCATTTTTTAGGACCGGGTTTGCCTTCCCATTTCGATCCACACTCGCTCAGCCAGACTGCACAGCTGCAGACTGTTTCCAGGACCACCACGTGGAGGTGGAGTGCGGTCTTGACCAGCTCTGGTTCGCTGGTCCTGACGCAGGCAGTCAAGCTATGAGTCGCTGACTGCGGTCTCTATTGCTGCGTCTTGAGGTCCCGTATGTAAATCTGGTTTGTTTGATTTTTCTTTAGATAATTGGTGTTGTCAAGTTTAATGATAATAAAGAACAAAGAAACTTAACTTTGTGTCTTGGTCAGACCCATACCCAATTAACCGTAGTTTTTCACGTTTGTGTGTCTTGTTGTCACATAGCTGCGTGAAATCTATTTCTCACACCTTTCTTACGTACCTATCACCATCCACTCTACTCAGACGGGCCAGAATAACTCACAACCTATCTGCACGACACGGGATGACTAGTGACTGGATCTAACAAATATACGGGATGACAAGAGACTGTATGTGACAAATATACGGGATGATTTGTGACTGTATTTGACAAATATGCGGGAAGACAAGTGAATGTATGTGACAAACATACGGGATGTTTGTGACTATATTTGTCAAATATGCGGGATGACAAGTTAATGTATGTGGCAAATATGTAGGAAGACTAGTGACTGTATCTAACAAATATACGGGATGACAAGAGACTGTATGTGACAAATATACGGGATGGTTTGTGACTATGTTTGACAAATATGTGAGATCATAAGTGAACGTATGTAACAAATATACGGGATGGTTTGTGGCTGTATTTGACAAATATGCGGGAAGACAAGTGAATGTATGTGACAAATATGTAGGATGACCAGTGACTGTATCTAACAAATATACGGGATGACCAGTGACTGTTTCTAACAAATATACGGGATGACTGATGACTGCATCTGGCAAATATACGGGATGACTGATGACTGTATCTAATATATATATATATATACAGGACGACTAGTGACCGCATCTAATAAATATAAGTGATGACTATTGACTGTATCTGAAAAATATAAAGGATGATTAGTAACTGAATCTATGAAATATACGGGACGATTAGTAAATGTATTTAACAAATATACGGGATGACTAGTGGTTATATCTGACCAATATACAGGATAACTGATGCCAATATCTGACAAACATACAGGAAGTCTTGTAAGCCACATCTGCGAAGCATACGCAGTGACTAGTAATTACGTCGTAAGTAGTTGCCTAGAATTTTTGTTTTGTATCTAAATATGTATGTTTATTTAATGCTATCTATACACTTATTTAGAAAGTAGTATGCTCGCAACTTTATAAAAACTCAATCAGTCAATCAAACTCAATCAATCAGCAAACCAACAATATGCCAATGAAATGACCACTGACTTAGTCAATCCAGATGCTAGCACCGTGGCCGACTTATCCAAGGCTGCGGATTTCCCCGCAGAAGGAGGCAACCAGAAACGAATTAATTCCAAATTCCAGACTTGATTTGCTTCTATTGATCTTCGGCGCTTCCGTCCTTAATTCGGTATCTCGGTGAGAAAGAGTGATAAAAAGACAGATGGAGAGAGAAAGAGAGAAAAGAAAGCAAAGATAGTGAACGAATTCACTAAAGCTAAAGTGAATAGGAGAGTGAGGGAGGGTAAGGTTGGAAGGAAAAATAAAGAATAAAAAAGTGCCTTTATTCTAACTTAAAATCTCTTTGTCCCCACCCCCTCCTCCAATCTAGCCCACACGCACATACACACACAACCAAACACGTGTCCACCAACAAAAGGAGTCAGATAAAGGGCATCTGATCTCTAACGTTAGACACTAAGGCTAGGACAGAAGACGGAGTAAATGAAGGACAGAAAGAGTATAGCCAGGGGAGTAAAAAATCAACGTAGAAATGAAGCACGTCCTCATGACCTTGCTGTAATGAGCACTGCTTGAAATCTTCTCACTATCTCTTACTGCTATGTTCAGAATGTGAACATGTTCTACAAGCACTCTGTGACATGCATGTAAATACGAGCAACACTGTCGGGGTTTTTACTGATACTAATTACGTCAACAACTTATTTATTCTGTTGTAGATGTTAGAATGGGAGAAGATCGACTACCACGGCAAGCATGGGAAACTAAGAGCCAGGGTTCCAGACCTCCAGGACGACCTAGAGTCCGCTGGGAGGACAACATTAGACAATCTTTGAAGGACTGAGGACTAGAATGGAGCCAAGTCAGGAAGAACACAGCCGATATAATATAGTATGGCGCTCTCTCTTACAAACCTCTACACCTCATGGTAGAAGAGGAATGACTAAGTAAGTAAGTAGATGTTACATGGTGTTTAAGGTTATTGTTATTCATAACCACTGGTTATATTGACCTGATAAAGGTAAAGGTAGTCCTATAGTAGATATTGCTGTAGAGGAGTGTAGTGGTAGATCAGGAGTCGAGCGTGGACTACCGGTAATCAAAGGGTTTGGTTTGGTAGGTCTGTAGGTGACAAGGGGGTAAAATAGAGACTTTTTAAAACACAGAAAGCGCATATGGCCAGTACCATTTCTGGACAAACTCTGTGGAGATACCAGCAGCCTTAGGCTGACCACTGCTTTCTTTGAACATATTCAAGTTGACGTGTGAAACTGGAAGAAGAAGAAGATGATGTAGAAGAGGATGAAGAAGAAGAAGATGAAGAGGAAGAAGATGAAGAGGAGGAGGATGAAGAAGAAGAAGAAGAGGAAGAAGCAGAGGAAGAAGAGGAAGATGAAGAAGAGGAAGATGAAGAAGAGGAAGAAGAGGAATAAGAAGAAGAAGAAGAGGAAGAGGATAAAGAAAAAGAAGAAGAAGATGAAGAAGAAGAGAAAAATGAAGAAGAGGAAGATGAAGAAGAAAAAGAAAGAATAAAAGAAGAAGAAGCTAGGCATAGTTGGGACAAACCCCAGCAACCCGCCGACATTTACATGTGCGATATCCTCAGGTCAGGAACGGAAAAAAAAAAAAAAATTCTCTGTAAATCTTTGTCGTTTTCATTCTCTACTTACGTTATTGTTAAAACGTCGATGATTTTCTACTTTAGGGGCTTCTGGTGATCAGATTCCCTCATGTTGTATCCGCTGTGTAGAGAGTCTCCTATCATCAAACAGTTTACGTACAGTATAAACTATTGATACAGTAAAGAGGGTAAAGGTAGTTCTACATCACATACTGCCGTAAAGGAGTTAAGTGTTACAGACTTCCTATATATGTACTATCTCTCAGCTTTATGAGGTGTGGTGACCGGTTCCCTCTCTATCATCCTTTGCCTTCCTTAACTTAAGAGCATAGTCGGGTACCCATTTGCATCTGGCTTGCCTGGGGCGTTTTGAACCCGGCAACCTTGCCTCTAGAAACAAGCGCTGTTACCACTTCCTCACTCCACGCTCTACCATCATGAAATACAAAAGAATTGACAATTGTTGTAGTTTTACCCTGGTCAGAACAACCGTAACCGTGTTTTACCGCTTCCTTTGTGATTTTATTCCCTCGGTTTATGTTTTGTCATTTTCTTTATTTTGATCGTTTTATATTCAACATTAGGCGGCGTTATGGAAATAACTTTCTCTCATAAATCAGTTGTGTTATTAGCCAATTCACGTTATGAGATCACGCACTGTAAAAATATCGATATACGTGTACAAGCCCCGTATTACCATAGTTGCTGATAACCCGATATCTTGATGCATTTGCTCAGTTATTGACTAATTCATATCTTGATCATGATGGATTTTCATAACTGTTGGCTAGTAATTTTTTAAATGTATTTGCGCAGTTTCTGGCTATTCTACGTTTTTGTGTGTTTGTGGAGCGTGCGACTGGCTTGGTGGTTGGAGCAGTGGCCTCTCGCGAAAAGGTGCCGGGTTCGAAACACGGTGGCGTCACGGTCCAGTCTTCCCCAGCATTTGAGTTATGAAAGGCAATGGCAGCGAGGAAGGGAACTGGTCACCCCGCCTCTCGAAGCTCAACTAAGTATAGTGAAGTCTGTAACACTTCGCTCCCCTACGGCAGTATCTTATATGAAGCTACCTTGACCTTTTATGTGTTTGTGCTAAGATGATCTCATTCAGAGCCCCGTGATAGAATGTCAGCTTCACGTATTTAGTTTTCACCTTCCACTCGCTTCGTCGTGTTAGAATCAATATATACTGAAGCACATTAAAAACGCACCACTATTATATATACTGATGCCGAGAAGCTGGCAAAAAAAAGTGTGGGAATGGATTTTCCCCGTGTTTGCCATGAGGTAGAGAGCGAATGGCTGCTGGAATGAAAAGTGCAAGATTCAACCCATGGGTGTGTGAACAGACTACATAAAAACGATGAAAGTTACACGTGCAACACGATTCTCAACAGCTATGACCCTGAAAATGTGTACGCGTTGTGGCAGTATACTCGGTATAAAAAGGCCGTTGAGACAAAACACCCAGTACATGTGCTTGAAATGCCACGACTATCTGAAAACGACCGCCAATGAGCCATTGGTATGTTGGAGACCGGAATGAGCTCGCGGGCCATTGCCAGAAGGATGAATTGCCACCACAGCACTATTGTACGTCTCAATGAACGTTACGGAACCACTGGCAGTGCCCGGGATAGACTTCGGAGTGGCCAACCACGAGTTACTACCCCTGCGCAAGATCGTCATATTGTGCTGAGTCACCTAAGGAATTGACTCTCCCGGCAAGTCAAACAGCAAGAGCAATAGTGGGTAGACATGGGCAAGTCTCTCGAATGACAGTCATACGACGACTCAGAGATACAGGCCTTACTGCAAGACGACCTTATGTTGGGCCAAACTTGACTCAAAGACATCGTTAGCAGCGCCTGCAATGGGCAGAGCAACATATCAGATGGACTAGACTGCAGTTGAATGCTGTCCTATTCACAGACGAGAACAGATTCAACATATTCTTTGCAGATGGACGTATGCGGATTTAGCGACGGTGTGAAGAGCGCTTTGCAGATTGCTGTGTCAACCGATTTCGAGGTGGCAGTATTCACATTTGGGGAGGATTCAGTTTTCACCATCGCTTGCCTCTTCACGTCTTCCGTGGAAATGTTAATGCTGTGACATATCGAGATGAGGTTCTGGATGCACTGGTTGCTCCTGCGTTCACAATTTATCCAGACTTGCAGCTTCTCCAGCAGGATAACGCACGTGCATTTTTTTGTATTTTTGGTTTTCTCCCTTGCCTGCACAGAATGCAATGAATTTCATAACAATCAAATGTACAAATTAATGACCAGCATGGATTCATAGGAAAATGAATAAAGATTCCAAATATGTAAACTTGTACACACTTATATTTACATTCCACACTCTGTTCCTGGATTATACAGGTGGTGCGTTTTTTAATGTGCTTCAGTACATATAAAATCGCAGCTTTTTCTGTCACTAACGCTAAGGGATGCAACTTTGGTTGAAAGTTAAACATTAATTGTACTGTTTCCCTTATATGTACTCTCCCGAACATAGTAACCCTCGACAAAGAAAAGTGCGCAAATGACGGTGTGCATAAAAATATTTATAGAACTGTTGTGATGCACAGTGGTTTTTTTATTTCTTCTTCTTCGTACACTCTCAGACGTCCACTTGAATGTTCTCAAAGAAAGCAGTAGTCAGTTTGAGGCTATTTGAAAGTAAAATTGCAGTTAGGTATTGGTGCTTTTGAATTTAATTCCCGTCTTATGACGGGCTTTTACACTAGTCCTATTTATAAAATCCCAGCCTTTTCTGTCAGTGCGTAACGCAAAGTGATGCAACTTCGGTTGAAAGTTATACATTAATTGTATTGTTTCCCTTATTTAGGTACTCTCTCGAAAATAGTAACACTTACCAAAGAAGAATACGCAAATGACGGTGTGCACATAAATATTTATAGAATGTGTGATCCCGTATACACACATTGGGGTCCTCGCTGCTGCTACGTAGTTCGTGTACTGTGGTGATGCACAGTGGTTTTTAAAAATACTTTTGAATAAGTAAAATTGCCGTTAGGTATTGGTGCTTTTGAATTTAATTCTCGTCTTATGACGGGCTTTTACACTAGTTCGTAATAAACAACTGATGTTAGGTTGTGAATGGAACTAGCAAGCACACCATATACAAAATGGATACAGAAACCACTACAGCAAGAGTACATATAGTTATTTAGCGAAGGCTTCCTACAAAGCTTGTAATTGTGGCCTCTTGCTTCTTAAAAAAAAGATAACGGAGATCCCAAGCAGATACTGCTGTAGGGGAATGAAGCGGTAGAGGCTTCAAAGATCTCAGCTTATGAGATGGGGGTGATCGGTTCCCTTCCTCACTGCCTTTTCCTTCCCTAACTCAAGAGCAGAGTGAGATAGTTACACTTGGATACACTGCAGCAAGACGCTACCAGGTTTTGAACCCAGTAACTTTGACCCGAGGATCAAGTGCTCGAACAGCTCTGCCACATTACGTGCCCCATAGTCTTTAATAAGAGGCTAAAACAAAATGAGGAGGTAGAATTTTCCTGAAGCAACATGAATAGGTGGAGCTTTCGTTCTCATGTAGAAAATGTTGCCTTCAGGATGCCGTTGAAACACAGTCTACTCCTTGTGCGTTCAGTACGTCTTGCGAAATCTGCAGGTCTGTCGCCAAGGTAAAGTTCACAGTCTTATCCAGGCCCACGCGGCAGCCCCATAGATTCTGCCTCAGCTTTGCACCCTCTGGTCAGGTCTGACGTCGTAGATCATTGTGGGCTGAGCAGTTTTGGAGAATGTGTTCTGAGCTCTGGATTTCAGTTCCACATGGACATTCATTAGTGTCAGATATCCAGAAGCGATAAAGGTTGGCTTATAATCTGCAGTGGCCAGTTCTCAGGCGGAAGAGGATTGTCTGCCGGTGCCTATGAAGCTTAAGGATTTGGTCAGATCTATTGTCCATGTCCCTTTCTTTTTTTTTCCATTGGTAGTTACACTAGTTGGGACGATTTTGGCCTCTCAATATGGCAGTGGATGGCTGAACCAGCTCTAGAAAAAGCACGAAGTCTCTCATGTCCAGCAATTCTACAAGGAGGTGGAAATCCCTGGAGGGCACCGACTAATGCTTGTTAGATAATGTTAAGCTCAAATCTGATTGTTAAATCAGCATATTTTCATTTCTGGCGTTCTGTACTGATTCCAGATCTGATCTGCAGTCTGTTAATACCGTCTATCCATATTCTTCTTGAATGCCCCCCGTTTTATGTAACCAGATCTTCTGCTGGTAAAAGCTGGTGTTAAGGGTGACTAGGGTATATTATAACAAGATGTTTGATAAATCCATCCATTATAGCACTAGTTTTTTTTTTTTTTTGGTTTTTTTTTAGTTCTGTCTAAAAGCCAACACTTCTAACAAAAAATGGACTTTGCACCAAATACATTTTGAATGAACTAAAAATATTGTTGAACAGCTCGTATTGTTATCTCCTTAAGCTTCTTGGCAGCAATACAGATACTCTGATGAACTTAAGATAATATCGAAATAAGAGTAAAGACGGTTAGAGGAGCCTTTATTGCACTGGGAAATCCATGTAGATCGAGAGAAATCAAGCTCAACACAAAAATCAGAATCTTCAATTCACATGTCAAGTCAGTCCTATTGTATGGCTCTGAAACATGGACAAAACAACAACAACAACAACCAAACAGCTATATACTTTCATAGATGGGTGCTTGTGAAAAAATGGAAGAAGTGAAATGGTATGACAAGATTACTAATGTTGACCTGATGAGAAGGACCAGACAAGTGCCAGTGGAACGAATGATGAGCTGAAGACGCTGGCGATAGATGTAGGACACACACATTGAGGAAACCTGCTGATAGCATTACAAGACAGTCCTTGTTCTGGAATCTCCAGGGTAAGACAGGTAAAGGGAGACCAAAGAGAACACCTGGAGAAAAGAACTGGCGACAAGCGTAAAAGGGAATAAATAGGTCATGGAAACATTTTGAGATGATGGCACGGGACAGGAAGACTTCGTATACGTTTGTTGGAAGTCTTTGCTCCTTGTTGTCACATAATTTCGGGTCGATCTCTTTTTCACAACGGCAGTAATCAGTTACATTTGTCGTACGTACTGATTACCTGGATTTCCGGGGGATCGACACATTTAAATTATCTCTTATCAAACATATATTTCGTATTTACAATCATTTACACTCCTTTTTGGTGATAATTCATCACTTTTGCTTGGCGCTTCACAGCTTCGCGGAGATTAATGCAAGTAAAACCCATATGGGCCTGGTCAATTTTGCATAGTTTTGTTTGCTCAAGCCGTGCCAGACGATAAAATTACTCGCCCGCAGACGGATTTTGTGCGCTCAAGCGACGGATAAAGAGATTACTTGTCTGTGCGACACATTTTGGACAGACATGAATGACATCATCATTTCCTGTTTACCTGTTTCAGAGACATTGCTTTAGAGGAAAGTAAGATGTTATTTCTGAAACACATTGTCGAAAGAGTGCACAGACTTGTCACTTCCATATATGGGAGACGTGACCTTTTGCATCACGCTCAGAATTTTCCATGTCGGAATAAATTTGAACTCCGCCTAGGCCGGTCCCAAGCCCGGCTGAAAAAGGAGGAGGGCGGCCTGCATGGAGGCCGTAAGGAGGCAGCCCCTCCACCATGCAAAGGCACAACAGGCCAATCACCTGTTTGCTTTAAACTATAATTACGAGTAATATAAGAGAGAAAACCGGACTGATTCTAAAGGCGACGAACTGGAACGGACTACGGACTACGACTTATGGAACTTGGAACACAAGAAGTATAAATGGGAAAGAACAGGAGCTGGTGGAAGAGATGAGGAAAGCAAAACTAGAAATCCTGGCTATTACCGAAACAAAGAAAAAGGGACAAGGAGTCATGGATCTCGATGGCAACACGCTGCTATACAGTGGTGTACCCATATCTGAAAGAGCTAAAGGAGGCGTGGGTTGCATTGTGGCCCAAAAACCAGAAAGATAGTATCAAGGGATGGAACTTTGTCTCGGAGCGCATTATGGTTGTAAAACTAAAAAAAGGAGAAACCATAGTCAACCTGGTCATAGTGTATGGGCCAAATGAGGATGAGAGAGCAGAGGTCAAGGAGGAATTCTTCGAGCTGCTTCAAAGAACAGTGGATGACTGCATAGATGAAATTATCATGCTCGGAGATTTCAATGCCAGAGTTGGAAATGACCATGCTAGATGGGGTGGAGTTATCGGAAGATATGGAGAAGATTCTCTCAATGACAATGGAAAGCGACTCCTTAGATTCTGCAGTGAGCAGAATCTGATCATTACCAACACAAAGTTCCCCCATAAGCGCATACATGCATACACTAGGTGTGAACCAACAAAGAATGAGAAGTCAGTGATCGACTATGCCATTGTTAGGAGGAGCTCATTCAAATATGTCCGGGATGCTAGAGTCTGGAGGGGGCCAGAGATTGAAAGTGATCACTACCTGCTTACAATCAAAAGAACAACTGAAAGAGTTGCTCAGCCTAGGAACTGCCCAGCATCACGCAAGAAACCAAGTAAACGAACGGAAGAAATGAGCATTAAGACCTACAAGCTGAGAGAGCCAGAAATTAAGACCAGATATCAGGGGCTTATTGCTACAGCGGTGAGAAACACAGAAGAACAACTTGATGACTTGGAAACCCTGTGGCTTAAATTCAAGGACATCATAAAGACATCTGCTGCAGAAGCATGTGGTGAAGTCCGACTTGGGAACAAGAGAAAGAGGACACCTTGGTGGACAGAGGAAGTCAAAGAGAAAATAAGAGAGAAGAAAATGGCATGGAAACAATACTTAGGAGCTAAAAACACAGCAGGACAAATAGAGAAATATAGGGAATATGTGATACTCAGAACAGAAGCAAAGAACAAGGTGCTAACAGCAAAAAACAGAAGTCTTGGGAACAATTTGGAGAAAAGCTAGAAAATGATGCGCAAGAAAACCAGAAATTGTTCTATAAGACCCTAAAGAATATGAGGAAGGAAAAACAATGCCCTCTCAAATTTATAAAGGACAAGCAAGGCAAATTGCTTACTGCCCCGAAGGAAGTAATGGAAAGATGGAAAGAATATTTTTCAGAACTCCTTGATGGTGAGAAAGGTCAATCATCAGAAATGATAACCACTAGCACAGAAGAGGAAACAAATGGTGATAAAGATGACATAAAGATGGAAGAACTGAAGGCAGCACTGGAGAAAATAAAGATGGGCAAAGCAGCAGGGCATGATGGTATAACACCAGAAATGGTTAAGTACATGGGAGCATCAGGCGACCTTTTACTCTTAAGGGTCCTACAGGCAGCGTGGTGCAACAAGACCATACCAAAGGATTGGGAGATTGCCATCATAACACCAATTTTCAAAAAGGGTGACAATCGACAATGTGGAAACCATAGAGGCATATCCCTTCTCAGTGTCCCTGGTAAAATCTACTCTAGAATCCTAGAACAGAGACTCCGACGCCTAGCTGAGCCACAATTGGATGAGGTCCAGTGCGGATTCCGGGCAAACCAAAGTACTCAAGACCTAATCTTCACATTCAGAGAGCTGAGTGAAAAGGCCCTTGAGTATAAGAGTGAGATCCATCTTTGTTTCATAGATCTGGAAAAGGCATTTGAAAGGGTCCACTTGAGCAAACTTTGGGACTGTTTGGCAAGAAAGAACATTCCAGCACCTCTGATTCATGCTATACAGAGCTTCAACAAGTCTTGCAGGAATTATGTGAGGACAGCAAACCATAAGTCAGAAGAGTTCAGGACCACCACTGGTGTAAGACAAGGTGATATCCTGTCACCTTATCTTTTCATACTCCTCGTGGACGATGTTATCAAATCATGTAAGGAGAGAACAAGAAAGTATTCAGTGGGGTACTGGAAGATGAGACAGGTATGTATTTCAGAGCTGGCATTTGCTGATGACGTTGCCCTGATTGCTAAATCAGAGGCACATCTCCAATCCAACCTGCAAGTCTGGAAGGAAGAGCTGGAGAAGAGAGGGATGGTCATAAGTAGCTCTAAAACAAAATCCATGGTGATATCACGAGAAGAAAGAAGACATCAGATTAAGCTGGGAGAACAGGTCCTGGAGCAGGTCGACCACTTTAAATATCTCGGAGCTATTATAGACCGAAATGGAGGCATCAAAGAAGAGTTGGCCACTCGAAAAGCAGCAGCTGGGAGACTTTTTCAGGCCATAAATCGAGGATTCCTCAGCAAGAGAGAGGTTGGTAAGAAAACGAAGATGGCTGTATACCGCTCCACCTATGTCCCAGTCTTGACATATGGATGCGAGTCATGGGCAATGACTACAACCCATAAAAGCCAGATCCAAACCTCAGAAATGAGGTATCTGAGGAAGGTGGTTGAAGTAACAAGTAGAAACAAGGTCCGCAACCAGACAATACGTCAAGGCCTAAAATGTCACCCCCTGCAGACCCAAGTAGAACAGTCCCAACTAAGATGGTTTGGCCATGTCTGCAGAATGGGAGAAGATCGGCTACCACGACAAGCATGGGAAACAAAGAGCCAGGGATCCAGACCCCAGGACGACCCAGAGTCCGCTGGGAGGACAACATTAGACAATCTTTGAAGGACCGAGGACTAGAATGGAACCAGGCCAGGAGGAAGACAGCCGATAGGATAGTCTGGCGCTCTCTCTTCCAAACCTCTACACCTCACGGTAGAAGGGGTACGACTAAGTAAGTAAGTAAATAAATTTGAATTACCCCACTTAAATATGCAGTATTGAAACGATTGGCGGGGGTTCGAAATAGAGGAACCACCAAATTCCTGATTGGACGCGGCCTATAATCGTAAGCAAAGTACTGCGGGGGAGAAGTACAATATAAGCTGACATTTTTGCAGTTTTAAGACACTGTGAAAATTTCTCCTCGTGCCAAGACGACAACCAGATTGCCAGAATAAGAATCAGAATTCCATTTATCAGACTGTACTTTGTTGGAGCATTTTGAAGGACAAACAGCCCAGGAAAACTCTATCATTTTAATAAGGAAAACCGGGATCCGAGGAAACTGAACACACAGCAAGGTGAACTAATATGTGAAATGTGACTGCTTTATTGCTAGTGGATGTCTTAAGAGAACTAAAATAGAATGCATAGGTAGTCCTAGTTTCTTAAGTTCCACATGGAGCAGGGAGGGAAAGATGAAAGAAATGATGTACATGTAATTATAATATTTACATTTACAAACCAGTGTAGATGTAACTGAAAACATATTCAATCTATATTGTGAACATTTTTCAACCAGTGTAGATGTAAATGTAAACATATTCTATATATACTATTAACCTTTTCATTTGAATGTAAAGTAAATTTAAAGCTATTCAATTTAAATGTAAAGAAAGTGTTCTCTCGAGGGATTAAGCTTAATTCTCTTCGAGGGTAAATTCTGAGGTAGATGTGATGGTGGAATAGGAAGAAGGGAATACGTAACTATGTGTCGGGAAACTCAATACTTAGAGGGTATTTGTTTCTATTCTTTTACTATACTAGTTGGTGGTACCAGTGAAGGGAACTATCTTCGGAACAAGAAGGGAACGAGTGGCATAAAGTCGAAGCTAGATACCATAATCAGACGGGGCTTAATGACGGAGGTGGAAATCCCTGAAGGGCTCCGACTGATGCTTGTTAGATAATGTTAAGCTCAAATCTGATTGTTAAATCAGCATATTTTCATTTCTGGCGTTCTGTACTGATTCCAGATCTGATCTGCAGTCTGTTAATACCGTCTATCCATATTCTTCTTGAAAGCCACCCTTTTTCTGTAACCAGATCTTCTGCTGGTAAAAGCTGGTGTTAAGGGTGACTAGGGTATATTATAACAAGATGTTTGATAAATCCATCCATTATAGCACTAGTTTTTTTTTATTTTTTTAGTTCTGTCTAAAAGCCAACACTTCCAACAAAAAATGGACTTTGCACCAAATACATTTTGAATGAACTAAAAATATTGTTGAACAGCTCGTATTTTTATCTCCTTAAGCTACTTGGCAGCAATACAGATACTCTGATGAACTTAAGATAATATCGAAATAAGAGTAAAGACGGTTAGAGGAGCCTTTATTGCACTGGGAAATCCATGTAGATCGAGAGAAATCAAGCTCAACACAAAAATCAGAATCTTCAATTCACATGTCAAGTCAGTCCTATTGTATGGCTCTGAAACATGGACAAAACAACAACAACAACAACCAAACAGCTATATACTTTCATAGATGGGTGCTTGTGAAAAAATGGAAGAAGTGAAATGGTATGACAAGATTACTAATGTTGACCTGATGAGAAGGACCAGACAAGTGCCAGTGGAACGAATGATGAGCAGAAGACGCTGGCGATAGATGTAGGACACACACACATTGAGGAAACCTGCTGATAGCATTACAAGATAGTCCTTGTTCTGGAATCTATAGGGTAAGACAGGTAAAGGGAGACCAAAGAGAACACCTGGAGAAAAGAACTGGCGACAAGCGTAAAAGGGAATAAATAGGTCATGGAAACATTTTGAGATGATGGCACGGGACAGGAAGACTTCGTATACGTTTATTGGAAGTCTTTGCTCCTGGTGTCACATAATTTCGGGTCGATCTCTTTTTCACTACGGCAGTAATCAGTTACATTTGTTGTACGTACTGATTACCTGGCATTTCCGGGGTATCGACACATTTAAATGATCTCTTATCAAACATATATTTGGTATTTACAATCATTTACACTCCTTTTTGGTGATAATTCATCACCTTTGCTTGGCGCTTCACAGCTTCGCGGAGATTAATGCAGGTAAAACCCATATGGGCCTGGTCAATTTTGCATAGTTTTGTTTGCTCAAGTCGTGCCAGACGATAAAATTACTCGCCCGCAGACGGATTTTGTGTGCTCAAGCGACGGATAAAGAGATTACTTGTCTGTGCGACACATTTTGGACAGACATGAATGACATCATCATTTCCTGTCCACCTGTTTCAGAGACATTGCTTTAGAGGAAAGTAAGATGTTACTTCTGAAACACATTGTCGAAAGAGTGTACGGACATGTCACTTCCATAAATGGGAGAGTGACCTTTTGCATCAAGCTCAGAATTTTCCATGTCGGAATAAATTTGAATTACCCCACTTAATTATGCAGTATTGAAGCGATTGGCGGGGGTTCGAAATAGAGGAACCACCAAATTCCTGACTGGACGCGGCCTATAATCGTAAACAAAGTACTGCGGGGGAGAAGTACAATATTACCTGACATTTTTGCAGTTTTAAGACACTGTGAAAATTTCTCCTCGTGCCAAGACGACAACCAGATTGCCAGAATAAGAATCAGAATTCCATTTATCAGACTGTACTTTGTTGGAGCATTTTGAAGGACAAACAGCCCAGGAAAACTCTATCATTTTAATAAGGAAAACCGGGATCCGAGGAAACTGAACACACAGAGTCAAAGTGGGAATGTATTGTTAAAGTAATCTCTCCCAAGAACACGTGCAAAAGGCATCTGAAAGGGCTTTAACCTACTTCTCTGAGCAAACAGTCTGTGAGCCAAGATTTGCGTAAGTTGTACATATTACATTCTATATTTTTCATTACTAAAATGTGAACTAATATGTATATATTGAAATGTGAATATTAATATATGAAAATTGTTAGTGGATGTCCACGTCATTTGAAGCTGGCAACCTCAACATATAGAATGATGATTTCATGAACCACCACGGCAAGGGCTGGTGACTGCTTTATTGCTAGTTTCTTAAAGAGAACTAAAAGCATAGGTAGTCCCAAGTTCCATATGGAGCAGGGAGGGAAAGATGAAAGAAATGATGTACATGTAATTATAATACTTACATTTACAAACCAGTGTAGATGTAACTGAAAACATATTCAATCTATATTGTGAACATTTTTCAACCAGTGTAGATGTAAATGTAAACATATTCTATCTTTCCTATTAACCTTTTCATTTGAATGTAAAGTAAATTTAAAGCTATTCAATTTAAATGTAAAGAAAGTGTTCTCTCGAGGGATTAAGCTTAATTCTCATCGAGGGTAAATTCTGAGGTAGATTTGATGGTGGAATAGGAAGAAGGGGATACATAACTATATGTCGGGAAACTCAATACTCAGAGGGTATTTGTTTCTATTCTTTTACTATACTAGTTGGTGGTACCAGTGAAGGGTACTATCTTCGGAACAAGAAGGGAATAAGTGGCATAAAGTCGAAGCTAGATACCATAATAAGACGGGGCTTAATGACGAGGGACCAACTTTGTAGACACTCCTTGACACTTCTGGGAACGTGCTGCGCCCTACAACCTTGA
Organism: Oreohelix idahoensis; assembly: GCA_024509875.1. Taxonomy (NCBI): domain Eukaryota; kingdom Metazoa; phylum Mollusca; class Gastropoda; order Stylommatophora; family Oreohelicidae; genus Oreohelix; species Oreohelix idahoensis. The sequence goes on along the minus strand of JAMPIV010018581.1, from coordinate 282,328 downwards.
CCAGTGACGAGCGGGACCAACGACTCAGTCTATCAAGAACCAAACCATCAGAAGGAGCAGAACCATCAATGACAGCTAAGTAGCACATAAAAGCTGCCAAGTGACCTCCTTTACAAACATCCAATACATCACACAGTGATGATAATTTTCTGATAAATAATTATTCATTTTTTTTAAAACCTTGTTAAAACCTAAATCTGTTATTTATAAATATACAAGTTTAACGTCGATTTAGTCATTTTGAATGTACTGCATGTTTGTCTCAGTCAGTTCACTAAATACACCCTAAAGAGAGCTATACCATAATAAGAAGAATTCCACTGAGTAAATCAGGGTGGGGGCTTGAACGAGCTGAAATTAATAATTGCTTAATTCTTCATAAAAGGCGGCGGATCAGATATAAGTTAACAAATGTCCTGCCCAACGCAGCATTGTTCTTGACTTCTGAAATATCTTATGAAAACTCCCTTGAGATAGAAGCATCACTATCCTTCTATCTACAACTCTGCCAAGAGTAATCTTGTGCGAAGGTACACTCCTTTGAAGACCCATATTAGATACTCTTGAGCTTTGGCCACTGTTGGACCACTACTGCAAAGCAGGGGAGGCAATTCCGTGACACTTTGGGAACTGAAGAGTGATGATGATGGTGATGAAAGATACAGTGCGCTTGTCTTTCGTGTTCCATATTTATTTCTTTACCTCACTGGAACAGTTAAAAAATATTGACATTGAAAATCACTACGGTTATGACGCGAACAAATAGCACCATTTAGATTTTGATATTTCTGCTGCACCATACTTGTCATCCATCTATACAGGGTTCTAGAGTCGGCTAAAATATGTTCAGACTCCGACTCCGGAAATTTTAGAAGTACGACTCCGACTTCAGTTTTTTTAAAAACTAGTGATATGGCATAAAATGGAGTTATATGTATAAGTATGGTATGTGTGTGAATAAATGAATATGTGGCTTTCGTAAACTACATTTTAAACTATTCATTTCGTCATACAGAATACAAAATAACAAATCATCCACACATGCACACAAATGACTGATTTGCCAAACACCATGAAGCAAAATAGTTTCATTTTAACAATAACGGAAAAATTGACAGTGTATATAGTTGTTGTTTTTTTTGTTTTTCATTTCTTGTGTGCTTTTTTTTACATGTGCCAACAAATGTCCAGTTGTGATAACAACTTTATTTATGATCAGAAGCAACAGAAATTTTCCTACATTATGTAAAAATGAATGTACTTTAACAAGCAAGTGATTTTAGGAGTTCTACTACTTTAAAATGTTATTTCAAATCTAATAAGCGCCCCCCCCCCCCTTTGCATGGATCAAACGTGGATCTGCCTTGACTTAAGTCTCGTCAAATTCGAAGTCGGAGTCGGGAAAATGTACCGACTCCGACTCCCCTAATAATGACCGACTCCACGACTCCGACTCCACAGCCCTGCATCAATGCAATAATTTTTTATAATGGAATCTTGCCTTAAAAGCTCATCATCATCATCACCATTATTCTCCTTTGCGCGCCTTACGGGAGAATGAAGCCACCACTGTAGCTAATCCCCTCACAGGAAGTTGCCACCAAACATTCACATGCTTTTGCAGCAGTGGTTTCTATGGCGATTTGTCTGACATCACGTGATCGCCAGCTGTAAGCACAACCTCATATTCGTTGCCTTGTACGTTTTGTCTGAGGGGGCTGTTGTTCTATTTTTTCTTTGTCTCTTCAAAGACCCGGGGGGGGGGGGGGTGGGGGGGTGGGGGGGGGGGGAGAGATACACTGTGCAAACTTAAATTGTCATCATAATCAACAACATCATCATCAGCTGCCATCTCCACAACGAAAGTTGGCTGTAAAAAGAAGGATCCCGTTACACGCCCATTGAGGTATATTGGGAATATGGTGTTAGGTCCATATTTTCTTGACTATCGGCACACTAGATGTGATGTGGTCAGCATCACGCCGGCCGCCTTAGCCTTCCCGGAGTTGCTCTGGTACCCAATTCCTGAGACTGGGGTCGACCCAGAGCCGTTTGCGGTCAAAAAAATCCCGCCTCAACTGGGGATCGAACCATGGACCCCCGAGCTAAGAAGCCTGTGCACTAACCACTGCGCTACCGCGGCTCCAATGGATCTAAAACGACTTCTGTCTCTTGTCTTGATGATACACACTGATAGACTCTTTCCTGTCCATCTCCTGATGTTCTTGTCTTGATGATACACACTTATAGACTCTTTCCTGTCCATCTCTTGATGTTCTTCCCATTTATAGCGCCATCTTCTTTTTGCACGTTTGCCTTCAACTCTCCCTTCTATTATGGTCTTGTGCAAGGTGTTATGCCTTTTTATGTGGCCAAAATATTTTAGCTGCCTAATTTTGGTCTCCTTCAATAGTTCTCTTTTCATACCTAGGTGTTCTAGGACCTCCTTATTTATTTTCTTCTCTTTCCGTGAGATGCGCATCTTTCTTCTATATATCCACATCTCGAGAGCCTCAATTCTTTCTTTCAATTGTTTATTCATTGTCCATCTTTCTACACCATACAGTAATGATGAATATATATATATATATAACACTTTATGATTCTCAGTTTTAATTTGTGAGTTAAATTGTTTAGATGTCACTGTTTGTCTCATGTTATTGAATATAGCTTTGGCCATTCCTATTCTCTTCTTGATTTCTGTTTCACATCTGCCATATTCTGTTATTATATGACCAAGATATGAATAACTCTTGACTTGTTCCACGATTGTCCTATTAATGGTTATCTCTAATATTGGCTTATCGTCTGTTTCGCTTATTATCCTAGGTTTTGTTTTCTCGATGTTAATGTCCAATCCATATTCATGACTTACGCTGTTTACTTGCTTCACTATTTCTTGTAAATCCTGTTCACTTTCAGCTTACAACACGGTATTATCTGCATATCTTAGGTTGTTTATTGACCTTCCTATATAGGTATACAAAAGTTTCAATCTTTGAATACACATGCCAAATATAAGGTCTCTTCAGGTTTACCTATATCTAAGTTTCATGTCTGTACTTTACTTGGTTCTAAAATAACATTCACCTTTGTTTTATGCTTTGGCAATGTTAAAAAAAAATACAATTAACAATTTATATAAAAATATATGTTCTTATGAAAGAGAATGTTTTCCCTACTTCTGTTTCTTGTTATCTGTGTACAATCTCATTGAAAGATAAGACACGTGACTCAGATCTGACCTTATTTGTCCCAAACTCCAAGACATAAACATCAATTTTATTAAAATTCCGTATTTATCTCATGACTAATCTATCAATATGTTTATCCGCCTTTCTGCCTGTTTCTATCTATGTCACAATAATACTACAAAACATAATAATCGGTTGTGTTGTCGCATAAACAGAATCAATACCTGGCATATCACGTTACCACTGTTATCCTGAAATTCAAATTTTTCAACCAAAAAAAAAAAAAAAAAGTTTCCCCACCAGAAAAAAAACGTAACATTCTCTAGTGTGACTCTTATCTTGAGAGATAAGACGTTCACGATTTACTTGGACTGTGATCTGCGTTAGAAAAAAGTACAAATAAAATAAACATTTGTGTGTGATCCATAGTCCAGCACAAAAGTTTAGGGAATAGTGACAACACCAGTGGTTTCCAGCCAGTCCCTTAAATCCAGGAGCTGTAATCGACACCAGTGGGTTTGGGAGAGTGCTCTAGGAGTACGCAACGATGTGATAACGTAAAGGTACTCCCATAACAGATAACTGCCATCAGGGAGTGAGTGATGGAGACTTCGTTATGCCAGGTCTTAGCTTTATGAGTGAGATAACCAGGTCCCTTCCTTGCAGACTTTACCTTCCATAACTCAAGAACAGATGCATATTTAACGGCTGGGTAGGCTGGAACAAGATGCTATCAGGTTTCGAACCCTGAACTTGGTAACGTCTGCCGCGACAGGTAAACGCTCTAACCACTTTCAATCGGACGCTCACGCGAATATGAATGAAAAAAAAAATATTACTCCGTTTTTAATGAAGCTTAGATTTTTCTGTAACCAGACCTTCTGCTGGTAAAAGCTGGTGTTAAGGGTGACTAGGGTATATTATAACAAGATGTTTGATAAATCCATCCATTATAGCACTAGTTTTTTGTTTTGTTTTTTTAGTTCTGTCTAAAAGCCAACACTTCCAACAAAAAATGGACTTTGCACCAAATACATTTTGAATGAACTAAAAATACTGTTGAACAGCTCGTATTTTTATCTCCTTAAGCTACTTGGCAGCAATACAGATACTCTGATGAACTTAATATAATATCGAAATAAGTGTAAAGACGGTTAGAGTAGCCTTTATTGCACTGGGAAATCCATGGAGATCGAGAGAAATCAAGCTCAACACAAAAATCAGAATCCGTTGTCTATTTTTATTATTTTTAATAAACACATAAATATTTTATACAAAAATGTATACAAGCGTAGCAAGAACTACAGAAATACGCGTTGTTAGCATGTTCAGTAGGTGGGATGTACGTAGAATGCGTCTTTTGGGTTTGTGGTTCGCGAAATGAAATGCTTGAAAAGCGCTCTTCTAAGAGGTCAGTGAACATTAGTAGCTATGTTTAGACTATATAAAGGTCACACTTATCTAAATTGGAAGTAATAAGCAGTAGTGACCGACATTTATAGTATACTGTCATTTGAACTGTCTAATACAAACATCACAGAAATAGTTATGTGACATCATATAGCCTACAGAGTATCGAAGTTTTTAAACTTAAAAACAAAAAGGTAAAGGTAGTCACATAGCAAATACTGCCGTTGGGGAGCTAAGTGTTAGAGACTTCACAGTACTAGGTCCAGCATCGAGAGGTGGGGGTGACTAGTTCCATTCCTCGCTTCCTTTGATGTCCCTAACAGGTACCCATTTACAACTGGAGCGTGTTTTCGAACCTGGTACCTTTGGTGCGACAGGCCAGCCCTCTAACCATTCTGCCAGTCGTATGCTATTTTTAAACTTACAACTGATTGTTCCACGGTTGTTTCTTTTCACTGCTTGCTTCGTGAATGTGTTTAACCTTATTTGGACATGCACCCTAATATAACCGACTATGTTGAACGGGATGCGCCACGCCAAATCGAAGCAAAATTATATATTTTTTAAAAAGTGTTTAACCTTTACCCCTTTTGTCTTTTCACTGCTTATTTCGTAAATGTGTTTAACCTTTATTCCCTTTGTCTTTTCGCTGCTCATTTCGTAAATGTGTTTAACCTTTACACCCTTTACGCTCATTGATCCACTACCATTTAGCTTCTTGTGGAGGCATAGGCCCTCAATAAATTCACGCCAAACCGTCGTGCCCCGTATCATCCCTTCAATGACGTGTCATATCTCCTATATTCATCTAGGTCTGTCTCCCAATTCCTTCTACGTGTGCTTTTAGGCCCCCTTCTATTTTTGGTATCGTTGGGATTCCAGAACACTAGGCGCTCAATAATCCTATCAGCAGGTCAATAAATAATACACACACAAAGGTATGTTTCAGGAACTGGTGAGAAATAAACAAGTAGAAAACTAGACAACAGAAAAACAACAGAAGTGTTAGGCTTATCGGAGACTCGATCCCAGGACTTTCCGAACGACAACACCGCCTCGTTACGGGAGCGAATCGTGACTATCCTCCCTGCCAATTAGGCAAGACAAAATTAGTGCTTCGTGGACAGGGGTCATTAGCACGATATCCCCACGTAACTCCGGATATGTATTTATCAGCATGTCACTATGCGCTCAATAACACTATCAGCAGGTTTCCTCGGTGTGTATTCCATCCAACTAAAGGACCTTTTCCTCACCGCATGTTCCACTGGTATGTATCTGGTTTTAACATCAATTTCTCCCTTCCAATTCTTCGAGCAAGCGTCCATTTATTAAAAAATGTAACAACTTGGTCGTCGTTGTTTGTTATTTTCCATGTGTCAGAGACATACAGTAGGACAGTTTTGACATTTTGATTGAATATTCTTAATTATGTTGGACTAGATTTCTTTAGATTTCCAGATTTGTTTCCAGTGCAGTACAGCTCCTTGTGCCTTTTGTATTCTTATGTTGCCTGGTTCGATTCACGGAATCGGCACGCTCCAGACTAACCCAGCTGTAAATGGGTACCTGACGTTGTTCTCGAGTTAGGGAAGGAATTGGCAGCGAAGAAGAGAATATTCACCCGATGCTGGACCTAGTATAGTGAAGTCTCTAACACGTAACCCCCCTACGGCAGTATCTGCTATGGGACTGCCGTTACCTATACCTATTCTTATGTTGATAGCACAGTCTTGTCCTCCTCTTCTCCTACGTTGACTCTCAGACGCCGACTTGATTATGTTCAAAGACATCAGTGGTCAGCCTAAGGCTGTTGGTATCTCCGTACAGTTTTTCCAGGAATGGCACTGGTGGTGGTCATATGCGCTTTCACTGTTCCTCATATGTTGGGCAACTTTGAAGTAGATGTTCAGCAGACATTGGATCGGGGCCACATTTACACTCATCAGTAGTTCATAGCTTCAGCTTGTTGAATAGCTGGGATCTTAATATGTTGTGGCCTGAGCGAAGTCTAAAGATTAAAACTTGTTCACTTCTGCAAAGCTGGTAATATTCATAATTTGTTTGACATGTAATGGCATCATGGTTGGTAATATGCATCATTGGTTTGGTAGCCTGGATACTCTAGCTTAGTGGCCTGTCCTCTATATTTCTGCCAATGTTTTTCCCTTAATGCCTTGCGTAAAGTCATATTTCTACCATCTTCTCGTTAATGCCTTACGTAAAGTCATACTTCTACCATCTTCTCGTTAATGCCTTACGTAAAGTCATACTTCTACCATCTTCTCGTTAATGCCTGACGTAAAGTCATACTTCTACCATCTTCTCGTGAATGCCTTACGTAAAGTCATACTTCTACCATCTTCTCGTTAATGCCTTACGTAAAGTCATACTTCTACCATCTTCTCGTGGGTTCAAACAGTGAACTCAAATAAGACACAATAAGAGTAGAATATCTTCATTTTAAATCCAAGAGCAGAAGTTTAAAATTACAAGGCATACGAACTGTGGTAGAACAAACAGTCAAACAGGCGAGCTGTCAAAATGTGTTAGAAAAAAAAGTACTCTGAATATAACTCATTATAATCACTAAGAGGTATATGTATATCATTATAACCAGTTTAAATTTTTTTTTATAAAAGGGGGGGGGGGGGTAGGAATGGTTCAGAGGTATGGCTGCCGCCTCTAATTCTAAAAGTACCAGGTTCGCTTCCAGCACAGGTAATATAATTGATGGACATTTTTTTCAGAACTACTGGTTGCCAAATGTCATACTCATCCCCTCTGATATCCTACGTAGTGAGATCGAATGCATATCCGGGACCAAAAGATGCAGCAATAGAGAATGCAGTCAGCGACCCATAGCTTGACTGCTTGCATCAGGGTCAGCAAACCAGAGCTGACCAAGACCGTTCTCCACCTCCACGTGGTGGTCTTGGAAACAGTCTGCAGCAGTGCAGTCTGGCTGAGCGAGTACGGATCGAAGAGGGAAGGCAAACCCGGTCCCAAAAAATGCCGTTCTGAAGTCGGATGTGTCGACCGAAAGGTGCAGATATCACAGCTACGGCGTAAACAGACACAACGCAACCACCGTCCTTTTCAGGGCGAACGAGGAAGAAGAAGAATGCATATCCTTTTCGGAAACGGACAAAAAAATAGGGGGTCCCGTGTATAAGTTGGGGCACGTTAAAAATCGTAAAAAGTAAGCCACACGGCTGCTGCCCTGGCAAAATTAAAAAATTTAGGAAACCAACCCACCATAAATATATTTATAGAATGGGTTATTCCGGTATACACACATTGGGATTCTCGCCAGTGCTACGGAGTTTGTGCACTGTGCTGAGATCCCCTGTATGCGATCTAAGCGAGGAGATCGGAACACTTATGGATGGAGTTGTCCGTGTGCCATGAAGATGGTCCTAAAAACCAAATGAAACCACTCAGAACTGGCTTGTGTTTGCTTCAGTTCTACAGGACACAATTCAAATCACTCATTCATTACCTTTTAGCCTCACAAGGAGCACAGGCCTTCAACAAATTAATGCCAAGGTCGTCTGTCTTCTCGAATCCGTTTCATTGTCTTTCATATACCTTCTTTACCCCTTTTCATTTCTGTTTCTAGTTCTCTTCTGCTTGTGTTTTTCTGCCTCCTTCTACTCCTTTCACCCTGGAGATTTCAGAATAGGCACTGTCTTGTAATGCTACCAAACAGGTTTTCTCGGTGTGTGTCCTATCCATCTGCAAAATCTAGCTCAGTGTTTCTCAACCTTTTTGTGTTCACGGCACACTTTTCAGTTTTCTAAACATTTGCAGCACACCTATCTGACCCTTTGCCTTAATAAAAAATTACAGTGACATATACTAAATTAAAAACACTAATTTGTGGGTTCTGTAGAATAAAGAAAACTCTCAATCTGATTTTCTCTTAATTGTTTAAAATAATTTTGATGTATATCTATTTTTGTTCAAAGCAGTTAATAGATCCAATTATTATTGAATGAATTCAAGATGTAAGATCAGTATTACATTACATGTTCACTAAAAATATACTTCATGTAGTAAATTTATAACATTTTTGCGGCACACTTTGAAAGGCGCGGCGGCACACTAGTGTGTCGCGGCACACCGCTTGAGAAACACTGATCTAGATCATCAAGCTAGATTTTGCAGATGATTTGGCTCTTCTGTCCCGTGGCCATAGTCAGATGCAAGACAAAATGAAAATACTGGATGAGCGGTCATAACAGGTGGGTCTGGCGATACACGGGGAAAAGACAGGGATACAGAGAATAAATGCAAGAAATGATAACAAGGTCAAACTTGAGGAAACACAACTTACATGATGTAGAGTCTTACACGTACCTTCGCAGCAATGTGGACAGAGCTGGAGGGACAATGATATCAAAATGGAAATATAGAAGACAAGATGATCTTTCATTGCATTGAGAAATGTATAAAGGTCAAGAGAAATCTGTCCAACATAAAAATAAGAATCTTGAACTCAGTTGTCAAGTCAGTCCTATTGTATGGCTCTGAAACATGGAGAACAACAAAAACAACAACAAAAAAGTTACAGACATTCATAAGTGGGTGCTTGCGTAGAATAGAAGGACTGAAATGGTTTGACAGAGTCACCAAGGTGGAACTGATGACACGAACCAGACAAGTGCCAGTGGAACAAGAGCTGAGAAGAAAACGCTGGCGATGGATAGGACACACATTGAGGAAACCTGTTGATAGCATTATAAGGCAGTCCTTGTTCTGGAATCCCCAGGGAAAGAGAGATAAATGTAGAACAAAAAACACATGAGGAAGAGAAAGAAGTGAAAATGATGAGGAAAATGTGAAAGAACTTGAGTTAATGTCACGTGACGGGAGGACCTGGAATGTGTTTGTTGAAGGCCTATGCTCATTGGGGAGCTAAAGGGTATTGATCTATTGATTGTCCTATCCATCGCCAGCGTCTTCTTCTCGTCTCTTGTTCCACTAGCACCTGTCTGGTTCTTGTCATCAGTTCCACGTTGGTGATCTTGACTTGCCATTTCAGTTCTTCTATTCCACGCTAGCACTCATTTATGAAGTAGAAAAGGCACTAGAGGTACTTGATAAAGACTCAATTGTGACAAACAGAATTCAGCTAAACGCTAATTTCAAATCCTTACACCAAAAGTAAGAATCTCAAACAGAGAAATAATAGAAAGATAACAACTGTGTAAGCAAAATCAATTACAATCAACTCTGAAATTTGATTACATTTCCGCAAAGCTGTTATGGGACATATGAGTGTAAGAGTGGTTAGGGCACTCCTTCTCGGGGCAAGGTTTTCGAGTTAGCGTTATTTTAAACTTAGGGTCTTTTCATGTAGTCTGGCTTCCATGGCAAGGCTTTCGGGTTCGAAACCTGCTAACGGCAGATGATGATTATACAATGCTGCATTGGCTGAGCACGTTAACTCTATGATCTGCCGACAACTTTTGTGAAGGATTAAGCAATTATTAATTTTAGCTCGTCAAGCCCCCACCCTGATTTACTCAGTGGAATTCTTATTATTATGGTATAGCTCTGTTTAGAGTGTATTTAGTAAATTGACTGAGACAAACATGCAGTACATTTAAAATGATTAAATCGAAGTTAAATTTGTATAATTACAAATAACAAATTTAATAATCATTTAGTTTTAACAAGGGTTTAAAAGAATGAATAATGTTTTTTTTTTCAGAAAGGTATCATCACTGTTGTGATGGGATAAAAGTTTATAAAGGAGTTCACGTGGCAGCTTATAGGTTTCACTTATCTGCCACTGGTAGGTTCTGCTCCCGCTGATGGGTTGGTTCTTGGTAGATTGATCACTGATAACGCTCGTCGCTGGTCAAGGATGTAGGGCGTAGCACGTTCCCAGAAGTGTCAGGGAGTGTCTACAAAGTTGGTCCCTCGTCTTAAAGCTCAGGCCACTGTTCCCTTCTTGTTCCAGAGATAGTACCCTCAAATGGTACCACCACCAACAACTATGGTAAAAGAATAGAAACGAAACGCTCTCCTGAGTATTGCGTTTCCCGACACATACTTATGTGTCCCCTTTCTCTTATTCCACCATCCCATCTATCTCAGAATTTACCCTCGATGAGAATTAAACTTAATCCCTCGAGAGAAAACTTTCTTTACATTTAAATTGAATAGCTTTATCTTTATTTTACATTTAAATGAAAAGGTTAATAGTACAGATAGAATATGTTTACATTTACATCTCCACTGACTGAAAAGTGTTCACAATATAAATTGAATATGTTTTCATTTATATCTACACTTGTTGAAAAGTTTGAAACTTTCGTTAATTTTAAAGTGAATATGTTTACATAGACATTTACACTGGTTTGAAAATGTAAATATTATACTTAGAATGTACATCATTTCTTTCATCTTTCCCTCCCTGCTCCATATGGAACTTGGGACTACCTATGCTTTTAGTTCTCTGTAAGAAACTAGCAATAAAGCAGTCACCAGCCCTTGCAGTGGTGGTTCATGAAATCATCATTCTATACGCTGAGGTTGCCAGCCTCAAATGACTTGGACATCCACTAGCGATTTTCACATATTAATATTCACATGGTAATATATACATATTAGTTCACATGTTAGTAATGAAAAATGTAGAATGTAAAATGACAACTTACGCCAATCCTGGCTCACAGACTTTTTGCTCAGATGAATAAAGTTAAGGCACTTGAATCGGCCTCTTACACGTGTTCTTGGGGGTCGTTACTTTTATAAGATAATTCCCTCTATGACTCCGTGTGTTCTCAGTTTCCTCAGTCCCGGTTTCCTTGTTAAAATGATAGAGATTTCCTGGGCTGTTTTGTAAGTCCGTCAAGATTCTCCAAGAAAAGGTCCGGCCTGATAAAATGGAATTCTGAATTCTAACTTCTGGCAAGGTCTGGTTGTGTCGTCTTGGCAAGCGATTTCTCACAGTGAATTAAAACTGCGAAAAGGTCCGGTTATATTGCCTGTCCTACCCCCGCATCTGTTTGTTATGAAGCTACTCAGGGCTCCAATCATTTCAAACATGCTTGTTGGGTGGGGTAATTTCAAAATATTCCGACATGGAATAATTTTGCGCGTGATGCAAAGGTCACGTCTCCCATATATGGCAATAAAACATCCGATGCCTGGCAGGCAAACTCACCAACACATTTGTAAACTCGTACAACAATGTGTTTCAGATGTAACAACATATTACTTTCAGATAAAGTAATGTCTACGTGAAAGTCGGACAGGAAACGATTATGTCATTCGTGTCTGTCCAAAATGTGTTGCACAGACGAGTAATCTTGTTATCTGTCGCTTGAGCACACAACTCTACGCGAAAACTAAGCAGACCAATGTGGATTTTAACTGTGATAATCTCAGCAAAGCTGTGCCGCGCTTATCAAATGTGATGTATTAACCCCAACAAGGAGTGTCAAATGTTTTGACAATATCAAATATCTGCTAATTTTGATGTATAGAAACTGTAGCAATTATAATTTTTTTTTTTTCAAGTCCGCTTTCAATGTTTGTTCCAATGTTCATACAGTAGTCATCAGATTAACTGCCACCTTTAGAGCGAAGGTCTGCTGCTGTGGATCTCCAACGACTTCTGACTCTTGTTCTTGATGGTACACTCTGACAAACTATTTTCTATCCATCTCTTGGATGTTATCTCCACAATTGCAGCGCTGTCTTCCTCTTCCACATTGTGGCGAGTCAATCTTCGATCGTTACATTTTCCTGTGCCATCCTTGTAAATTTTTTCTGTGCCCTTCCTTTTTCTTACCCGCATCTTGACATTGCTTTCGCTTTCATTTTTCAAGGTTGTCTTATCATCTTTTGTCACTCCCTTAATTTTACCTGAGCGCGTGACCTATTTTGAAAACAACATTGACTTATGTTTGTGTACAGCGAACTTGCCACATTGACTTTTCGCTTATCGCCAGCTCCAGACGGAGTGAGAGTCTGCACTGAGCGACATCCCTGTTGTTAGTCCAGACTTTCTGAATGGGAAGATACACAAGCCATGTTGTCGCAGTTGTTCCAATATGAATGGACAGACGGTATTAGGAGATACGTTTTCAGTTCGCACGTGATGTGTCGAAAGATGCCAATCTGGTTAAAGATTAAGACACGGACAGTAACATAATACTTATGGCAGATACAATGTGTTGTAATAAACAAATACAGGGAAATAACATCTGGGAGGATATTATAATGTTAGATCTGAGAAGTAGTGAGTTGTAAACATGAATTTGACGATTGACGGAACAGTCAACAACACCCTTGGGAACCAAGAGTGACGGAACCAAAACCAACAACAAATCATCATCAACACCTGGCTAGCTAAGTATAACATTCAGGCCCAGAAAAAGAACTTTTAAACGATAGCCACTTTAAAGTCACTACCAGTGATGAAAACATCAGTGCTTCATTGTTTCATAAAAGCCCTATTTTAACCTTGTTAACTATAATTGATTATTAAATTTGTTATCTGTAAATACAAATTCATAGTTGATTTAATTATTATTGAGTGAATTGCACCCGTATGACTCAGTTAAATTAAATACATAATCATCCAGAGCTTTTAATGTAATATTTTACTGAATCATTTCAATTGGGGGCTAAAACCAAATTCGAGCAAATTTCTTTTTCCTCACAGAAGAGGCGGGAAGATAAAAAGTTCATGGCAGCTTAGATGATCTCAGTTGTTAATGCTTCATTTCTTAAAATTCCTGTGAAGTTTCCTGAAGTAGAAGCATCATTCTTCTATTTATATCTCTGCCAAGAGTAATCTTGAGCGAAGGTTGGTACCTGAATACCCTAATCATTATACTCTAAGTTTGACCATTGTTTGACCACTACTGTGGAGTAGGGGAGATAAACACGCGACACAAGTTTACCTTTAACTTTGTCTTCTATTATGGTTTTCAGCAAAGTGTTATGTCTTTTTATATTGCCAAAATATTGTACCTCTCTAACTTAGATCACATTTATTAATTCTATTTACACTTGTCTGTGACTTTATTTGTTTTCTTCTCTATCTATGAGATGCGCCGCATTAGTTTATATGCAGAAATGAATATTGTACGAATCATATGTGTTAATTATGGTTCGTCATTATGTATGAATAGTGTTGGAAAGTTAAAACTTTACATTTGGTACTTCTTTGGAGCTGTCGATAGGTTCTTGATTTTCCCACGCACTACCACATTTACTAAAAAATTTTAGTCTTAATTGCTTGTTTTGGTTCTTTAAAATTATGTTGTTTTTTTTTTTTTAAGACTGTTGGAATTTGGCATCAAACGTAAGGCTAGCAGAGATGGACGTATGAGAGGATGCATCCGTCGTGTATACAGCCAGCTTCTTCTTCTTCTTCTTCCTCGTTCGCCCTGAAAAGGACGGTGGTTGCGTTGTGTCTGTTTACGCCGTAGCTGTGATATCTGCACCTTTCGGTCGACACATCCGACTTCAGCACGGCATTTTTGGGACCGGGTTTGCGAGCTACAGGAACAGTACGCATTCACACTCTTCGACATATACTGAGGGAGACTGAGCATCTATGGGTTTGCCCGGAGAGCAATGATGTCGATTCTGTTCAACAATAACAATATGTTTTTTAATGGTGCATGATTTCTTAAAGTCTATCTCTCATGGGACCTACCAGGAGAACCATTTGACAGGGACCTTACAATGACTGAGGGCATCATCAGGCCCTCCAAGAGCTCAGGTGAGGCCAGAGCTATTTCACATTCTGAGTCCCCCTCGTTAGTTTAAGAGTTCACCCATCCCTGACTTTAACCTACCAGTCTGTTCTGTTTTTCGTTTTCCACTATACGGTACTAGACACAAGTTTTTCGGCCTTTACTTGGTTTATACTTACTGATAGGAAGGTTGCATTAGTAATTGAGTCTTTAAATGTCTGGGTCGCTCACGGGTCCTATATATCGTAGTTGTTTAGGTGTTGTGATAATGTTGTGTAGTGGTCATGATAATGACCTCCGCCAATAAAGCACTTTTTTGAGGTGCTAAATTGGCTGTGCGTCTTTTCACGATTTACTTTCACGGTAATGCGCACGATTTACTTTCACGGCAAGGCGATGGCGGCGTTTGGACTGTCCGCGGTTCGATTCCCGGTAACTATATCATTTGTATTTCCTGTCTGTTGTCTGTATGCCCTTCTCTCTGCCCAGCGATTTCCTGTTAATTACCTTTATTTATTTAGTTATTTGGGAAGCGGGGGAAAGTATGTTGTAATGTAAATTAAGGCATTGTTGAAAAAAAAAAAAACCTTACGGTAAGACCCCCGACCACACAGCGCTGCTGGTTCCGTCTCTTCTTCCTCCCCCCCCCCTCCCTCCTTTCCCGTAGGGCTTGGGCATTGTTGTTAACGTTTAATGTCGTATTCGGCACTTCTTAATGTGGTCATGAGGAATCTCAGAAAATGAAAAAGGCTTGGGCCTTTAATCAACATCTGAACTGCCAATTTACACGAGAAAGGCACCATACGCTTATACAACCGAGGCTAGCAGGCGATATGTTACTTGAAGCCTGGTGACTACCAATAATTTCATTCAATCATCCACTACCCTTCAGCGCCCCAAGTGTGTGTTTTCCCCCTTTCTCAGCTTCTATAACGCTGGGAATTCCAGAACAAGGATTGTACTGTAATGCTATCAACAGGCTTCCTCGGTGGGTA
Source organism: Oreohelix idahoensis (assembly GCA_024509875.1). Lineage (NCBI taxonomy): Eukaryota > Metazoa > Mollusca > Gastropoda > Stylommatophora > Oreohelicidae > Oreohelix > Oreohelix idahoensis. Next base: position 267,001 of record JAMPIV010018581.1, on the reverse strand, counting down.
TCCTGTCCATCGCCAGTTTTCTTCTTATCTTCTATTCCACTGGCACCTGTCTGATTCTTTTTATAAGATATCCCCTATATTATAATTATCTTACTGAAACGACTCTCACCAACAGTGAAAAAAAATCCCTTCAGCTTTTCGGGAAAATACTGAATAGGCGCGCATTGCACCGTAAAACCGAAATTGAACACCTGTTAAATTCCTGTTTTCGTTGTGCATTTTCAGAAAATGTGTAAACGGCGCGCACTGCATCGTGGGGATATATTGAACACCCATTAAAAGAGCAAGCAGTCCTTCCAATTTGTTTTCATTGTGCATTGACCATTGACCATAAGTCAAGATATGTTTGACTACAAAGATCCAATGAAGTTGTAATGGAAAGGAAAGGAATCAATGACTGCAGTAGAATTAGTGCCGCCATCAGGACATGCAACTGAAAGAGCGCAACTTAATTATTTCCCTTCATGTTTTGGCGGTTTACTTGCTCGTAATAAACTAATTGCTTTAAATGATTTGTATTGTTCTTGTAGCGCGTTTTTAAAAAAATGACGTTGGTTGAAATATGTTTGTAAACTGCATGTTTCTACTCACAGTTCCAGTTACAATTCTCATAATATTTTGTTACATTATTTAATTTCTTTATGTTCATATGACGAGAAAAACAATATTGCCGATTGTTAATAAGTTGTAATATTATTTAAGGAAATTGAAATATATAAAGTAATAACAAATATGATGAGAAATAATTGTAAAGACTTTTTTCATTGAAGATACACTACAAATTATTTGATAAAATTGATGATAGTGATGATGATAACGAAGCTTATTTTAATTATAATTATCACGCTGATGATGGTAGTTATTATGCCGCTAATTATGATTATGATTACTGTGGTGGTTGTAATAATGACGCATATGATGACAATGACATGTTCACCTACCTTCAGTTTGAGCTTCAAATTCACTTGTGATAATACTCCGTATTCCAGGAACTGAAGAACTGCCAATACTTATCTTTGGGAACGAACTATATTTTGGTAGGCTGATAGCTAAATATTTAACTACAATGTTAATAATGAAAATGTTTAAATTAGAATGAAAAAATCTCCGATCGTTGATAAACAAGTTGTGACAACCGTTCCTTGAGCATTCACCTTTCCCAGACTTCCCTTTTCGCGTCTCTAAATGGCACAGGGTGAAGGAATAAACATGTATTTCCTGAATCACTTTTCTTCTTTCATCTACTTAGAAATTTTCCTATCAATTACTTCTGTACCAAGTCATCGGCAGTCGCGTAACACAGATTCAGACACAAGGCCTAGCAGACGACGTCCTGTTTCGTTTCCGTTAGCATCACCGCCACGAGCGCTGTGCGATGATTGGTCGTTTATTCGCGCGAGCGGCGTGGCTCTGATTGATTGAGGACCAAGGAAGGGCTGGGCTAGAACTGAATTGACAGGCGAACCGGAATGAAGGTATTGTCATGTTGTGCAGAATAACACCAGAGGAAAATAAAAACCATGAGGACCTATGTAGGTTTGCCGAGCTGAGGTACCAAAATACTTCCCCTAATCCGAAAGTGACATATGTAATGATGTATCTCGACTAATCTAACTAATGCTTATAACATCATAATATTCAAACAATTTTCGAAGCAGCTAGATTTTTTTTAAATTTGAAAACATTTGCGTTCCTGGCCTATGGAATTATAAACCTTATTTTCATTTGGAACGATTTAATATATAGCCTACAACGGAGTTTTTCTGCCGTAAAATCGCATTTCTTTCGTTCTGCCTTTTGTTTCCTTCGTCTTTTATTCCTATCTTTCTCTGTTGCACTACTCATTGTCTGAATGCATCTTTCGTGCTCGTCAAAAATTGGCAGCCATTGACAATCATAGTGCAGTCTCTAATTGGTTCGACAGCATTTTATTTGCGTGCGTGGGTTCTATGGCAATAATATAATTATGTAAGACGGCTGTAGGGAATAACAATGCTTGTGTCTTTACAAGACTTTACCTTCCCACTAGGCCTACTTACACACAGCTGTTAGCAGTCGGTGATCAGGGCCGGCTACAGGCACGAGCCAATGGGACCACTTGCTCGAGGCGAAGAAAAAAAAAAACTGTCCCACAGAAGAATAAAATTAAACATAATGAATCAATTACAGGTAAGAACTATTTTTTTTTTTTTTTAGCTTATAATTCTGTTCATGTAACTTTTCCACTGCTATTTAACTTTTTTTTCTTCACTGTAAAAAGAAATAAGACAGAGCGATGGATAATAATATTTTAAAATCATGACTTTCTCTACTCATATAATCTGTGTGTGTTTGTGTATGTATAGGGCGAAGGGGCACCAAATACATAGTTGGCTTGGGGCGATTGGACTAGAGCTAGCCCTGTCAGGCTTGTGAGTTATGTAGTATGATGATAGTGTTGTAATAGATGACAGAATTGACTTTGATGTCCAGACTGCCAGATGCTGTTGTAACAGAGGGTCAAGTACACAATGTGTAATCAGGGCTGGATTTATGAAGTGAGGACCGTTTTCGAACAAATTCGATGAGGCCCTGGCAAGAGTTACCGGTACCTAAAAGATTAAAAAAACCAACTTTCTTTCCCTCCATGCATTCTTTACTTTCCATGACTATATAGATGTTGCAGATTGTTTATGTGGCATGTCTGCTTGACACAAACCAAACTTGGTTAAAAAAGGTAATCCTATAGCAGATACTGCAGTAAAGGGGGGGGGGGGGGGGGGGGGGGGGGGGGGGGGGGGGGGGGGGGGGGGGGGATGAAATGTTAGAGACTGTCGTGAAACGTGTGTGTAAACCCACTTCTTTGTTAATAGATATGCACAGCCAATCAACGTTCAACAGACTGAGACAGATCAAATTACACGAAGTATACGCCATCTTGTTCTCCCAAGATGAAATGTTAGAGACTGTCGTGAAACGTGTGTGTAAACCCACTTCTTTGTTAATAGATATGCACAGCCAATCAACGTTCAACAGACTGAGACAGATCAAATTACACGAAGTATACGCCATCTTGTTCTCCCAAGATGGCGGCAGACAGAATAAAATTAGGCATAAGCCCTGTATTTCGGGACTCGGTCACGAAATGTACGAAACCGCCGAGAACCAATCAAAAGAGTTCCTTACGCACTGGCGAATTCCTTGCGTCTACCTATATAAACGGGCGCATTTTATTCCAAAAAAAAAACACGCACACACAAACACGAAGGCCAGCACGAAAGAGAAAGCTGTCAACATTGATTTATTGCTTACTGTTAAGATCATCATCATCAGTTGCCATCTCCACAACGAAGGTTGGCTGTAATGGATCTCCAACGTCTTCTGTCTCTTGTCTTGGTGGTGCACTCTGATAGACTCTTTCCTGTCCATCTCTTGATGTTATCTTCCCACTTATAGCGTTGTCTTCCCCTTGCACGTTTGCCTTCAACTCTCCCTTCTGTTATGGTCTTCTGCAAGGTGTTATGCCTTTTTATGTGACCAAAGTATTTTAACTGCCGAACTTTGACCTCCCTTATTAGTTCTCTTTTCATACCTAGATTTTCTAGGACCTCCTTATTTGTTTTCATCTCTTTCCATGAGATACGCCCCATTCTTCTATATATCCACATTTCAAGAGCCTCAATTCTTTCTTCCAAATGCTTATTCATCGTCCATGTTTCTGCACCATACAGAAATGCAGAATATATATAACACTTTATGATTCTCAGTTTTAATTTGTGAGATAACTGTTTGGATGTCAGTATATGTTTCATGTTGTTGAATGTAGCTTTGGCCATTCCTATTCTCTTCTTGATTTCTGTTTCACATCTGCCATCTTCTGTTATTATATGACCAAGATGTATTGTTTATTTTGTGGTCAAAGGGAAACCATTAATTGTATATTTGTAGTTCAGGATGAGATTTAGCGGTTATCTCCCTTGTCTGGACGATTTCCATTATTCTGTATGGCTATATTAGGATATCGTTCATACAGATGGCCTTATAAGGAGCGGTCTTGCTCTGATTTCACGGAAAGGTCTAGATTGTTCCGTGGCTAGCTACTTTGGGCTTAGACATGCGCAGTAAACTTGCGCGGGGAATTTAAGACTGGCTTTCCGGGCAGTCGTGGAAAAGTCTCCGAGCTGACAAGAGGTCAGCGCTCGTCTCTGTCTATAATTCTGAGGAATGGAGCCTTTGTTAGGTGTAAATGATATTGAATGTTCCCAGTGTGATTATTCTGGCTGGTGATTGTATAGCCATGGATGTGGAGAAATGTGTTGTGTATTATTTCTAAATGGCAGACAGGTAAAGAGACTTTTTGAATCTTATATTATTACCAAGAACAGTATTAAGATGGCTTTCTCCTAATGCGGAGATATACTGAGTAAAGGAGACAGATGTTAGCCATTTCTTTGAAGGAACCTTGCCGCTTATACGGCTTATTCCTTGTAGGTTAGACCTACATGACCTGTCTGGTCAAGAGGAGTCAAGTACTTCATTAAGGTGGGTTTCTCCTAATGCGGAGATATTAAATAGGAGAGACTGATATTGGCCATTTTGAGAATCACGCTGCTTGTACGGCTCAGGTGGAGCCCAGAACTTTATTGCTGAAAATCACGCTGCTTGTACGGCTCATGTGGAGCCCAGAACTTTATTGCTAAGGTGGCTTAATCCGGGTGAGGAGTTATATATTATACAGAAGAGACTGAGCTAGATATTTTGAAGCAGTCCACCATTCGTGCGGCTGATGTGGTAGCCTAGATCTACCTGACCTGCTTGGTCATGAGGAACCAAGAACAGTAGTCATATGAAGCGCGCCAGTAGCGCGGCTTATTTGTTGCAGCCAAGGTTTACATGCAAAGTCTCCATGATGTTGAATATTATGAATTGTTGCTATCTACATGATTATATATGCTTACATGACAGTGAATCGTTTGATGTCAGCGTATGTTACTGTTGTTCGTAATAAATGTCTGAAACGTCAACAGTCGTTTTCAATGCTTCTTGACTTCTGAGTGTGGTGTGTACGGCATGGTATCATCAAGCAACCACCTACACTTCTACAGTATAACCAGGCCTATTGTACACACTTGCAACAGTTAACCACATTTGCAACAGTGACGTTCGCAACAGTGGTGGCTTCCAGTCATTGAAACGTTACCTACGACATTAGTTTTTTTCAAGATCCATGCAACTGTTCGTTACGTCCTTGATGATGTTTATCTATGTTCCATTGACGCTATCGGGTGATTTCCATGTCACTGTGAAATGCAATATAGAGTTACCAAAGCACCATGTCTTCCTATGACGTTCCTGTGTTGATTCGTCATTAACATTATCGTCTTCCTGGCATCTTTGCAATTTTTGTCATTGTTGCAAATACCCGGCGTTGTCCACAAGGTTTCTACACCAGATCATTACTTCACAAGAAATCATTGTTCCAGCCAACGTCGGATGTCCGTACTTGCACCTGTGTTAACAGTTCCTGTTTTCCTCGTTGCTGGTAGTTTGAAAGACAGTGCCTGTTTTAGTCATTGCAGTATTCCTTCAGCGTTGAATCTTCTCTTCGCTGAACAGTGTTTGCTGAGGACTTCAACGTTGTTATTCTCGAGGCCAGGATTTCTTTCGCCAGTTAAGATAAGTGGCTTTATGTTGTTTGTAAGCTGTGCCTCTGTATTGTGATCTAATTGAGCTTTCCTCAGAGCACTATATTTTGTTTCATGGTACATGTTTTTGTGTCATATGTTATATTTATATTAATATTTCGCGGGCAAGGTTGGGCGGTGACGCAAGTAGGGTATCCCACTTAACCGAGGGCCTACTGTGAGCGTTCTTTAGGAACTGTGTAACTAAGTCTGTTTTCGTAAAAGATCCCTTGTGATAATCACGGGCATACTCTGTTTACGCCAGATTTAGTCATTATTATTTTTGTTTAGTTGTGACGAGATGTGTTAGTGTTGTTTTCGTCTATTTTTCTCCGTTCTTTAGTTTTGAGTTGTTTTGTTTGTATTAGTCTTCCTTCTCTTTCCTATCATTTATTTCTATACACCTTTATATTTATACACTGTGTTGTCATTGTTTCATCGTATTATTCGCAGTTGTCATAATATTTTTTCTAACATTCTCTTTTAGTTCTGCTTTATCGTTCTTTTGATTTCTGCGAACGTTTTCATTTGTGATTTATATCTTGTCCCTGTTATGTTTGTATGTACTTTATATGCTGTTATACACTGTCAATATTATTATGCACATTATATATACAATTAAGTAATTATATTAGTGACAAGTAAGGTAATTATACAAGTTCTGGTATAAAGACTTGTCACCCACTAAGTTGGGACAGAGTGACTGATACAAAGGGAGTTATTCAGTTGATAAATATTTATACAAGGTGTTATATCATATTATTAGACATAATGTCTACCCTGGACTATTTCATTGAGCAAGGGAAAGCTTTTGGCAAGACTGGAGAAAAGTTAGAAGAATTTGCTGAATATGACAAGGCGCAGAAGGCTGAAGAGAAGAGACAGAAAATGGAATTTGAAAGACAAAAGATGGAAGCCGAGGAGAGAATTCAAAATGGAAGCTGAACAAAAGATATCAGAGAGAGAGGCTGAAGCTGAACAAAAGAAATTAGACAGAGAAGCTGAACAAAAGAAATTAGACAGAGAAGCTGAACAAAAGAAATCAGAAAGAGAGGCTGAAGATAGGAAAATACAATTGGAAATGGAGCAAAGGAAATCAGAAAGAGAAGCTGAAGAAAGAAAAGAAAAACAGAAAATGGAACATGAGGAAAAAATGTTAGCTTTGGAGTTGGACAAAATAAAGTTGGTGAATATGGGTAATTCACAAAATGATTCAAATAACCAAACATCTTCTAGTAAGATGAATGCTGGTACTTATAAGGTTAAATTACCTGCTTTCAACTCTACCTGTGATGATATAACGTTCTACCTGAATAGATTTGAACTTTCATGCGAAACTCATAAGGTAGACAAATCGCAATATGTTGCACAACTGAGTGAAATACTTAAAGGTGATGCATTAAATACTATAAGTATGGTGGAAGGGTCTGACAAATTTAACTATGAGGTTGCCAGAGCGGCCTTGTTAAAGAAATATCAGCTCAATGAAGACGGTTATCGTCTTCGCTTTAAGACTATGCTACCAGAAACTGGGGTAGAATTTTCAGAATTTATCTCAAAGATACGTCTTATATTCACACGTTGGGTTGAACTTTCGAAGACTGAACACACATATGAAGCCCTTATGGACTTATTGCTTCGTGACAAAGTGATGTCATCGGTTAATGAGTCTTTTCTTGCATTCTTACATGAACGTAAGCCTACGAACATAAAAGATATGGAACAATACTGTTGCCAGTATGTCACTGCGCACCCAGACAAGACTGTTAGTAATTCTAAAGTCAAAGAAGGTTTACCAGTAGCTTCAGCAGCACCATATGATTCTAATTGGCGACGTAGATCTCAGAGTGTTGATCGAAATTTTGATAGGAGAGATAATCGAAATTTTAGACAGAATCAGTAGGGTCCACCACATAGTGATTCTCCTTCTTCAAGAAATTGGAGACAATCTAAAGGTCCTCAAAATTTTAGTCCCAACAATTATGAAAATTTTGGGAAGGGTAGCTACAATAGAGGTTATCAATCTGATAATAATCTTTCTCGGAGACAACAAAACCCATCTAATAGAGATTTTTTTCAAAGGGGAAATGACAATCGCAACTATGCTAACTGGAGTTCAAATCAGAACAACAATTTCTCCAGGGAAAATAACAATGCTTCCAATAGAGATAATAGCCGCGACAAATCGCGATATGACGGTAGATTAAATAATAGATCGCATCGCCAAGCTAACTCTGCTCAACAAGAGCCTCAGGTTGTTAATGATCAAGGTAACAATAACAATAATGTCTCTAATGCTATGGATTGCTCTGCTTTCGATTTCGAGAGAGCATCTCAATGCCCGGAGTGCACAACTTTGTTCCAACCTACTACTATAATTACCTTGAGTTGCGATCATCCTCTACCTCCTCTTCCTGCCTTATCGGTGCATGACGAAAGAGGGTCTCTTACTCTACATATGGGATTTGTGAATAATAATCCAGTCTCAGTTCTTTTTGATTCTGGATGCGCAACTGTTGGAATTAGACAGTCTTTAGTTCATCCATCTTGCGCAACTGGTAATATGGTGAAATGTGTGACATTCGCTGGGACAGTCGAGACTTTTCCGACTGCCATGGTCCACATTGCCACACCGTTTTGCACTGGTTATATACACGCATGTTTGCTCAGAGCACCTATCGCCGACCTTACTGTCGGACAGATACATGGGGTAAAAGTTTGTACATCGGTACAAAATGCTACTTGGGAGCGGCAACATAACCTTACTGCTTCCAACTTAGGGGTTATGCCACGGCCTTATAACAAGGTGCATTCTGTTGATACAACCTTAATGACAATTCCTAAATCTTCGCACGTGATACATTCTGCTAATGTGGTGCAATTTTCAAGTATTGATGATACGAATGTTCATCAAGCTAATGTTGGTGCTTCTTTTGGGCCAGTTCGACATACTTCAGTACGTCGCAACTTTAACTTTGACTCTCCTTTATCTACTATTGTAGAAGAAGATCCTTCGATTTTGTCTGAGACTGCCCCTAACTCTATCGCTACGGCTGAATCTATATCCAGTCACGTAGATTGCAACTTCGTTGCTGCTATGCCTAGCGTTTCCGTTGCTACATGTACGAACTTAGTTGTTAGTACATATCTATACTTCATGACTTTCTTTAACTTTCTTATTGGGCCGATTAGCTCAGTATCTTCGTCCTTTGCAACTTTTTGTCGCACTCACAACTTTTCTTTTAAACTTCGACGTATGTCCAAGTTTACTGCTATCTGGTTTTGCATCTTTATTGTATGCTTCTTACTTTTTTCTTTGCCAAGTACACAGGCTATGACTGCAGTTCAGCCTTTAAGATGTACGCCTTTGTCTACTGCATTTCCTTTGTCTTACGCAAGATCTCATATTGTCAACCATCATGACGCTCTTAATCATCATTATCATCTTCTAGATTTACCTTTTGACGTGGGTATTATGGGTATACTCACGACTATGATCTACATCGGTATGCTATTACGCTACAGCCCTTTCCACTCCTTGGTACGAGCTATCCGTGGGTCGGATAATGTAATGGCTGATATACTTTCTCGATGCCCATATAATTCTACGTGACTATCTTTATAAATTTCGGGGTTAACTAGATACCTGTGGTGATAGATTAACACTCAGATAGTACATGTCTATGATCCTGTTAAGTTAAGACTCTAGAATAGTTTGTTCAACTCTGTAACAGAGGAAGGTTTGATTATATCCATACATGGGCCAAAAGTTTACATAGCCACATTTTATAGATAAAAATGAAGGATTGAATGTTATATATTATAAAATCCTACGGTTATCAGAGTGTATAATTTGAATTTTCTCACAGCAAATCAAGCTGTGATATGGAGAGGGTCAACAGCTTGCCAGCTGTATTAAGATGTGACGTCCTTGCTTTTCGTTTAGCGTTGGATGCTTCTATTGATGTCTATGGCTCTCATTACAGTACACTATGCTTTGGAACTCCTGACTACATTGAAGATTCCTGCTTATTAATTAAATTTGTTGTACATTGTCACATGATATTATGTTAAATATATGTTACTTTGTAATCATAACCTTTCGAGGATATATACAGGTGTCCCTATATTGTAGTATATTAATGTTAAGAGGATGATATCGTAATGACACCTCTATTTTTTGTAAATCATGTATTTTTTTAATATGAAAGTAATATGTATGTTTTTTTTCCCAGCACTTCATAGTGCGATTGTGAGAACATAGTTTCTCTAAAGTTGTGAGATAATTTCTGTTCTCACCCGACGCTCCATTGTACGTCATTTTGGCCTTATGTTTTGACGATGAATGTGTTGATGCTGTCTCGCTGCGCGTCATTTATACGCAGTAGGCTGGTTGGAAGACTAGCACCGAAGAACCTAACACACAATATACCCCCAACTTTAACCAAATTTCAGGTTGAACAGGGTATAACAGCAACATAGCAGACAAACTAACAAACAAACAACAGATCAGGAAATTCGTGAAGATAAGTGCATAAAATAAACATTACCACAAATGATATGCAGTGCTAGTCAGATGATGAAAAAGACAGTACACTAGGACAGTTTTTAGATTGTGTAAACAGGGAATATTTATTGTATTGCTTGTTTTGATTAATGTAAATTTATAAATACATATCTTTGTTTTCATTCCAAATACAAAGAAAAGAGATGATTAAGCAGTAAAGTAAAGTGATTGATTTTGTTAAATTCTGAATTTGTTAAATCGTTTCCATGTTCTGTATTTGTGAATTAATTAATTGGGAATAATTTATAAAAGTATAGGTGTAGTCGTAGCGGGAAGGCAAGGTAGGCTCTTGATCTATATCACTTTACCATCTGGACAAGAGTACTTAACAGTCTGATTATATCCTGTGCCACCCATACACCAGTGCTCATTTCTGAGACTGGGATATCTTAATAGGTCAAGAATTCCCTAACTTGATCTATTGTTTATCTCTAATTATCCATCTCGCCACAACCTGGCATGATAACCTTCAGGCTATGTGCTATTCTGCCGGTCTGTTCGAGAATGGCTCTTTACAGCAGAAAATCCTCATAGCATTCTGGACTGGATGGAATTTGCTTCAGGACATGTCCATAAACTGTTTGTCAGTGACACTGTCACTTGAATAACAGAGCTTTACGTAACAACGAGTACGTCACCTGCCAACACATGGCAGGAAATAATTATGTTGTGCTCCTTCTGCTGCATGCCCTGATGGCGACACTAAATTCCCCTGTGATCATTTCATTCATTTCCATTTTGCTTCAGAAATAAGGAAACGCAGAAACAATGGCACGAAAGCGTAGAAGCTTCATCAGTATTGAGCAATGCGGCTTCACTGTTTATTCATTTAAATATATAATGGAGACACTTATTGATACTTACCCGAACTGCTAAATATAAATGGGGAAAATTGCAGAAATGATGTCACCGATAAGGCAGGAATATTTCTGAGAAAAAAAAATTTAGTATATATATATGGGGTTGCTAAAGAATGGGGTTGCTGCTTCACCACGCATTCGTAAGTGGCAACCCATGCAAAGTTGTGCAAGCAGCTGACAATATCATCATATGAAAACTGTGATGGCTAAATTCTCCATAGGGGGCGAAAAGGGAATGATGATGGTTTGGTGATAAAATAAAGAAAAAATGACTTATAGAATCGGAAGTAAGTGTAATGTACATATTACAACGCTTAATTAAACTCATCAGATACAATAAATTGCCCCGTGTAGTTCCCGGAGGCCTCTCTGATGAGACAGAGAAAGATTAAGACCTGAGACAGAGAAAGAATAAGACCTTATACCTCAGGCATATTGAATGACGAGGCTAACATGAGATTATGCATGATGCTGGAAAGCTCATAAATGCCTGGTTGCAGGGTGTCTCTGATGACATACAGAAAAATTAGGACCTGATACCTCAGGCATATTGAATGACGAGGCTGGGACCTAAGACGCGTCAAAAGTGGAATGCAGTCAGCGACCCATTGCTGACTGCTTGCGTCAGGGTCAGCGAACTAGAGCTGACCAAGACCCTGCTTCACCTCCAAGTGTTGGTCCTGGAAACAGGCTGCATACCTGCAGTCTGGCTGAGAGAGTAGGGATTGAAGTGGGAAGGCAAACTCGGTCCTAAAAAATGCTGTGCAGAAGACGGATGTGTCGGGCCGAAAGGCGCAGATAACGCAGCTTTGTTGTAAACGGCGACACAACGCAACCAACGTTTTGTTCAGGACGAACGCAGAAGAAGAAGAATGACGAGGCTAACATGAGGTTGTGCATGAGGCTGGCAAGCTCATCATTTAAAAGAAATTGCTGCAGAAAGCACCACTACAAGAGCATGTAAATGCTTGCTGCAGGCATCCTGAAAGTGGACCAGCTGCCGAGGTGGCTCCATGCTTCAGGAGAAGCGAATAGGAAAATGACAAGGATGAATGATATCAAATAAATTGCCACAAAATATGAAGTGTTTTGGCATTGGCTGCTATCTATAATGGGCCACCTGCACGGGGGAGAAGAAGAGACAGAAATTATAATACTTCTCTTCTTCTTTGATCCTTAGCCGCCGACCGTCAAAGCAGTCAGTGGCCATTACGCCTGGTGGCGTCTTGTAGGGCAACAACAAATTGATTCCACTTTGCTCGGTCGGCGGCCATCCTTCGTACAGTGCCCCAACTCTAGTTCATTCTTTGCATCTCAGCCTCCGCAGTCCTCCGCCAAGTTGTTTTTGGTCGGCCTCTCTTTCGTTTTCCTTCAGGGGTCCATAGCATAGCTGTTCTTGTGATGGCATCGGGGTCTCTTCTGAGGACATGGCCAACCCAGCTCCAGCGTCTGCCAGCTATGATGGTGTGCATGTCCTCTTGCTTGTTCCGAGTAAGCAGATCTTGGTTGGTGATGATATTCGGCCAAAAGATTCGGAGAATTTTTCTTAGGCATGTTGTGTGAAAAGAGGACAATTTCGACATTTCCTTCTCTGTAACTCTCCAGCTCTCCGCGCCATAGAGAAGCACAGAAAGCACACAGCTCTGATATAATCCTAATTTTGTGCTTGTGCTGTACTGAGAGGACTTCCAGATGTTGTTTAGACTAAAAAAGGCTGTTCTTGCTTTGTTCATTCTGTTGTTGATGTCTTTGCTTGCTCCGCCGTCTGGTGTTACTATGCATCCTAGGTATGTGAAGGCATCTGTCTGTTCCAGTTGCTGATTCCTTACTGATATGGGCTCAGGGTTGCTCACATTGAGCGTCATGACCTCTGTCTTCTTTAGTTTGATGTTCAAGCCCACCTGCTGGCTATACTTATTAAGTCTATCCGTTTTTTCCTGGATGTGTTGATGTGAATGTGCTAGCAGTGCAATGTCATCTGCATATTCCAGATCTTCCAATGTAGAAAATGTAGTCCATCTTATTCCTCTAGGATTGCCCTCTGTTGTCTGGCGCATCACCCAGTCTATGACTGTTAAAAATAGAGTGGTTGATAAGGGGCATCCCTGTCGTACTCCTGTCTTCACTTCAAAGGTTAGGTTGCTCTGCCCAATGCTGCACGTAAAGTTGGCATAAAGGCTTTTTATGATTGACACTATGTAGCTTGGAATTCCATAAGCCCTCAGTATTTTCCATAAACTGTCCCTATGTATACTGTCAAAAGCCTTTTCAAAATCAACAAAATTAATGTAAAGCTGTCTTTGCCATTCTGAGCACTGCTCTATATTGTTCCTGAGAGTGAATATATGATCTACACATCTTCTGTTCTTTCTAAATCCTGCTTGTTCTTTCCTCAGTTTGTGGTCTACTGCTTTTGAGATTCTCTGTATAATTATCCTGCCTAGTATTTTGCTGGGAACTGAGAGAAGAGTTATTCCTCTCCAATTATTGCAGTCTGCAAGATCTCCCTTCTTGGGCAATTTGACTATTATTCCTTTTCTCCACTCTGTTGGTGTTGTCCCTGTTTTCCAGACTTGTGCAAATAGTGGTTCTAATAGTTCTGCTGCTAGCTCTGGGTCAGTCTTAAATAGCTCTGCATTTAAGTTATCATGACCAGGAGCTTTTTCATTCTTTAACCCTTTGATTGCTGTGATGATTTCTTCTTTTCGTGGGATGTCTGTATTAACATCTAGATCATTTTCAGCCTCAGGAACATTCAACTGTGTCTCTGGTGGTTCCTTATTCAGAGTTTCTCTGAAATGCTCTGCCCATCTTGTTTCCTGTCCCTCTACTGTTGTGATGAGATTTCCTTGCTTATCTCTTACTAATGTAATATTGTTTGCACCTCGTTTTCCACTGATGATTTTAGTTATTTTGTATACTGTGCTTTGTTCATTTCTCAGTGCTGCCTCTTCTGCCGGTCTTGCAAGGTCATCCAGAAATGTCCTTTTGTTAGCACGGGTTTGACGTTTAACTTCCTTGTCCAGCTGACTGTACTGTTCACTATATATTGCCTTTAATCTGGGAGACTTAGCTTCTGTTTTCTTTCTTTTCATTTCCTTTCTCTTCGCTATGGTGTTTAGCGTATCTGGTGTTATCCAGTCTTGGCTCTTTCTTTCCTGGAATCCCAAGCATGACTTGCTGCTTTCCTTGTATATTGTTGAGATGGTGTTGAATCTCTGGTCAACATCATCGGTCTCTGTTCTTTCCTGGGTTTTGATAATCTCATATCTTCTCTTTACGTCGACCACGAAAGCTTTTCTTGTGAGGGGATCCTTCAGATTCGTGATGTTGTATCTTTTCTGTTTGACTGCAACTGGTCCAGCAGCTCTGAGTTTCACTTTCAGTCTTGCTACTACTAGGTGATGATCACTTCCCACATCTGCTCCTCTTCTTACTTTCACGTCTTGTAGTGCATGTCTCCATCTGCCATTGATCATTATGTGATCTATCTGGTTTCTATCTCGTCCGTTTGGTGATTCCCATGTTAACTTGTGCACTTCCTTGTGTGGAAAAAGTGTTCCTCCAATGACCAGGTTGTTAATACTGCAGAAGCTTATTAATTTGTCCCCATTCTCATTTGCTGTTCTACTGCCGTATTTCCCCATTACTCTTTCGTTATAATTATTGTGTGCTCCCACTTTCGCATTTAGGTCTCCCATTACTATAATGAGATCGTACCTGGGTGTAGTTTCCATTTCTTTTTGTGCCTGTTGATAGAACTCGTCCTTGATCTCTTCATCGCTGTCGTTTGTTGGTGCATAGCATTGTATAATTGTGGTGTTGGTGAACCTCCCTCTTAATCTTGCTCTTATCAGTCTGTTGTTGATGGGTTTCCATTCCAGTAAAGACCTTTCCATTCCTTTCTTCGGGATAATGGCTACACCTTCGTTATGCTGACCATCCTCTCTGCCAGAATAAAGTACTGTTTCCCCTGTAGCTGTTTTTATTCTCCCCCTACCTGTCCATCTGCTCTCGCTTATTCACAGGATATGTATCTTGTAGTTCCTCATCTCTGCTGTGATTTGTCTCAGCTTTCCTGCCTCATCCATAGTTCTGACGTTCAAAAAACCAATTCTGGTTTCGTGTTTTGAAGTCGTGAGTGTAAAAATGATCGATAATAGACGTAAGCTGACTTACCATATGTGGAGAGGTGACTTGTAAACGACACCTTTTTTGCGGATGTCACGCAGGAATTTTCCGTGAGAGGTAGGGGGAATATGCCCCCACCACAGTATACGCAAATTGCATGCTGTTGGTTTGGCATATGAGATGTAAAAATACAACATTTCTGATTGGAGCCTTGTCATATAGTAGCAATCTGGATGCGTGCCGAATGTTGCCATATAATCTAACGCCTTTTGAGTATGGCACTGTGAAATTCAAAACGCCAAGAAGACAGCCATACAAGCCAGAATAAGGAATAGGATCAGTATTTCATTTTAAAGGACTAGACAACGTGTTTGAGGATCTTGTGGATTTACACAACGACAACTTTACATTTATTTGCGGAAAGCCCGAAATCCTAGAAACCTGAACACTAAGTCATAGTAGGAGTCTATTGTAAGGTAACACTCCAGACCACGTGTAACAGGCATCTCAATCAAGTTGCCGTAACTATTTCGCTGAGTCAGAAGTCGGTATTCTCAAAGATATGACGAGAGTGAACCAGTCATAACCTGCAAAGAACAAGCATCGGCGGGAGCAGAAATCAACCGATATCTTACTGGCAGCTAAGTACCCATTTAAAGCTGCCAAGTGAACTCTCGAATAAGGAACTTTTTTTAAAAACCAGACCATCACCTGTGATTAAATTTTAAAGACGCTATCTAATTCGCCCCACCCTTATTTATTTTAAAATTGTTAACGATAATTGACTATTACATTTTGTTGTCTGTAAATATACAAAAGTATAGTTGATTTAGTCATTTTGAAAGAACTGCACCCGTATGTTTCAGTCAGTTTAAATACTTATAACAAAGCTGTTAAAGTAATATTTTACTTAGTTAAATCAGTTGTGGGCTAACCAAAAACGAACAAAATCCTTACTCATAAAAGGTCAGGTGAGATAAAAAGTTTACACGGCCTGGATCCTATCAGCCGTAGTATTTGGTTTCTTTAAATTCATATGAGGCTCCGTAGAACTGAAGCACCATTCTTCAATCCACATCCCTGCCAAGAATAATCGTGAGCGAAAGGTAGACACCTTTGAAGACCCTCAGTAGATACTCTGAAGTTTGGCCACTATTGGACCATCACTGCAGAGCAAGGGGAGTAAATCTCGTGACATCAGCCGTCATCGGTTGATCTATTGAAATGGTATCAAATGCGAGCACAAAATATGTGACAAAATCAATTTCCCTCCTTCGTTGAACTTTTGGATAAAGATTTGGTTTCCATCCTCAGGCAGTTTGTCTGTTGTGCTGTTATATGCTAAGATCTGTCACTGGGGTACAGAACAGAACTAAATAATTAAAGATTAAAACCACTTCAGGAATAGCTGAGGAAATTAATGAATGAATGTCCCCTACAAGGAGTTAGGTTCTACGACTTCAGTTAGTCCTCATAGAGAAAACATGCGGCAAAACACTTTATGGTGGTGCTCTTCTGAGTGGAATTTATTTCACATTGTGTGGTTTCTAGACATATGTGCGGGAGTGACGCAGGATGAATGCACCAGTTTCTGCAAACGTGGCACCAATTGGCTGGCCTACAGCTTGAAAAATAAAATAAAAAATGGTTCCCTTAATTTGGTGAGGCGCGCTCTGTTTAACCCAGGAGCACAATTCGTCGGTTATATTTGAGCACATGCCCAAATATAAAAGACCTTGTGTTCTGGCTATTAGTGTTTTAAACCTTCTGTGAACCTAGACCGTGGGGTGTGGGGAGGAACTATGTAGTATATTTAAAACTAACATTTCAATTGGTGAGCACTGCAACCAAACTGCTAATTATAATTTTGCTGGGTTTTAGTCTCGAACACAGCAATGCCCTGCAATGAAGAGGCTGACGGATTGGCAAGGGAACGGTGGAAAGATACCTCAGTGTTATGACACGTTTAACGATGTCGTCTGCTACAGTTGTGAGCACTTTTAATGTTACGCATTAGATGCTTGAGATGCTATAAATATGTTTTTCACTCTTCACGGTATTTTATTGAACGCGAATTGTACAGTAATCTTATGACGTGGCACGGTTGGTATAGTGCCACTTGACTACGTTCTACTTTTGCCCTTTTGATTATAAACTCCGAGCAAGTTGGATGTATCTTGCTTTACTCCCAGTGATAGTGTTATAGTGCAGAAGTATATCTTTGAGATTTTGGCCAGAGGGTCGGCCTTTACTATATTTAAGGTAATAATGAACCACTAATGGTTATGGACAACAACTGTGTTGATGGGGTCGTTTGTATATATATGCCTCCATGGTTACTTTGTTTCCTACTAGAGTTACTTGCCCTTATGCTAACTTCCTCTTCCTTTCTGCTTATAAAGAACATGGCTGATTAAACGTGTTGAGTTTTATCCAGTGTGTTCAGGCTTCGTGATTATGCTTCATAATGTGAGAATGTTTGACAGCCAGCCACGTCTCATTACATTTAACAATATTTACTATACACAACAGTAAATATCAACATGGGGGCAGCGGTGTTTATTTCTACAATTCGAACTATTCTGCTGAATATCTTGTAACACGTGTGCTGACGTCATAGACTTGAGGTGAGGGGACGATAAACTGGTAAAAAAAAACCAAGTTTAACTCTTCTGTTGGTAGGTTATTGCTTGCATACCATTATAAGATATTTCGTCATGGCAGAACGGCCCATGTTCGGTTACCACCCTGCCTAGACATAAATAACGTCGAACAAGACACATTTCGTAAATGGAGACGACAGTTAGAACTACATGGATGCAGCAGAAGTTGCCTCGAAACCTGATCCCGTTCGGGCGGCCATCATCCTTCACTGTGCTGGACCTCAAGCCGTTGAAGTTTTTGATCAACTTGCAGAGGAAGGAGACCGCTCTAATCCTAATAAAATTCTCGATTTGCTCCAGAACCATTGCAACTCACGAAGCAATGAAGTATTACATACGTTCAGATTCTGGAACACACCTCTTCAAGAGCCTTTTAATTCCTTTTTGACTGAGCTGAGAACTAAGGCAGACTTATGCAACTTTAACGACAAGGATCGTATGATAAGAGACCAAATTGTCTTTACTGTCAACAAAAGGTTACAAGAGAAGCTCTTGAGAGAAGCTGACCTCGATCTAAAGAAAGCCATTCACATATGCAGAGTCTTCGAGCAAACTGGAAAAGACATAAGAGAGATGAATGATACAGTACAACCTTCTGAAGCAAGGGTTGAACAGGTACAGAAAAAAATCACTCACCCATAAACCTCCCAAGAGAGACACTGGGCAGCATACTGGTAAAGCCTGTGAAAGTAACACTGACAGTGGGTACTTTGAACCTAGAAAGGAGTGTCATTACTGCGGACAGAAACATCCGTTGATTAAGAAAAAGTGTCCTGCATGGGGGAAGTTTTGCTCAAACTGTGGGGGAAAAAACCATTTCAAAGTTAAATGCAAGAGAGTTCACACTGTTCACACAGAGTCAGTGGAAGGTTCTGAAGTTTTTCTTGCTTGTGTGAAGTCTAGCAAAGCTTGTACATCTGCACAACTCATTGTCAATGGAAAAATGGTAAAATTTCAGCTAGACACAGCAGCTGATGTGAATACAATCTGTCAACGCTTTGTGATGCAAGAACAATTGTTACCCACTAAACAGAGGCTTGTTATGTGGAATGGTACTAAGATGACTCCACTGGGAGAAGTTCTATTAACTGCAGAGAATCCTAAGACTGGGATAAAACACAATATAAGGTTTACTGTTGTGAAAAATAGATTCACATGTTTGCTGGGCAACAACACACTGCAGGATCTACAGTTTGTGACAGTCAACACAAACAAATGACAGTTCAGATAATGATCATAACTCTGATAACCATCTAGGTGTCCTGGGTGAAGCTGTGTTGCATATTGATCCTAATATTCGTCCAAAGGCACTGCCATGCAGAAAAATACCATTTTCACTTAAGAACGAGGTAAAATCAGAGCTTCAAAATCTAATGAACAGAGGTATATTAATACCAGTAGAGGAACCGACTGAATGGGTTAACCAAATGGCTGTTGTTGAAAAGTCTGATGGTTCTTTAAGAATATGCATTGATCCTAGATCCCTGAATGAGGCTTTGCAGAGAGAGCATTACAGATTACCAACTTTGGATGATGTATTGCCTGAACTCAATAATGCCAAGATTTTCACAAAGCTGGATATCAAGGAAGCATTCTGGCATATCAAACTTGTTGAGAAGTCTAGTAAACTTACAACAATGATTACACCTTTTGGTAGGTTCAGATGGTCTAGATTACCATTTGGTTTGAATGTAAGCAGTGAAATTTTCCAGAGGCATCTAGCACAAGCTCTTGAAGGTCTTCATGGTTGCATCAATGTTGCTGATGACATAGTTATTGCAGGTTGTGGATCAAACAGACAGCAAGCAATTAAGGACCATGATCTGAAGCTTAAAGCACCGAAACATAGGTGTAATGAGAAAGGCATTAAACTGAATGAAGCTAAAGCTCAAGAGAAGAAAGAAGAAATTACCTTCACGGGTCACCTTATTACTGCTCGAGGTGTTGAACCAGACAAGAAAAAGGTTGAGACAATATTAAACATGCCCGTTCCTAAGGACTATCATGAGGTTCGCAGATTTTGCGGCATGATACAGTATCTAGCAAAGTTTCTCAACAATCTTTCAGAAGTTCTTCATCCAATAAGAGAACTTACCCGTAAGGATACTCCCTTTATCTGGTCTGCTGAATGTGAACAAGCCTTCAAGAGAATCAAGAAGCTGATTACTTCTACTCCAGTACTTGTATACTATGATCCTGATGAATCTTTGTGTATTCAAGTTGATAGTAGCAGCTATGGACTTGGGGCTGTCCTCCTACAAAATGGTCATCCAATAGAGTTTGCTTCAACAGCTCTAACTGAAACAGAACAACGCTGGGCTCAAATTGAGAAGGAACTCTTAGCTGTTGTATATGGTTTGGAACGCTTTGACCAGTACACTTATGGAAGGAAAGTTACAGTCATCAACGACCATAAACCTTTGGCAGCCATCGTTAAGAAACCTCTGAGTCAAATTCCTCGAAGACTGCAGAATTTATTGATGCGCAGCCATCGATATGACTTTGAATTCCAATGGGTACAAGGTTCCGATCTTCTTATAGCCGACACACTGTCCAGAGTTTGTATTCATAATGCCACATTGGATTTCTTAGCTGATAGAGAGAGCAATGCAGGAGCTGATCCACCTGTAAGATTACCTGAAATACCAGATGTGATGATGGAAAAGATTAAAGCTGAAACTCTCAAAGACAGCGTGCTTCAGAGGTTGAAGTCGACCATTTTGCATGGGTGGCCTACAAAAAAGTCTGATGTACCAGCTGAGCTTATGCCTTATTTTGACATTCATGATACTCTGACAACAGAACAAGGCATAATACTTAAAGATGCATATGAGGCACTACTTGAACTTCGTAATACGCCAAGAGAAGGGTTTGATCAAAGTCCAGCAGAAATACTGTTCAACAGGAAACTGCGTACACTGATACCTTCTGCGCATCTCACAGTAGAGTTATTGAAAGTAGAGGCAAGAGAGACAGATCAGTGAAGACGTATTATGATAAAACTGCTCATGATCTGCCCAAGTTGTCTCACCA
This sequence comes from Oreohelix idahoensis, assembly GCA_024509875.1. Classification (NCBI taxonomy): domain Eukaryota; kingdom Metazoa; phylum Mollusca; class Gastropoda; order Stylommatophora; family Oreohelicidae; genus Oreohelix; species Oreohelix idahoensis. The sequence goes on along the minus strand of JAMPIV010018581.1, from coordinate 246,084 downwards.
GCCAGTTTACTATCAAGACCCTGAACAACCAAACTGGCAACCTGGAAGGATTGATAAGAGGCTCTCTGAAAGATCTTATTTAGTTGAAGGGGAGAATGGAGGTCAATATGTCAGAAACAGAGTTCATCTAAGACCTAAAACAACACCTTTCACACCTGATCCCGCGGACCTGGAAACTGATTTCTCCTCTCCAGTTCTACCCGAGCAAAAGGTTGTTTTGCCAGACTAGTGAAGTGAACAGTTCCAATCCTCCAGAAGTTAATCCTTCAACCCCAGTTACTTCTAGTCCTGGCAAAGAACAGAAACATTCTCTCCTACCATCTAGCCCTAAGAGACCTCAAAGAGATCGCAAGAAACTCTCTTAGATGAATGACTTTGTTCACTCATAAAGAAGGGGGGATGTTGATGGGGTCGTTTGTATATATATGTCTCCATGGTTACTTTGTTTCCTACTAGAGTTACTTGCCCTTATGCTAACTTCCTCTTCCTTTCTGCTTCTAAAGAACATGGCTGATTAAACGTGTTGAGTTTTATCCAGTGTGTTCAGGCTTCGTGATTATGCTTCATAATGTTAGAATGTTTGACAGCCAGCCACGTCTCATTACATTTAACAATATTTACTATACACAACAGTAAATATCAACAAATTGTTTATTGAAAGTCCAGATTTATGGGAGTAATTGATTATTCTTGATGATCCAAGTTCGTAAACTGGTGGGTCTCACTGCAGCAACGCGTATATATAGCCTACCATGTTTTGACGACGATAATAATTGATTTATATAATTGGACTGGACTGCACTATTTAGAGATGAATCTATATATGATGAATATTTATTATGCCATGAACTATTATATGAATTGCACCGTAAATAAACATGTTCTGTATGGACTCTATAAAGGAAGGAGTTTGCTCCGTTGATGACCCTCGAAGTTGGCTAACCTGTTGAGCCTTTTCATTCATTCATATTTATTAAGCACGATTGCTCGTTGTTAACCATGAGTTGAGCCATTTTGATAAGCATAAATTGTTCATTTCAAAAAAGTGAATATTCTACTATCAAGATCATTGTTTTTCGAATTCGACGCCTGACGATTTATATTGCGTGAAATTGTACACATTTAGGACGCATGCGCACTGCAAAACAAGAAATGACGTCAGAACATCAGCGCAACAACACAAATTGGCCGTTAGAGGTTTCAAGCTATTTCAAAATCTCCGAAGAATGTATGGACGCAAATGTTCGCAATGCCTCATCAGTCAATCTAGACATCTGTGCTTAGATGTTGGTGCACGCCAGTCACTGTGCGGTTAATTGAAGTCAACAATAAAGATTAGTACATTTTTTTAGGCCCAGAGGCAAGTCTTGTCCATTGCTCTTCAGGCATGTTTTTTTTTCTAATAATATATGTTATATGTTTCATATTATAATGTTGTCTGTATGTTCAGTTAGCGGTTCGGTTGGTTCGGAATCAGGATTTTTTGTTATGTCAGTGTCAACTGACAAGGAATCCTGATCGTTCTAAAAGGGCATAGATCTTTGAATATTTTCGGTTGGCAAAACACCCACTGAGAATCTTTCGTGGCATACTGTGTTTGCATCTGAATTTATTCAACATTAGGTGTTAGCTGTGAAGTTACGTATATACTTGTTGTATTTTACTGTAATAAGTTTCAATTTTATTCGGTTCTGTCATTGTTTGTAGTCTAAATTGTTTTTTCTAATCTTGCTATCATTTATTTTCACATATATACGTTTTAACGTCTGTTAATGAGTCCATGTGACGTCATAGTTTTTAGTTTGGTGTGATTTTGACCTACTTTTAGTTTTGTATACCTCGTCATTTCCATAATTCTACTTTATTTTATAGGATCATTTTAATGTCTGTAAATTGTCAATTGTGGCGTAATATTGTGTTGTAACTCTTTAGTTTACTGCGGCTGTTGTATTTATTCATTCATAATTGATATTATAATGATAATAGGATAAAATAACTATAATATTATAATAATATATAACTTTTGATTAATTTTGCTTAAAATACTTGATGACTAACATGATTTCATCAAATTGCACTAGTAGTCCACGTAACCACTAGTTATTCATCATGAGTGTGGCACGATGTTATAAGATAGGGATAAATAAATATAAATTTAGATATTACCTTGAATTTGGTAATCATATTGAAAGATAATTAGTTGATTGGTCTATTCATAGTACTATTTTGACCATTGAGCACATATAAGTTATTGATTAATTTATATTGGTAACTGATAAATATTGTTTGACTAAGTAAGTATATTACTGAATTAATATGGCAACTTTGGAATATTTTGTTAAAATTGGTAAAGAACTTTCTTTAAAAGGAGAAGCTCTCCGTGATTATGCAGTAACGGAACTAGCCAAGGCAGAAGCCAAGGAGGCAGATAGGAAAAGAGAATTGGAAGAACAAAAAGCAATTGCTAGGCAAGAAGAAATTGAACGTAAAGCTATGGCTAAGCGTGAAGAAGAACGTGAGGCCAAATTAAAGCGTCAAGAAGAAGAACGCAAAGCAAAGGAATATAAAATGAGAAAAGAACAGGAGTCAAGAGATGAAATGAAATGTATTGCTGAAGAAAATAAAAAGAAACATGAAAGAGAATTAGATGAAAGAAAAATAAAAGAAGAAAAAAAGTTAATACAAATGCGTATGGATGAAATAAGATTGAGACTTCAAGTAGCTTCAAATGGCAATAATACTGATTCACAGAATGCATCTTCAGCAACCCAAACCAGAAGCTACTATAACTTCAAATTACCACCATTCAAATTAAATTTCGAACGACCTATCGTCATGGTTATTACGCTTTGATGAAGTATGTAAGGTAAATAAACTTGATAAATCCATATGGGCACTAAAACTCGCGAATTTCTAGATGGTGAAAAACCATTAAATGCAACTAAGAATATAGATCCAACAATAGCTAATGATTATGAGGCCATAAAAACTTTGTTATTACGACCGATTCACTTGGACGAGGAAGGATCCTTGATAGGGAATTTTTCTCGTAGAAGATATATGACAATCATTAATTTTAACAAAATAACTACAAGCAATATGATATTTAACGAGGTAGATAGCAATACAGGCATTTCAGTCACCTCAGTTTAAGCAATAAACAATTATGTTCAACAAAAGTCAATGGAATAAACTATTTAACTTCATTACGAATAACAATGGTAACAACAATGGAATTAATGAATAATCCAAATTACAGACTAGAAACAATAGCTATAACGGTAGACAGGTAATAAATTCCGTGTGACCATCACTACAGCGGCTATCAAGATAGACATCAAACTATGATCATAATGCAGGGGCTGGCACTCATTAGCGGTACGACCTCGAGTGTTCCAGACAAACAATATCAGGATGCAATCTTCAATCTTCATGTTATGCCGTTAATTATTTGTGGCAAAGAATTGCCACATATGTAAACTATTTTCAGAAGGCCAAAGAAACAGTTTGCTGATTGTGGACATCTTTTGCCAGAAGTTAGTCTCTCTGATAATGAAGGGACAGGCTCCCTAATCTTCAATAGAGGGATAGTCAATGGTACAGTAGTAGTATCTGTTTCTGAGGAGATTCAGAATCAACACCATCGGAATTCAGGCAGTCATGGTCCATGAGTGTTGTTCTACCTATGATTATGTTACATGTATAACCTTGGGGGTACTGTTGAGTACTATCCACTGCTATTATTTTATGATAACCCCATTTTTTAAGGTAATGTCAGGTTTGCATGTTGCAGAATCCGATAGCTGACCTGATGGTAGGACGTATCCACGGCAGTAAGATTGTTCCACCAGAAGAGATTATCGAAAGGGAAAAAATAATTTATTTACGGCAAATGCAGTGAAAACTCGAGCCCAGGCACTCAAACCTTAGAGAAAGTTGGATACTCAAATCGAAAAGATCTCAGGACGACATGGAAATTCATTCAATATAGATTTAGAGTGTCAATGCTCCAAACAAAGAGAAGACAATCTTTAAAGTTCTGTGCTTTTGGTAAATGATTATGATAACTTAAATCTAATAACAAAAGCAAAACCACTGGTTTAAATTAAAAAATGTCATTTTTAATCAGTGTTATATGGACAAATCACAAGTTAAACAACAGGTTATGGTACCTTTATTCATTCGGGCCTTACATTCTACGCATGCACATGACTCCCAATGGCGCGGGTCATATGGGAGTACCTTAGCAACGTTCTCGAGGTGTTATCTTCTTTTTGGCCAGGGTTCACGTGAGTATCATTATAGTACGTTCATGGGATATCTGTCAAGAGGTTAAGTCACGAGGGAGCATTTGTACTGCTCCAATACAAGCATGTGAATTCGTACGTCCTTTTGATAAGATGGCCATAGATATTATTGTTACTCTCTTACCTTCGGCCAGAGGGCATAGATTTGTCCTAACATGCATTGACCTTATGCACACGATGGCCCAGAAGGCCATCCCTGCCAGACTACCACTACCGCCGATGTTAGCTGATGGCACTATCGCATTATTTTTTTTCTAGATTGGGCTTTCCTAGGAAAATATTAGTCCGGACCCATGGTTCTCAGTTCGTCTCTGGACACCCATGTCGGAAGTGGATGAAGGCCCTTGACATCGGCATGAACCCATCAAGTCGTATATCTCACCCGATGAGCAAATGGTTCCGTGGAAAGGTCTTACACGACCACATTTCACAGCCATTATTGCCCCAAAGTCGGTATGATAAACATCCTCAAGACTTGGGGACAGAGTACTCCCAGCGTGTAATATTCGCCTACCGAGAAGGTGCCACACGTTTTTTATTCCCCCCCCCCCCCCCCCCAGTGGTTCGTGCTCCACCAGAGGTCCACTGGGACTGATAAAGCCTTTACTCCTCGATGACTTGAAATGACTCAGGAAATCCCAGTCATCAGACGAATATGTCATCAACTTGCGTAACAAAATTGTAGACGCTTGCCAGTTGGCAACAGTTTCTTTAGAGACTGCTAAATCTCAGGCTCGAGAGTCATTTCAGCATAGAAACTCGATGCATTACGTCAAACTATTTACCAGGTGCTGAGGCTTTCTTGTTACTTCACGACCACGACAAATAGGACTATTAACTTGCCTGGACCGGGTCCTTATTAAAGATTTGTAGACAGACATATTCTGGATGTTTTGACTCTGTTCTCGTACATTAAGGGTTCATAAGAAAAAATATACCATCTCACATAATGCATAAGGAGTTTCCCACTCGCCTCAGACTACTTTCAATCAATTCTGTCCCTGATATGGATGACAGATCAACCAGTTGGCTATTGTCCAATATTCTAATCTCTCTGTAATACAGGAGAAGAGAGGAATCTTCTTTTCCCGAACTACACACATCTTTACCTGTACCTGCTTTCAAAGCCTACAGGACTCCTGGCAAGATGTAACCATTTCTTCGTTCGGTTACACCGCAACGCGATCAGCAGATTGCTGATCTTTTGGAATCTTTTCTAGATGTGTTAACTGATCTGCCCGGGTCGACCTCAGTAATAGTCACGCATAATATTAAGGATGATTGCACCTATTCGGCTTACATCCATATCGGATTCCAGTGCACTACCTAAAGTTAAGACAATTGCTTGAAACCGCAATCATATGTTGTCCTTAGGGATCATAGAGAGTAGTAACTCTCCATTTTCTTCACCATTGGTCATTGTTAGGAAGAAAAACAATAACATTCGTCTATGTGTCGACTATAGGAAGTTAAATGCTCAGACAGTGGCTGACAGTGAACCACATCCTATTCTTGACGACTTACTTACTCGGCTATCAACTGCAAAATTTTTCACAAAAATAGATTTAACTAAGGGATATTGGCAGATTCCCTTAACAGAAAAAGCCAAATATTTTACTGCGTTCTCGACTCCACAAGGTCTTTACCAGTGGAACGTCATGCCTTTTGGGCTTATGAACGCACCGGCGACTTTTATTCCGCATGATGCGAAAAATCTTATCACACAGACAGGATATTATCACCTACATTCACGATATATGTTTATTTAGTTCGTCATTCGAGGAACATTTTTTAGGACTTCACTCCATTTTGAAAATCTTAAGAGAAAATAATTTAACTGCTAAACCCACTAAAATACAAGTGGCTTTCCGTGAAATAACTTTTCTTGGACATATTTTCGGGGCTGGGCGTATCCAATTGTTCCCAATATATCTAAAATTTTTAATTTGTCAATTCCTAAAACAAAAAAACAAGTTAGGAGTTTATTAGGTCTCGTCCAATATTATAGTAGATTCATACCTAATTTATCATCCATCACAGCTGTCTTGTCTTCACTTTTGAGGAAAGACATGCCTGTGAAAGTGACATGGACAGCAGACTGCGACAAAACATTTAACTATATCTTATCACTATTCTCCAGGCCACCTATTCTAAGGTTGCCAGATACTAAAAAAATGTTCATTCTCCGTACAGATGCCAGCAATTATGGAATAGGAGGTAGCCTGCTACAAGAACACGAAGGAGTACTCCACCGACGCTATTTATTTCGAGAAAACTCACTAATGCGGAAACGAAATACTCGGCTATCGACAAAGAGTTGCTCGCAGTAGTCTGGGCAATTCAAAAGCTCAAAAAAATTTTACTCGTTATACAGACAGATTAAAAATCAGTAGCTTCACTCAGACGAGCCAATCACAAGAACGCCAAACTGGCACGATTTGAAATATTGCTCCAACCGTTTGATTTCAAAGTTGAATCAATTCCAGGCCATGAAAATGTGGTGGCAGACTCACTGTCACGCCATCCTTCGTTGTCTAATGAAGATAACTAACGACTCAAGAAATGGAAGCGACTTTTATGAGGGATTAAACTCATTCGCAGTCAAGATAATACTGACTTACAACAGTTCTTGAGTAAATAACATATGTGATCGTGATCCAAGTGCAGGAAGACAGAACACTTGTGAAACATTCATTGCACGTTATTAATTCTCAAATATCCACAAGAAGTAATCGGTTCTGTTCATATTTTTGGACTTTGGTTAGTGTCCATACGTCTATCACTCGCTGTAATACATATTACAATCAACCTACGCTTGAACGTTGGTCTGAACGTGTTGATCTTTACACTTACGTACTATTAGTTGAACTCTTGATCATCTCTAGATGAAGGAACTTTTTCATCTTATCGAATGCATCGTATTCTACGCCCATGAAGGAACTAATGAGAGATTGATCTTCATGATTGACAATATTAATTTCGTTACTTTTGGATTTAATAAAAGAAAAGATAGTTTGAAAAAAAAATAATAAAACATTATCACACAATTGGTTAATATAAGTACTATATTTATAAAAATAGTAATTTTTAGATGTAGTTAATAACTTATGTTTACATAATTATGACATAAAATGATATGTATTATTATTGTTTAGTTGATACATTCATTTAATTAGTTAGTCACTTCCGTACACATGTATTTTAATTTAATCTATTAATTTCTTACTACTTAATTCTCATGCATTCTCCATTATTCTTTTCTTTACTTTCTTTCTTAATGATACAATACTTTAGTTTACTTAATTATAGTTTAATTCTATAATATCCTACTCATATTACATTAGTTATTTAGTTAATTCTATATTTATTTAGTTATATCTTATGATATTGATTCATGCAACACACATTTATTAGTTAAGACATAATTTTACTTACATATATAATTATTACTATCCTTTCTGACAGTTGACTTTTCTCTAGTTAACTTAATTTTAATGTATTATATGACATGTATAATATTGACTGCGACCAATGACAATGTTTTGGTTCAAAACATCGGAGGCCGTTTGTCGTTTATCGTTACATTTTTGATATAATTGATCAAGTTATTTCAACAACAAAAATCTATAGAATAGATTTTTTTTACCCCCGTCGGTCAGGGGAATGTTATGACACGTTAACGGTGTCGTCTGCTACAGTTGTGAGCACTTTTAATGTTACGCATTAGATGCTTGAGATGCTATAAATATGTTTTTCACGCTTCACGGTATTTTATTGAACGCGAATTGTACAGTAATCTTATGACGTGGCACGGTTGGTATAGTGCCACTTGACTACGTTCTACTTTTACCCTTTTGATTATAAACTCCGAGCGAGTCGGATGTATCTTGCTTTACTCCCAGTGATAGTGTTATAGTGCAGAAGTATATCTTTGAGATTTTGGCCAGAGGGTCGGCCTTTACTATATTTAAGGTAATAATGAACCACTAATGGTTATGGACAACAATTGTGTTGATGGGGTCGTTTGTATATATATACCTCCATGATTACTTTGTTTCCTACTAGAGTTACTTGCCCTTATGCTAACTTCCTCTTCCTTTCTGCTTCTAAAGAACATGGCTGATTAAACGTGTTGAGTTTTATCCAGTGTGTTCAGGCTTCGTGATTATGCTTTATAATGTGAGAATGTTTGACAGCCAGCCACGTCTCATTACATTTAACAATATTTACTATACACAACAGTAAATATCAACAAATTGTTTATTGAAAGTCCAGATTTATGGGAGTAATTGATTATTCTTGATGATCCAAGTTCGTAAACTGGTGGGTCTCACTGCAGCAACGCGTATATATAGCCTACCATGTTTTGACGACGATAATAATTGATTTATATAATTGGACTGGACTGCACTATTTAGAGATGAATCTATATATGATGAATATTTATTATGCCATGAACTATTATATGAATTGTACCGTAAATAAACATGTTCTGTATGGACTCTGTAAAGGAAGGAGTTTGCTCCGTTGATGACCCTCGAAGTTGGCTAACCTGTTGAGCCTTTTCATTCATTCATATTTAATTAAGCACGATGGCTTGTTGATAACCATGAATATTCATAATAAATAGATCGATGGGGTTCGGAATAAAAAAATAAAAATAAATAAATAAATAAAAAATATAAAAAAATAAAAAGGACAACAACTCAAAAAGAACAAATACTAATACACATTAAAACCAAGTGTAAAGGACAATAGTTATCTAGAAACAATACAAAAGAGAAAATAAAATTGACAAATACTAATATAAAAATAAAAAAAAAAATCGGCAAACTGCAAAAGACAACAGTTATTTAAATTGAATACAAAATTAGTAAATAAAATGACACTAAATACCCCAATTATAACCAACTTTCAGGTTGAACAGGGTAGACCAAGATGGAACGAGAAGAGGCAACAATGATCAGATGTTGAGTGCCCGATCTCCACCCATCAACTCATCAAAACAACAACAACGGAAGGAAGAAAGCCGATGACACCCACTACTCTCAAATGTTGAATAACCGCCTATATCCTTTGAAACGTTGACATGTAATGAAAGAACCCACTTAACACTCAGCCTGATGCAAGCATAACTTACAAAGAGGCAGAGTTTTATCAGAAACAGATACATGAATAAATAGGATGCAGAGCACCCAGCCAAACACACAATAAAAAAAAAATGCATTGTACCAGCTCAGCAGCAATTATGGTAACTCTGAATAAGAAGAGGGCTCTTAGGAAAAGAAACCAGGTGGCGATCGAGGAGGGGCAGTGGAAAGTGTTTATATAGCTGTGATAGAATCCACAAATAGCTACAGTCAATGGAGGTCGAAATGAAGAATAGTGGGCTGCGTGTTCAATACGGCCCTATACAAGAGTTCAGAGAAGCAGTAATAATGGGTAACGGTTAGGCTTCATCATCATCATCAGTTGCCATCTCCACAACGAAGGTTGGCTGTAATGGATCTCCAACGTCTTCTGTCTCTTGTCTTGGTGGTGCACTCTGATAGACTCTTTCCTGTCCATCTCTTGATGTTATCTTCCCACTTATAGCGCTGTCTTCCCCTTGCACGTTTGCCTTCAACTCTCCCTTCTGTTAAGGTCTTCTGCAAGGTGTTAGGCTTAAGAATCGTAAACCTAGCACTTAATCCTAACCCTAACGACGTTGGCGACTTCACTTACTAGAATGACATCGAAGAACATGCCTCACTTTTCTTGATTTCAACGGTTAATCGCAATCCTGTGTCATTAATAATATTCTACGCGCAACTGGCAAAAGAACAGTTGGGCGACCGATGCTGAGGTTCAAAGATGTGTGCAAGAGAGACATCTGGGTACTGGACTGTTGATGTCTCAATGTTTATCTTGTTTCCTACTAGAGTTACTTGCTCTTAGGCTAGCTCTACTTTTCTCTTCTTCCGACTTCCTGTTTTCTAAGATGGCGAATTAAACATGTCGATCCTTGTATCTTGTGTTCAAGCTTCGTGATTATGCTTCGTAACGTGAGTATGTATGACAGCCAGCCACGTCTCATTATATCTTAACAATATTTACTACGCACGAAGGTAAATATCAACATGGACATAAATCCAGCAACCTGGGAGGATGAAGCTGCCGATCGCACCAAGTGGCGATGCTATCTACGGCGCCACCTCAGATTGAGCGAAAGAAGCTCACACAATAATAAGAAGAGATGAGAAAACGTCGAAATGAACACCAGGAAAAAAAAAAGCAGATGAGGACTGTCACCTCAGGGGCGCATTCCCATAGTCAGATATGACCGAAGGGGCTATTATTACATTACTCAGTGTTTGTGTTAGGGAACGCAAAGGTAGCCATGAAGGGAACCAGTCATCCCACCTCATACGGCTAAGACCTAGGATATAGGCGGGTGTCTCTAACACTGATAAGGTGATTATAGCGTTAGGAAATATGTAACGGAGTAAAGGTATGTTTCAAACAGTATTTGAGATTAGAAACCTGAAAACAAAGTCTTGAGCTGAGAGTTAAGAAAGACATCTATAATTCTTTGTTCACTCTCAAATAACCACACCCATCTCTCTTATAAAGTTGGCAGTGTGTCTTTGGCTTCTCTCGGCACCATAGAGTCTCTCCCTCAACTAGGTTGGAGAAGGTCAGGCTGCCACCCTGCTACTCTCGTGGAGTCGACAGTTTTGGAGTACGTGTTCTACTGTTTGTTTGTTGTCCTCACATGGGCAGTTGTATATCATGTCAGATTTTCACTTTTTTGTACAAATGGTATTTGAGTCTGCAATGGCCTGTTTTTAGTCTGAAAATTATCACATGGACTCTTCTTGGTAACGTATAGTATGGTTCTGCAGCAACGGACTTTGCGCGTTCCATATGCCATTTTTCTCTAAAGTTATTTTTGATTATTCGTTTTATCTCTTTATGTGTAGCCCTGTCTTATGTTTGGATTTTCTTCCTCCTCTTTTGGCAAGTCTTTCTGCCTTCTAGTTTCCATTATCGTACATTGGTCAGGGATCTGTGTGTGTGTGTGTGTGTGTGTGTGTGTATAGATATATCTATCACATACACCTTTTATGACATGACATAAATGCAAGTGATGTTAGGTTATTCCATAAAGCATGTACTATTATAGTGTCATTAAAAATAAATATTGACCACGATGTGACCTTTTAGTACCTGATCATGCTCCTACGTTACTTCTATTTCTGGTTCTGGTTCTGTTCATTCACTTATGCTAAATAATTATCTCTTCTCCCTCTGCACTTGTAATCGAGCACAATTTATTTGGGATATATAGGCAGCTTGCATTCCCCGTCCATGCAGGAATCATTATTATGAATACACCTGGCAGGGAAAACTGATAAGAAACTATGCACACTTGTCTGTCACGTGTTCATGCGCTGCTGATGAGAAACTGCGCAACTGTCTGCCTTCAATGAAAGTACTTTTGTTTTTTGTTAGTATCTAGCTTGAAAGATAGTAGCTTGCTTGTTGAACACCACATCAACAAATAATCTGAGCCATACAATTTTGATCCATAAAATGTCTCAGTTAAGTGAAAAAATAACTCAACCCCCCCCCCCCCCCCCCCCCCCCCCCCCCCCCAAAAAAAAATCAAATGGTAGATCATCTAAGATACAGATTGAGTGTAGCGTTAATACATTACACTTACTTCCGATTCTATAAGTCATTTTTTCTTTATTTTATATATATATATATATATATATATATATATATATATATATATATATATATATATATATATATATATATATATATATATATATATATATATATATATATATATATATATATATATATATATATAGTATATATATATCCCTTCAGGCGATCATTGTCCTCTCAAGGCTGTGTGCGGTCCCGGTTGCCGGGTCCTCCCAGTGCAGCGGAGGCAGCAAATGGGTGCTGTGCCAGTACCAGATTGCTCTTTTTCGCGGACCTTCGGTCCCGAAAGATTTTTGGGCTGGAGACGTCTCGGTAGCGAAGGGGCTTTATAGCGAGAGTACACACGAGGGCAAGTTCGGGGCACAGCGGATTGATCAACCGCTTGCTTGTCACATTGATTACGGAAACAACAATTAATATTCTGTTGTACTAATAAACGCCTTTAGGCGTAACGGAACAACGGATAATTTCTTGTTGCCCTAAGACGCCGCAAGGCGTAATGGCCACTGACTGCTTGGTCGGTCTTTGGCTAAGGACGGAAGAAGAAGAAGAATATATATATATATATATATATATATATATATACGTATAATGCACTATTATCACCACCAAAATCATACTATTTGAGCTGTACAACCACAGTTAAAAAAAAAACCTTTAACTGCACTACCCCACCAGCAAGTTAATTTGTGTGTCAAAAACTTAATGGATAATAAAGACAAGTTACTGCTGGTAAATTTTATTTCAGCAATTGTCTTGCAAAAGAAAGTAACAATAAATCTTGTGAACAATGTAAACAGTCTGTTAATACAAACAATTATCTTGTTATAATATAACAACAGTAGCAGAGAAATTCACAATGGTTTTAGATAATGAGGTGTCTACAAATCTCTTACACTGACAGTAAATGTCTGCTTAATATTTTAGGTCACCTTACAGTAAAGTACAGTAATCAAAATGAATGAGCTAAGGGTGCCCACAGTGCATGGTTGGCTAAGCAGTTAGAGCGCTTACCACGTGCATCAAAGTTACTGGGTTCTAGGATTGAAATCTGGCACCATGATCCAGTCTACCCAACTGTAAATGGATCCTTAACTGTGCTCATGAGCTATGGAAGGTAAAGGCAGTAAGGAAGGGAACTGGTCACTTCACCTGATAAAGCTGGAACCAGTATGGTGACGTCTCTAACACCTAACTCCCAAATGGCAGTATCTGTTATGGTACTAACTTTACCTTAAAGAATACCCAAGGAAAAATTTACCTCCAGTGGGGGTTGAGGGGTCAAAAAAGATACATCCAATTATAAAAATGGTAAAAAGTGTTCCGAATTCCTGCGTATATCTGTGTGGAATATAAAATTCAGTAACTGACATATACATTAAGAATGGAATGTGTCAATAAAGTAACTAGAATGTGTGAAATTTTCTCAAAATCTACACAAACACCATCAAAGGATCTACAGCAAGTATGTGTATAAATAACTAATGAGCAGTATAATAAATACATTGAAACAAACAGTATAATAAATACATTGAAACAATAAACAGTATAATAAATACACTGAAACAATATCACAGAAAAATTATGTTAGAGTGTGCAGACATCACTGAAGATTATTTCCTCTGTTATACTTAAGGGGACAATATCTTTGATCACACTGATGGAAATCATCAAAATCAGTTTTCAAATTCATTAGCTTTTGCGACCAATTGCTGGAAAAATATTTTGTAATAATTTTTAAGAAAAAAAGTAATCAACCTGAGAAAAAAAGACATTTATGATTTAAAATGTCAACTAAGAAGGTAGAAGAAAAAAACATGGCACAAGAAGCTATTATAATGTATTGACAAACAAAGTACACAGAGAAGGAAAAGAATGATTGTGTTAGTTGTTGATAACTTAATTATAATAACACAAGTACATGAGTTCATCACCACTATGATGATGACACTGAGACAACTGAGGAAAGAAGCAGTGGTGAAAATTTTCAAGACTAATGACCTGAAGATAATCTAAGCCACAGAACACCAAAGAATCTCAACAGCAGACAGTGCTACTATCCTTGCACAAAAGTACACTTTTCAGTGATTCACATTTATGATGATTTAGCAAAACCCATTACAGGTGTTCTGCCTCACAAGACCCAAGCTAAAATAAAATTTAAAAAAAGGTTTGTGAAAGAAGTTACAAGCAAAATAACTAAAAGGTACCAACTAAAATAATCTGACTGATGCGCACAATTTGATAGAGCTGCTTTAAGATGAGACTTCAAATCAAGGTGATATAATTCAATTAATGATAACTTTGCAATTCAAGTTAACTACACAAAATTATTAAATATAATAATCAAAAATGAGTAGGCAAATGTAAATAAACTGATAAATGTGTATGAACATTTCATGGGTTCAAGAAACAAATTACATTTATCATGAATAAACAAAAAATAATTGTAAATGTGTGTAAATGAGAATAACAGACAGTTTATTATGTAGCATTTGTTACCAAAAAAAAAAATTGTGACCAGTACATTTGCAGAAAAACTATAAAAAAATTGAACATCTAACACATCTTATAATGTTAACTGTTTCAAATTACAATATGACACAGCACAATGCTGATGTTTCCATCTTATACCTATTACAGACACGACACACAGGTATTCTCTCTTGGTTAACAACAAGAATATCATACAATTGGCTGGATGTATATACTGAATGTAAATAGGTACTTCACTTACTACTATATCTCCAGACTCTCACAAAACAGCTTTTTTTAATGGTTAAGACGGTAAATATACATGTCTGTTACTCTCAAACAAAAGCTGCATTTTACAGAGACCTGATCAGAGCGAGGGAAGTAGAGAAGGTGTAAGACAGAGAAAGACTTTAGAAAGAAGTATGTGAAAAAAGATGAGAAGGCAATCTACCTTCATTAGACATGTGATGAGAAGAGCATTTGAAACAATAAAGGGAAAAATATTACCATACTAGCAAGCTCAGTTGCAAAGAAAATCCCAACAAGCTCAACTATCCCACTGTGGAAAATAAGATGCTTTCCTAAGTTAAAATCTGATATTCCAGGCATTGAAGGTAAGGGAACACAGACAGAAACACAAAGAAAATGTATAGCAGCCAAGTATATTGACCAAACATTTCCAGCAAAGCTTTGGACACATGCATATACTGATGGTTCGGCAACAAATGCAGTTGAAAATGGGGGTGCCGGCATTCTCATAAAATTAAAGAATAGAATTCACTCTATGGCAACTGCCACTGGAAAATACTGCAATAACTTCTGTGCTGAAGCAGAAGCCCTGAAACAGGCAGCTGAAACTCTTATTGAATGCAAAGCACGGGCAGAAAAACAGATAGTAATCTTTTCAGATGCCCTCTCAATAATATCAGCGCTGAAGAGCCACCAAACTAAAGGATTGAAAGATCTGATAATCTCCCTTGAAAGACTGGCCGAATGCTTCAAGAAGTGCACTATCCAGTGGATACCAGCCCATTGCAACATACCAGGAAATGAGGAGGCAGATAGACTTGCTAAGGAAGGAGGTGCCTTACAACAAAATGATATAGAGACAACTTACGCAACGGCAAAGACCACTATAAAGGCTACATTCAAGTCCAAATGGGAAAGAGAGCACCCGGGACATTTGAAAAATGATGCATATCATC
This sequence comes from Oreohelix idahoensis, assembly GCA_024509875.1. Taxonomy (NCBI): domain Eukaryota; kingdom Metazoa; phylum Mollusca; class Gastropoda; order Stylommatophora; family Oreohelicidae; genus Oreohelix; species Oreohelix idahoensis. The sequence continues at coordinate 230,378 of JAMPIV010018581.1, read as the reverse complement.
AACTATCCAGAAAAGAACAGGTCATCATTTTTCGGCTACGCACTGGTCACAATAGACTGAGATACCATCTGTACCACAAATACAAAATTGGTGCAACAGATCTCTGCACCTGCGGTACCAGCCCAATGACAGTCGAACACCTGCTGCAATACTGCCCAACCTACAGTAATGAACGGAGTAGCATATGGCAACAACCCACTTCTGTCAACGAAAAACTGTTTGGAGATGTTGGGAGCCTTGGGTTGACTACTGCCTTTATTAGAGTCATAAATGTGGAAGTCTGAAGGCGAACGAGGAAGAAGAAGAAGAAGAAGAAACAATAAAGGGTAAAATAAACGCAAGAGAAAAATAAATGAAAGAGAAAGAAATACAGAAAAGACCATGGACAACTTGACATTATGCCATGGGAAAAGAACAACAGCATCAAAGAACTGTATCTGTGGAAAAACATGACAATCTAAGCTCCAAGGTAGAGACAATGATATTTGATCAAGAGGGGACTAGCAGCCTCATTATACAAGATAAAGTGCTACAGAAATGTCACTGTTACAACACATGAAATACTTTGGCACAGACTACTTTTATACAAGGGCCTACTGCAGTGGTGACCTCTACATTTCTTATAGAAACAACAAAAATTGACAAAATGAACATATAGACTAACAAGATAAGTGAGCTATGAACAATATAGAGAACAGTTCTAAATGATGCTACTCTTCACTGTCAAGCTCTGGAAGTGAGAAGTCATAATAATAATAAATTCTTTAAGCACCAAACACGGCGCATAAGGCAGAAACCAGTGCTCTCCAGGTTGTTCGTTGTGACGCCACTTCTCTTAACTCTTGCACATTATTTAGGCCCAACGTTCTTCCTTCTCTTATTATTGTTCTTCTAAGTGTTGGTCTTCCTTTTTTCCTCTTACCCTCAGGAACCCAAGTAAGCACCTGTAGTGTATTCTGTTGTTTTGCATTCGTAGGACATGACCGATATATGACCATCGTCTTTTTCTTATATAGTCGGAGACATATTTCTGCTTAGAGTCTTCTCTTATTTGTCAATTAGTCTTGATAGGAGGGTTGATCAGAGATTTAACAAGTCACTATCGTAAAACAAGTGATTGTTTTCGAAACAGAACCAGGCTCGACAGTGAACATCACTCATCCTAATATCTTAGGGGCTAAGGAGAAGTCATAGCTGACTTAAATGCCAATACTTTCAGAAAGGTTTATCACCAACTTTTAACTGCAACAACTGTAAACAGTGCAACAGAATACATTCCACTGTCTTCATAAGTAAAGTTGTAATCACTGGTGGTCACCTAATTCGTAGCAAACAGCAGTACAAAGAAATGTTTGGCCAGCTGTATACAATTATAAAGACAATGGTTTGACGTTGATATTTGCTAACACGTTATGCACCATAGTCAGCTGGCTCCCGCAGCAGTTACTGAGAAAACTAATCTGAGTTGCAGCACACATGTGTGCACAAATACACAGGTCAGAGGAAGACAAAACATACAAGTGGTATATTAGCTGTTGAAAGATACAAAGCATCTCTAGATAACTTGTGTCACAGCAAAATAAATCAAACATTTAGGCCAAATCCCAAAATAAGGACACTGCCACATGAGGCTTTGTGTTCAAGCATTAATATGAAATCAAAATATGAAATCAAAATATGAAAATCAAATCAAAATATGAAATCAAAATATGAAATGAAAAAATTTCATTGATAGGACATGTTTAGAAATATTCAAACTAAATGATAAACTCTCAATGGATATTTCATATTTCACAAGAATTCAAATCACCATGATTGAAACAAGTAACAGAAGACTGTTGGTCACAAACTGATTCCACTATGTGACAATGGTCTTTCTGCTACGGACATTTATAAGGAAAACAAAGCAGTGGAAAACCCCACTAATTACGCATATAAAGGAAGGAACAAGGAAAATCAAACAGGAAAAAAATCTCAGAAAGCACATATGCTGTATAAAGGTAGAAGAACAAAAAAAAAAAAAACATGTAAACAATATTCCAATTCAGGCACATAACTTCTGCCACAAATAAACAGGAAAAATCTCATTCGCATTGCATATAATTGAAGGCAAGTATAACAAAATGCAAGCAATTCGACTTATATAAATGGAGGCACAAGAATAACAAAGTAGGTAAAATCCCACTCATGAAGCACATAATTAAAGAAAGCACAATATGACAGTTTAGTATTACTGTTTATAACAAAATAAAAGGATCCGAAAAATGTGGACAGTATAGAAAAACTATACAATGTCATTATTTTGTTAACTGAAATGTTAATGCAAACTTTGCCGAAGACAACATGAGAAATGAACTGATAAAGAATGAACATTTATTAATTGAAAGTAAACTCAAAACATAGATTACTGAAACATGATTGAAAAGTTTGGTACACTAGTCTTATTGGAAATTATTTCTTAAAATTGAAAAAAGAAAAAAAAAAATCTATGTGTAAAACTCAGTTCTACACATCTAAACTAAAAATTAAAAAATGATTTTTTTCTTTAAGCATATTTTCTCATCTGTATAATGCCATCGTATACACAAGGTCAAGACTCTGCCAGTTGGCAGTCAGAAGATATGTGGCGTTGTGATCTTTTAATCAGGGTAAAACTTTAGATTTCAGTTAAGATATAGAATTAGAATTGTTCTGAAATTGCGTGATAAGTAAACCCCTTCACATACTATTTCAATAATATAAACAGAAAATTAAAGGGAAAAGAGACTAAAAATAGCAATAAAAGTAATTAAAATATAGTGCCTGAATCAAACTGTGATAAGAAATGTCTGCATGATTTTCATCTCTACATTCCAGGGGGAAAAAAAAACAAATCACTCCATGCAGTTTGGATAAACTAAATCAGGTTCAAGCAGGAGGAAATTGCTCTTTTTTAAAACCTGTTTTTAATAGCTTAATGCTAAAAATTGCTTCTAGCATGAACTCTATCATTAAGTAACATGCCCCAAACTTAAAAATTTATCTTATGTGTGATTTAACTTTTAAGAGCCTTATCAGTTTGACCTGGTTGTGTGTTCTGTTCTAGTTTCAAAATCTCAAAGTAAAAATTAAGCATTCCAGCATAATCTGTAAAAAGCCATTCCAATTATTGCTTTTAAAAAAAGAAACATTCTGGAGGTGAAGATTAAAAAGTCATTTCTGTCTTGCTGTTTTACTTATAACACTCTTGAGCTGATTGCCTATGATGCACTGCAATCACTGACTTTAAAAATGAGTGTAAAACAGCTTGATTCTTGAGGAAATTACAAGTAAAAATGCATTCAAAATTTTACTAATATATTGTATTACACTGCCGTGCAGCAGCCTACAGAAAAAAAATTTTATATTGCTGAAGCAATAGTCAAATTAAATGTAATCTTTACCATCAAAATGATTTGAACGTATATTTGCTTTCATAGATATTTGATATTTCAGCCTAAGAATTCACCTATGAAAAGATGCCTTAAAAATAAAACTACATTTTTGTAGTCATTTAATTGTAGCTTGTTGTACAGTTGGCCCCCCCTATGACAATTCTGTGACACCCTTTAAAAATAAACTGTTACTAGAGGCAATGTTTAAGATCCAACTCAAGGGTGAAAATTAATTCTGAAACTGCAAAGTTTATGCTAAGAAGTTTTATTTTATCAATCGTTCAATGCAGAATCCATAATGGAACCAATAGGCTATTCAGGGACAAAATGGTAAGACCTAAAGTTTGGACACATACTTCAGAAGGGGCCCTAAAGGCTGGGACACTTTCTCACCAAATACATGAGTACAACTTTATGTCAGACCAGATTTATTTAAAAATGATTCACATGCCAAAAAGAAAACATCAAAACATTTCCTTATTATGTATTATACATGGTAAGACTTCGATGAAGTCATATTTACATTCAGAAATAAATAGTAGCAATGCACTTTTTTAATGGTGGTGGGGCTGAATATGACATGCAAAGATGCTTTTATAATTACAAGATCTTCAGGTGTTATTCCAGTAAAGACTAATGTTTTTTCACAGTAATAATAACTTCTTTCATCTTTGTGCGTCTTTCCAAATTGTCTCCATTACAGCTGTTAAACGCATCACGATTCAATGTGAAGTTAACTGCATCATCAAAGACAAATTCAGAAGAGATAACCTGACATGTTCCTTTTGAAAGAAGTCTGTGCCTTCCATCACTGTTTTTTCCAGACTATTATGTCTTTTTATATGACCGAAAAATTTCAGCTTCCTTATTGCGATGGTATTTAGGAGCCAATGTTCCTGTACATTTAGTGAGTGCAGTACTTCTCTGTTGGTCTTTTTTTCTGTCCAGGGTATTCTCAACATCCTTCTGTAGCATTTCATTTCGAATGATGTAATCTTTTTTGCAACTGTTTTATTGAGTGTCCAAGTCTCGCAGCCGTATGTTGCTACTGGGAATATACATGCTCTGATCAGTTGTAACTTTGTTTCTTTGCTTGTGCCTTGCCATAGGTTTTTCATCTGTATTAGCTTATGTGAAGCAATTGCAAGTCTTCTTTTAATTTCTGGTTTGGTCTTTACTTTGTCTGTTGTCAATACTTTGGTCTTCTTGGTGTTTAGGTATAGATTCTGGGCCTCGCTGTGTTTTTTGGTGGACAGAAGTAATTGTTCAAACCTTTTAACATAGGAATGTGTCAGATATCTGAATTTCAAATCTGGTACCTGAAATTTAAATGAGTCAAACTCTGTTTTTTTCATCTCTTACGTTTCTCATGATATTCTCGGCATAAATGTTAAACAGGTAAGGGGAAAGGGTACAGCCTTGTCTTACTCCTTTCTGTACTTCAAACCATTCTGATGTTTCCCCCTCTATTCTTACGGCTGCCTGTTGTTCTTGGTACAGCAGTGCGATGAGTTGTATAAGGTGGTTTGGAAATCCCATATTTTTCATAATAGCCCATAACTGCTGATGTTGTACACAATCGAAAGCTTTTGTGTAATCAATGAAACAAGTATGTAGGTCAACGTTGAATTCTCTACACTTTTCTATGATGATCCTCATGTTGAATATATGATCCCTAGTGCCTCTACCTGGTCGAAAACCCGCCTGTACTTCTTTAGCGTCTAGCAAATACACATATTACTGTTAACAGCAATGTGATTTAACTGGATAATCAACAATTTAGAAGAGATAACCTGACATGTTGCTTTTGAAATGAAGTCTGTGTGGATTCCATCTGTTAAATTCTTGTAAAATTGTATGCTGTACAGCATCTGGTAAGCTACACACACACACACACAGACAAAACTATTAACTTAAGAACCCATTATTTCAAACAGAAATGAAAACAATGCCAAGGCACTGTTACAGTGAATCAACAAGCCTAGAAGAAAGCTAGCTGTTTAAAAATAACGGACAATATAGCATATTACACTTGCTAATAAAATTGTGCTGAAGTGGATTTTACAGTGATTTAAACTGATAAGCACATTGACAGAACTAGCTTACACAAAACACTGAGTTTATTCTTTGAATTCATTTTTCTAATGGAGACAGAATTGCATGTCAGATGAGAAACCATTTAACATTAATGTCAGACTGAATTTCAAATAAACCTGAAATTGTTGGATATCTTTTTTTTTCACATTTTCTGTGTTTTGTACCAAAACATGGTCACAATATTGTTAAGTGTGCCCAGTTTTTAAACATTCATAATTTGTGGACATGTTAGTTTTTTTAAATGTTATCAGTCTTCTGCCTTCTTGCTAAACCCATTTTGGTTTGTTAATTTTATGTCTGCTTTGTGTGAAAACTAATTTCAGACTTACAGAAAATTTGTCATCAGGGTTCATGTTATTTTAAAAATTCTGACATTCTAACTGAAAATGGCTATGTCAAGCTGGCAGATCAGGTTTTCTTGTAAATGTTCTCTGAAAAATTTTAATTCAGATTGCTTTCACAAGTAAAGGAGTATCCATCACAATGGAAGTTTCACTATCTAGCCTGTATGTTTCAGAGCTAGGAAAATACACATTTTAATAGTGATTTTTCAAGAGGTCAAAACAGTGATATGAAAATTCATTCTTACATTAGCAGTACAAATACTTTTTTTTTTTTTAAAAAAGCAAAACAGTTACTACAATCTACCACTAATTACATATAAAAGAATTTCCAAATTCAGCAATATCATCTAAAGTCATATTTAAAATTACTTAAAATAATTTAGCATGACTGCAAACTGCTATATCAGTTGTGGCAACACCACCTGCCACACAGGTAAAGGGAACATTTCAGAATCAAGTATTTTTTCAAAAATAATTTAGTGACACTTTTTAAACAGCCAAAAATGAGTTTCTAAAGAAGTGTATCAAACTAAGAGTCTGTTCTCTATTGATTCTCTAAACAAGCGCTCACTAAATACTGAACAAGTTCAATCTATTTTATAAAAGATAAGAACCATTCTTAAATCTTAAATGTGTTCATAAATCTTATACCTGATATTTATTCTAACACAAAACATGAACAATTCAATTAATGTGATAAAATATTGATATAAAGGTTACCTCTGAACAATAAATATTAGCTGAATTGTGTTTTTTCCCCCCTCATCACAATATTATGAGAGTCCCACGCTATATACAAAGCTGCAATCAATATATGACATGAGAGCCATCAAACATAACAGTAATGTGGTATGCCCATGAAATTATATTTAACAGGAAAGGAATCATAACTTAAAATTCCATACACTTGCAGAATTATTTGTTCTATGTTTGTTAAACTAATGACAATTAAACTGAAGTGTTTAAAGTGCCTTTCTTATTCAACTGATAATGGTACATAAAAGCCTTTGCTGAGCTGCATGTGGCACTGGAGCCCTGTATGCCAACCACTGTTTATAAACCTAAGATGCTACAAATATACTGCAACAAAAAAGTGGAAGCTAAGCAGTATAAAAAAAAACAACACAATTAACAGGGGTGAATAAATTAAGAAATTGCTACTTTAAAGACTTCAGAAACAAACAGGTTAAAAAAACATTAAAAATAAAGAAATCAAGATCTTCAGCACTTCACATGAGTTTGACGACCAAATAAGGAAAATGACAAAGGGAACTATGTATTCAGTGATAAGTTATTTACCAATTTTCTTCTTGTGTGGTATTACTTTGTTGTATCACTCAGGTTTATTTGTTGAAAACTTTTCAAATACACCTTTAGTTTTATTATATAAGCCTTCACATTATTTTCATGCTAAACATCTGTTAATTTGTAAGACAAAACAACACTTTCCTTTTTGCTGTCTTTGGAGATAGAACCAATCACCACTCCAGATGTCTTCCTGCATTCATGTGCTCTAACAACAGTGGTTTCCATAAATTGTTTTACATTGAGGTTGCCAGCCCCATTTCATACAAATTATTCCTGTCCAATAAATTTGGCAAGAATGTAAGAGTTTGCGTATGGGACAATCTAAATGTGCTCTAATATTTAAAAAATGACAAATGCAACAATGAATGTGCAAATAATTAAAGAAAATACCAAAGAAATTATTTTTTTTTAAAAGACTAGAAACTAAAAAATTTATAAACAGGGTGGTGAATAACCGCATCTGTTTTTACAGTGGCCCAGAATTTTTTGTGTTGCGTGTCAGTGGATGATGGTGACGCATGGAGTCTGGCATGTGCTGCCAGTACCAGCAGGAGCGACACAGGTACTTAAAGCATAGAAGGTCACGGCAGAAGTAATTCCCCTGCTGGGCATTACACAGACTGCAGATTGCATCGCCAAGATAAGGGTCAACCTGGAGCTGAGAGGTCAAAAATAACATGTAAACGCATAGTGCACACTATTGCAAGAAGTAAGAAGAAACATTTAAAAGTAATAATTTTATTGACTAGTAAAAGACTTTTTAAAATTAACAAAAATGAAAAGAGCAACATACTGATAAAGAAAGACTAGAGAAGAAAAGAAAAGATCAGAAAATTAAGTGAAGTTATCTAATTGTCTTTAGTTTAAAGTAGCGTAAATAAATGGGTGGCTATAGCTGATTCTCGAACTCCTATCTGCCACAGGAACTGGCCCAAACCCTAAATATTCCAACATTAACACACATTAAAAAAAAAAAAGCACAAATGTGACAGAACACAGTAAAAGTATACTTTCTATGCCACATACTTTACAACTTCATAGATTGATTTAATCATTTTGCTGCAACAAGTGATTTAGAAATTCACAGCGTGTACACACTTTTCAAACAGATATTTAAAAGCTTTCATTTTAATTGTTTGCCAACACTTGAAAAGATTAATATGCATGTTCTACTCTCAAAGCTTGACTTCATACTGAAGCTAAACTACTTGTTAAATGTGTCTCATTTTTTAATAGCACATCCCACTCAACATATATATAGTGTCAAATGGTTATATCAGGGTATGTTTCTAATGATAAACTTTCCTGAATACCTTTTTATGAACTATGAACATGTAGTACATTAATACCTTACTTTTTTTGTGAACTTGGGAGTTTTGATCTCAACAAAAGCAGCCTGAACAGCTTTCATATAGCTCTTGCGGCTACTGAAAGACACTCTTCCAGACCCTAATAACAAAGGAGATTTTAAAAAGCTTATCATAGTTCACTAAGCAATAGGGATTTGAACATTGTCAATAAAAACTAAATCTAGTGGCAAAGATTGTAGTAAATAAACAACTCACAGTACAGATTATATGTTTGTAGCGGACAGCATTATGATACTTAGCTCAGCAGATAAGCCAAAGTTACAAATAAGAATAATTGGGAAAATACTGGAAAAAAATCAAGAGTTGCTTCACCTTGGACACACAGTAACAGAAGGTGGCAGATGTGACACTGAAATCAAGAAGAGAATATGACTAGCTAAGGCTACAATCAACAATATGAGACATACTAGCATCTAAACAAATAACTTACAACTAAAAACGAGAGTCAAAAAATTCTATATCAGTGTTTCCCAACATTTTTACTACGGCAGAACCCCTGCTGATGAGAATCCTGTTACATGGCTAGAATTTTACTAGTATTTTAAAAACATCTACATAGTCTCCGTAAACGTGCTAATTTCAAAAATATGCAAAATGAACAAATTACAATCAGTTGTAATGTAAATTAACTGATTCCGTACGTAAGATCTATTAAAAGACGCAATGGCCGACCGCTGTGACCGCAAGATCTTTTAAAAGACGCTGATTTATTTCGTTGTTTCTTTCTATTCTGATATTTTATACTGCCCGGAATTTATCTCGAACGGAAGTAAACACAAAACTGGGCAAATTTCAACAAGCTTCAACGTCTTTTATTTGCGTTTGAAGGAATTTTTTCACATTTATCTTCATCTTTAATCGTGTTTTGTCGTATCGCCATAATGGCCGAAAACACACAGGATATGTTACTAATATGTGAACAGTGAACAAACTGTGCGATCAACCATAACTTTCTTACTTTTTCTGTGTTTCTAAATGGTTTACCTGCACAAAGAGAGCAGTGAAACTGTATTGTGATAACAATTTATGTTACAAGCCTTACGTAAGTCGAAAATTTTTGTTCAAAATTTCAAGTTATCTTTTTTCTGTGTACATGTTATCTGTTATAACATAAACATAACATAAAATTAGTTAGAAAGGCATATGGATTTATATTGTTCATCCAATGTACTTTAATTTGATATATAATATGTTATACTTAACTCATGATTAGACACACATTATCTGTAAACGTAAATTATGTATGTGTAAATTTTTGGGGCCTAAAAATAATTCCGTCCAGAGCTGAAAATAATTACGTACTGAATCAGTTAAGAACATGTCATATCACTCTGGGAAATAAGCCACTCCGAGTATCCTTATCAGTGCCTGTGACAAGAGGTAAGAAGAAGATTCCAGCACCAAATAGGCCATGCATTGAGGAAACCTGTTGACTGCATTACATAGCCATCCTGTTTCTGGATTTCCCATGGAAAGAGGTGAAGGGATACTGAAAAACACAAAGATGTGATATGGAGACAGATATAAAAGGGATCAAGAAGACACTGAACGACTGGCACAGGACTGACTGAAGAAGGCATTTCATAGTTTTTTGAAAACCTATCCTCTTAAGGACCTTCAAAGAATCAAGTATCATATAAAAGACCAGAAAATGGATAACTCTGCTGGGTAGTCAGTAGGCACTAAGGACTGTCTGAACTTTGAACTACAGAAAGGGACACATCCTCTAGAAAATGTTAGCCAGTGTTCCTCCTTTTTACAGCACACAGCTAGCCTTTCTGTCCCAGTCTTTTCCCATTAATCTTACATTTGAAATGAGCAACAAAAAAATCCGGATTTTATGAGCGTATGAAAATTAATGCAGCACTGATCATTGGTGAACAAAAATTCCCTCATTATTTCATTTTTGTCCCCTCTAGGGTGTCTTGTGGAACCATGGGGTTCTGCCAGGCATTGTAAGGGCACAGAAAACTGGTTGGGAATCACTGTTCTAAAAATATATATTCTTCATTACTGTATAGTTTACAAACATGGTCAATGAACAAGCACTGAGAAGAACAAGCACTGAGAAGAACAAGCACTGAGAAGAACAAGCACTGAGAAGAACAAGCACCGAGAAGAACAAGCACTGAGAAGAACAAGCACTGAGAAGAACAAGCACTGAGAAGAACAAGCACTGAGAAGAACAAGATTGAGGCCCATGAGATGTGATATATAGAACAATGAGGGCACAACTCACTGAGAGAGAAGGAAAATAAATCCTAGAAAAGTTAGCAATGAAAAGAGGAATAATGATGAGATCAAAGTAAAACAAAATATTCTGGCCATATAAAAAAATTTAACACTGTGAAAACCAAAATGGAAGGAAAAGTTTAAGGCAAATGTACAAGAGGAACACAGTGCTTTTAGTGTAATGTTAACATCAAGAGATGGACAGAAATGGACCTATCACAGTGAACCATTAAGACAAGTGACAGAAGACTGCAGCCGACCTTCAATGTGGAAGATGGCAGTTAATCAGATCAGTGAATAGCCATTCATCTTGATTATTTCGTGTTACATCCCCAGCAGATTTTTGCCATGGCAGAAGTTCAGTATCTCTATTTGATGTGGGAAGGAAAGCATCTATGGTCAAACATTCATCATGTGACACACAGAATTTCTTGAATCGTGAAGTTTATTGGGTACCATTCTACCCCAAGTGTACAAGTATTTGGAATCCATGTACACAAATCTTAGTGCATGTATTTCTGCTTCCAGAGTGACTGAATTCATGCTTCAGATGTAAGGATACTTGGAATTTGTGTCAACTGCGATGACATGACCGATTATGCATAATCAATTAATTCTTTCCCAGGTCAGGCCTCAATTACTATCTGTGATGTGGGCTGTCTTGACTTACTTGGTATGAAGCACATGTCTTTGCTGTTGCTAAAATGATGACACTGATTATCCTGATATAACCAACAAATCCATGTACATGGTAGATGGTTGAAAGGGGCGTGCTACAAAATGAAGTAGCAAACACATTAATAAAAAAAAAAAAAAATGACACTGATACTTGGTCACCAGTAGTGATCTCATGCCAGCTGTTTTATAATGAGCTACCCTGTCATGAAATGTCCCTGATACCGTAATCAGAATCAACATCTCTGCACTCTGGACAAACCCATAGATGCTCAGTCTCCATCAGCAAATTAAGGGTATGAATGCTAATTGTTCTCGTTGCGCTTTGGTTGCATACACGCTGGATGCATCCTCTCCTTCGTCCATCCCTCCTGGTCTTACGTTTGATGCCAAATTACAGCAATCTTAGCCTTGATGGTTCATCAATTGCAGTGTCATTCACTAACAGGCGATCATTAATTGCCCTCAGTATCTCTCCCTGATCTATTTTCAGTGCACCTTCTGTGGGTGCTCTTGAAGCTAGTCTATCAGCTCTTTCATTACTGCGTACCCCTGTATGACCAGGACTGTAAATCCACATCAGTTCCTGAACATTTGAGCTTTCTATGTAGGTTTTCCATTCATGGAGCTATCCACTTTGAACTTTCTGAAGCATGGATAGTGAGTCTGACACAATAACTGCCTTTGTTAATGAAACTGTAAATGTGACTATGGGAACTGAAGAATGAATGATATGACTGAATTCAGCTTGCCAAAGTAAAATCTCCATGTAAACAGAGATTCAGACAATAAAAATGCTGAGGGCTTCATCTTTGCAAGATAAAGGGACTGGCCATCCTTGTTGCACAAATCTGTAAACTCTGCTAAATCCTTGGATGTCTCTGCCATCATTCGATGAGAATGAGTTAAAAGATCAACAAATGCATCATCACTGAAACAGGAAGCTTCAGATTCAAAACATCAATCTGGCCCATCATGACATATTTGTCACCTATTGCCAAATTACAGGATTATACCCCAAAATTCAATGTCCTGCTAGATGAAAGGTGCAATTCAGTTCCAGCAGATCTGATTTACACAAATCCTTAATAGAGCTAGTTTTAGTACCTGAACTGAAACTTATGTCTTCATTCAGAACCCTGCATGTTTATGTCGCCATAGTGAGCATCCTCAAGGGCTTTGTTTACCAGGACAGACTTCAATTTCCTTATCCTTTATTCTAATGTGCACCTCCAATAGGATTTTCTTTGGTATCAAAGTTCTTTTGTCAAAGCAGAAAACTTCCAGTAGCTTGCTTTCAAAAAGTCCAACTGCTTGATGACTCAATCCCCTCCTACCAGTGACTACTCTCTGAAGTTTTTACAGGATGAGGTAGTCAATCCATGCACAACATTGTTTAGTAAACTGTTATAAAAGGTATGCCAGAATACAATGGTTCCCATTTCTGTACATCACCAGAAACTATACACATGCAGGACAAACAAACTAGACATCAAATCTAGAACCACTGATGCTCCTCCATTATATAAAGTTGGAGCCTACTTCAAACAAATTTGAATGTCTAGTCCATAACCTTGAGAATTCTCTGTCTGAAATTTGAAATATGTCCCTCACATCTAGATGATCAAGAGTTTGGATATAATGAAGCCAGCAGTTAAAATGTATATGGTTTACAGTTTTCATACCTTTTTCAAATTTTATTAATGTATTAAATTTTTATTAAATTATGAGAAAAAGTTAATGCAGCAACCAAATAGGCCCTTCTGAGAGCAAACCCAAAAATAAACGTATGAATAAATTATCTCTAAGACATATTTATTTGTAAATAGAGGGATCACAGACTGACATGATTGTATCCAATGGTGATTCTTCTTCTTCTGCGTTCGTCCTGAAAAGGACGTTTGTTACGTTGTCACCGTTTACAGCGAAGCTGCGATATTTGCGCCTTTTGGCCCGACACATCCGTTTTCAGAATGGCATTTTTGGGACCAGGTTTGCATTCCCATTTCGATCCCTACTCTCTTGGCCAGACTGCAGTGATGCAGCCTGTTTCCAGGACCACCACTTGGAGGTGGAGTAGGGTCTTGGTCAGCTCTGGGTCGCTGACCCTGACGCAAGCAATCAAGCTATGGGTTGCTGACTGCATTCATCTCATTTGCTGCGTCTTCGGTCCCCAATGGTGATTCAAAAAAAGGTATAAGTTAACATATACCTGTTTCCACTGACTGGAGAAGCGGCGAAGGCGAGTCACTGGTGCCTTAAAACCAGCTGCTTCAGGCAGATAGGGCTCATGATCCTTGGTTGGTAGCCTATCTAAGAGAAGGTTAAAACTCTGAATTCAAACCACTATTGCCTTGTGGGAATATCCGTTTACAGGAAAGGCTTCGGGAGTACACACTGATGATAAATCCGGAGTTGGAGTCCCAAAGTCAGCCTAATGTTGATTCAACATTATTCTAGCATCTCCTGCAATGTGGCTGGTACCATACTATATCAGCTACTGTCGTTCCTTTGGATCTACAGTGTGGAGAGGGGGAACATGCTGCATGGGAAACAGCTTGATCTCCATATAACTGTGCCCAAACTTGTGCCCTGGAGAGGACACTCCAGCTTTCCCATAGTCAGTTATGACTGAAGGGGCTATTATTATTATTATTATTATTATAACATGTCAAACATGACTGATACAACTGCTAAACTTTTTTAAGAAAATTGAACAATTTTACTTACCAATGGGGTACTTATGTTTGTCTGTGTCTATTCCTGCATATATTACATTGCCGAACAAATCACTCATGATATTGCAAAGGGCCTCAGCAGTAATCATGCCATGCAATGCTCCAACGAACACTGTTTTGTTTGATTCAAGTCGTTGTGATGGTTGTAAAACATGGTTGCTGTCAGCAAGAACCCAAGGAATCACTTGCACCTGTGGTAAAAGTTTCTTCAGTAACAAAACCATAGTTTAATCATATACTAATGCTACATATAACCTGTGTGTAGATATACTGACTTCAGAAATGTCAACTTTTGACATTACATATCTGACAATATCCATTTTTGTTATCATTTCCCAAACTATGAAGATCCTGCTTTACACTGCTGCCTGTCTGGCCATCATCTTGGTCTGCTACACCATTGTTTTGTAAATGTTTTTTATTATTTTAGATGCTTTCAACAGGGAAGACCGCCTCTGATGTCATTTTTAGACATTAATGGAACCTTTATAAATTGAGAAGAGCTAATATTAGTTATCCATAACAAATGGGACCTACACAATTTGTGATGAACTTCTGGTACTTATATTCCATTCTCCAGTGATGCTACTCTTGATCTCTTCAATATTCTATTTTTAAAATACTATAAGTAATCATCATCCAATTTTTACCTACTTCATGTCTCATCTACATAAAACACTGATAACACTGGCTAACAAAAAAATATTTTTTTTTCTTTCTCTAACATTTCTATGTTTTTCTGGTCAATTTTAATGCGCTGTTTTTAAATCTGCTAACCGTTTTTCTCTATTAGGTCGGGATCTCTAGAAATACGCAATTGAAGTTTTTTTAACAACGCATACAGTATTACAACATCATTCGTACAAGAAGTATAACAGTTATGCAGGCTTGAATTTCTTTGCAGTCGACTTTCGTCGGTGAATGGCATGGGGTACATCGCGATGAAGCATCCAACAATAATCGGCAAGCATGGTCACACTCCACCGTCCTTGATAACGTGACTCCGTTACGGCGATATCTTGATGGAAGCGTTCTCCATGTTCATCGCTGACTTCGCCAAGGTTTTCAGTGAAAAAGTCAAGATGCGAATCGAGCAAATGGATTTTGAGGGACATGTTACAGCCCATAATTCTGTATGCATCTATGCACTGCTTAACAATATGCACATAGTCGACAGATTTGTGATTTCCCAGAAAGTTATCGACGATCGATTTGAATGCTATCCATGCGCGAAGTTCACTACCATGTAACAAGTTCTCAAATTGTTTATCTGCAATAACTTTCCTAATCTGAGGTCCTACAAAGATACATTCCTTTATCTTTGCATCGCTAACTTGCGGAAACCTTTCTCGAAGATAAGTGAAAGCTTTGCTCGTTTTATCTAACGCTTTTACGAAATTCTTCATGAGCCCCAACTTTATATGTAACGGTGGTAAAATGATGCTGTCTTTGTTAACTAATGGCTCGTGTTTTACATTTTTATGCCCGAGCTGCATACGATCCCTGATAGGCCAGACCTTTCTTGCATAATGTTCCTGTCTGTTGCGGCTGTCCCATTCACATAGGAAGCAACAAAATTTAGTATACCTAGTCTGCATGCCCGTGAGAATTGCAATGACCTTTAGGTCTCCACAAATCCGCCATTGGTAGTCATTGTACTTTATTTTTGCCAGAAGTATAGCCATATTGTCATAAGTTTCTTTCATATGAATAGAGTAGGCGACTGGAATTGATGAAAATAAATTTCCGTTATGCAATAACACGGCTTTTAGACTAGTCTTGGAAGAGTCGATGAAAAGTCGCCATTCGTTGACTATGTGCTCATGACCGAGGTGCACTATTAGACCGTTTACATCTTTGCAATTGCAAATGTCATCATCCTTCTCAAAGTATTGAACAAGTTCTCTGTGTCTATGACAAAATTTAGATATCGGAGTATTGGGCGCTAAAAGATTCCATTCTTTGAGTCGCGAACCGAGTAATTCCGCCTGTCCTTTGGTAAGAGCGAGATCACGTATTAGATCTGATAGTTCTGAATGGTTAATTAAGTGAACACCATCATTCACCGGTATATAATCCGAGTCAGAATTAGTTTCTAAAGCAGGTAAACTATCACTTTCTGATGGTTCATTCACATCCAACGGATATTGTTCTGGTGGAACTGGGATCGGTCACGTGATTGGATCATGAGGCACTGGTTTCGAAACCGATTCAATATTTGGATAAACCACAGACTTTCTAGTTTTAAAAATGAAACCGTGGATATTTGTTAAGCAGAAGTAACCATCAGTAGCGTGATTTGTCGGTTCACGCCATATTACTGGCACTCCAAAAGGCATCGACTTATGCTTCGGCGATTTTCGTAACCAACCTGCCAATGTATTTGCACAAGTCGAACAAACTGAATTTGGCTTCCAAGATTTATTTGCATCATCAACTTTCGAATCGAAATAAAGTTCATATGCTTTCTTTAGTAATGGTGTAAAGTTTTTCTGGTGAACACGATCGGTAAAATATCCGCACACGTAACAGAACAGATCAGCCGAATTTCTACAACTTCTAGAAGTCATATTTCGCTCAGAATTATTTCAAAATACAGTAACTATTTGAAAAATAGCGTAACATATGTCATGCATCTTTTAGCAGTATAAAAAGTAAAATTATTTTGCATTTTATTAATTTTTAATAAGTTATATAGTAAAAATGAAACTGAGCAAATAACAGTTTCCCAAAACTATATTTATTCACAAATATCTTAAGAACCCGATGTGATAGAGATAAAAGGATTTCAAATTTGAAATCAGCGCAAGAAACTGACCTAAGAACACTTATTCTTATATAAGAAAGAAAAATGTTGTTTGTCAGTGTAATTAGACTTATGCTGTCATCTCAGTTTTGGGCAAAGACATGTATGTGAGATACCCCCATTATGACAATGAGGTACATGCTTGAAGTGCTGCTGTTCATTAGATCCAGATACGTGATGGCCCTGGCAAAAGCCTATATGCGAATAACCAAAGACAGAAGTCACCCCCTGCCTAGGAACATAGCTGACATGGCAGCAAGAATAAAGAGAGGGATGGTACAGGCATGGGCAACAATTAGACATGTGACCACAGTTGAAAACACATCCAAGGGAGAAGAGTGGAGTAAGTAAGGTGATAAATGAATTAACTACCAGCAAGTCATCATCAGCCTTGGCAGGGAGTCCAGAGCTTGGGGCAGTGGGAAAGCAGAGCTGGAAATTAAATTGCTACATGATCATGCGGAGTCTTCAACTTGGTATTGGCTGCAAAAGAGCGAGAAGCTCAGCAGCCTTAGTTAAACAACAACAACTAAGCTAAGATTGCTGGAATTTGGTATCAAACTTAAGGCTAGCAAGGATGCATCCGTCACATATACAACTAGTGTGCAAAAGGAACAGTTGTTAGCATTCATAGCCTTCAACTTATGCTGAAGGAGACTGAGCCCCTATGGGTTTGCCCAGACTGCATTGAGGCCAATTCTATTCAACAATAACTTAATTTTAGAAGATATGACCTTTAATGTGACCAGCCAGCCATCTTCTCAAGGCCATCCTCATTATGCAGTAATAAACGCTAGTAGTTTTTTTATTTGTTCAAAAGTTTGCATGATGTGCCCAAACCACCTTATTCTAAATCCTTCAGTGTGTTCCTTCAGTAGCATACCAACAGTCACTACCTTTCTTATTACAATATTTCTATTTCTTATTGGGTCTCTGTTTACTCAGTGGCCAAGGGGACGTGCAGACGGTCATAGCTGGCGGATGCTGGGGTTGGTTGGCCGTACCCTCAGGGGAGACCCTGATGCCATCACGGGAACAGCTGTGCTATGGACCCCCGGGGGAAAGCGAAAGAGGCTGACCAGAAACAGATTGGCAGGGAACTGTGGAGGCCAAGATGCGGGGAGTGAACCAGAGCTGGGGCACTGTACGAAGGATGGCTGCCGACAGAACAAAGTGGAAGCAGTTTGTTGCTGCCCTACATGATACAAGGCATGATGGCCACTGACTGCTTTGACAGTCGGCGGCTAAGGATCAAAGAAGAAGAAGTTATTGGGTCTCCGCACACTGTACAGGCTGTTTTTAGCATAACTTGATTTCATGTAGTGACATTTTTTAAAATGTACTAATTGTATTTGCCTTTTGCCTTTGTAGCAAATGTAAAATCAACAGTGAAGATGTAAGATTTTGTTAGGTCAGTAACCATCTCATTTTGTTATTTCACTGGGTAACACATTAAAAAAATATACTGGACATTTGTGGAATAGAATAATAAGTTTAGGAATGCTTTAATGAAAGTGCATTTGGTGCTGCAGATAAACCAATGTATTAGCTGTTACAGTTTACAATATGCAAGTTATACTTGTAACTAACCTCTTTAGATCTCATTCTTCTTGAAGAGATCTTGTAGAAATAGTCTCCATTGCTGAAGTCATGAGTGCAGGCTTGTAGGAGAGATCTCACCGATTTCTCCACATCAAACAACAAGTACACATATCCTGTGCATTCAGTCAGAAATGTGTACAATAAAACTGGCAATAGCAGAACAATTACATGAAATAAAATATTGAAAATAATTGCATGACTGAATATAAACTTTGACACTATTAAAAAAAAAGGAATGAAAATCTTTGAAAGAAGGTAAACTGAAGGCACCTCATATGCAAGAAAGAAAGAATGAATGAATGAACTAGTAAATTATACAACAAAGAGAAAAAAGTAATAGGCACTCTGGAGACTTGAACCAAGTTCATCCATGTGATGCCACTGCCTTGCTGTCACGTTACACTCTATAGAAGTGCTAATTGGCCTCTCATTCATAAACAAGTATGGGATGTACCTCTGTACAATCCTGAAACCGTTATCTAAGCTATCACTTCCAAGCTTTCCCGATAACAAGCATTAGCCAATGTTGTCCACATACAATGTGACAAAGGCTTTAATGCTTGTGTCCAGTGAACCACAGTAGAACATGAATAATAAATAGCACTGAATGGTTTCAGTAATAAATGTGCAAGCACAGTTAGTTTTACCTCTATTTGCTTATAGCTATCTTGAAAATTTAAAATGCATTAAAATTTAAAAAAAACCTGTTTGCAAGTGTAATCACAGGAAAGAACAGATATTTGCTACAGCTGACTAGGGGCATAGGTTATTTGCTGCAAGCTTCATCAGGTTCAGTTCTCGATCATTTCTGTCTCCATTATTTTATCTTTTATTGTCCACTTCCACTTTTTTGTCTAGTGGTCATCATCATTGTGTGCATTAAAAAAACAAATAATGATCATATCTTCAAATGTGTTCAGCAATGACTTAGCTGTGGACAGAACATATTCACTGACTTGGTTAGTCTAGTATTTAAGGTTGTCTAAACAAGAGAAACGGTTTAATGATCAGTCAAGTCCAGATATGTCAGTCCACTCTTTCTGCATGTGTTTTCATTTACTTAATCTGCTCTCAGACACCTTAACAAGCACAAATTTAAACATTTTATTTAAAGCTTGCCTAAAAGTACATCTACACTTTTCACAATGGCAGAGATTAGTGTTATTTTGCAGATGGTGATGTTCAAAGGTTTCCAGAATATAATTTTGAGTTCTGTGTGATGGCAGTATTAAAAATCTTTAAGATGATATGGTGAGCAAAAGTACTGATAAAACTGATGAGTCTGGTGGTTGCTGATGAGACAACCAGTGCCAAAAGTTACAGGTGCCAGCCAGCATGCAGTTTCCATAAACTAGACATGTTAATTATTCCCATCTAACTACTTTTAAAAACACCACACCACATTTATTACTACAAGATGCCGAAGTAATACTGACACAACAAACTGTCCATTTCAAGCCAATCTAATCATCTTAGTTAATCCATCTGCCAACAAGTTCCAAATTAAAACCAAAACAAAAGCATGCACCTTCTATTATTCTCATCTTATTGTTCATATACCTGTCCATCTGTTTATATATTGTTACACATTTTTTTCCTAGGTAAGACTGGTTTTGGTTTTAAGGACTATCTTCACTGCACACAGACAACATCAGTGCTCCGATCTCCTCCTTTAGATCACTCAAGGAGGATCTCAGCACAGTGCATGAGCTTCGTAGCAACGGCGATAATCCCAATGTGTCTATATAGGAATCACACATTCTATAAATATTTTTGTGGTGGGTAGGTTTCTAATTTTTAAATTTTGCAAGGGCAGGGGGGCAAATGGCCTACTATTTAAGATTTCCAACTGCCACGGGATTTTTTACGTGCGCAACTTGCCCACAGGAGCTCCTATTTTTTGCCTTTATCCGAGAAGGCTAGACATCCGATCTCACTACCCAGGAGACCAGGGGGGAGTATGACATCATTAGCACCATTGGTTCTGGGAAAAAAAAAATTCCCATAAATTATATTCCCTCTATTGGGAATTGAATCTGGTACATTTAGAACTGAGGTGGATGCCATACTTCTTAGCCACTCTGACCCCAGGTAAGATTAGTATTTGTTATAAATTATGCACAATGTCATGAACTGTTTACAGAATGAATGTCAGTACTCATGCTCCGGCTGGAGCTAGATGTGTTTATGTAAGTTGTGAGTTGAAGTGAGTGATTGTGAAGTTTGTCTGTGGGCATGAATGTATTAGTAGCAGTAAGCACTGATGTATTAGTAACAGTAAGCACTGATGTATTAGTAACAGTAAGAACTGATGTTAAGTTCATGGGCATGACAGTTGATGTGAACGATGCGGTGGAGAAGACTGGTCAGGTGCAAAAAGGGGTCATGTGTGGTAAAGGATTAGAGAGAGAGATTGGAGTGAGTAGAGATACATGGAAAGAGAAGGCGAATTGGATGAAAGAAAGTAGACAGTAGAAAGTAGATTGAGATATAGTGAAATTTTTTCCATTGGATGATATTTCAATTATGCACGATAATACATTGTGCTTTTCTTATGATTCATAGCCAAAGTGGCCTGTGTTGTTGCTGTTATGCTAAAGTTTTGTGATATAAAGTCATCGGATATCGTGCTTATGTGTTCAAGTTCACTGAGTTAATATTAGCTGCGAATAACGAGCAATGTTGTAGCTCCATGTGTAATGCAATATATATTTGTCATTGCGCAAACACAGCTACGCACTTGACACACAACAATAAAGAACTGGAGAGTGCCCATAACAAATTTAAAATAACAGGAGTGCCAAAAAGAAAACCAAAACATGCTGCAGAAAAATTAGTTTTAGGGTAGTACACTAGTTTTTAAAAAAACAGGAAAAGGTTATCAGATGGTCAAATAGATATTTAATCATCCATTACCCTTCTGCTCTCAGTAAAACATAGGCCTTCCTGTTGAGTGGTATCCATTTGAGGTTTCACGTCTTTTTTATTCCTTTCATGTCTGTCCTCTATCTTCATGTATTATTTTTAGTCTACCTCTAATTCTCTTGTTCTGGGATACCAGAACAAGAGCTGGCTTGTGCTATCAACTCATTTCCAACACCAGCATCTTTGCCTCACCTCTTGTTCTCCTGGTATTTGGTTCTTTACATCAGTTCCAGTTTGGTAACATCACACCATTTCAGTCCTATTCTGGGCTAGATACCATTTTCTTCTGCACTCCTTATGGAGTAAAAAGCATTTGCTGGTCCCCCTGAAGGAAGCCTGCACCAAGCACTCACATGAACCTGTAGCATTGATTTCTGCAGCAGTGCATTTTACATGAGGTTGCCAGTCCCATGAACAACCTCATTAGTCACCTTGTACGACATGCCTGAGGGTGAGGTAGTCCTTTTCTTTTTTTTCTGTCTCTTTAGAGGCCCCATGGACTTCACCGGGCTTGGTCTAGATATACTGCATACAAATTATACAGTGACAAGGATTCTCAAAGGTAATTTTCTCAACTGCCTACATCTGAAAACAAATACTTAAAGTTCAGCTCTTATTTCTATCTTAACATTTAGAAGAGTTAAGGTGTAGAGTCACTAATTGTGATCCTACTTGTGGTATTCTATCTTAGTCCTGTAAATGAAATAATACTAGACTCTTGTCGTTCTTAACATTTATTACACAGAGACACAAACGTGTCTAACATCTCATAACGGCCATTATTCCCAAGTCCCATAACTCTCTCCCATATCTAAATATAGGACACTACATTCTCTCCCTTTCTTGAATAACAAAAACACACTGAAACTCAAACTATTCTACAAACATCACTAATGACAGACAGAGTCATTGTCAATACAAAACATAGTCATTGAGACGTCTTGGGACATTTCGGTGTCTAGGCGGTGGTCTGCCTGTTTGCGGTAATTGCCTGTTGTTGTCCATGGTGACGTCAGCTGGTTCTGTGGCAGTTGGTGGCAACTCAGGACTGACAATGTCATCTAAGTAATCATCATCTGGCTGTGATTTCTTTTTGGCTGCTCTGGCTAGGTTTCCGTTGACTTTCTTGAAAAACGAGACATTTCTTGTCACAACTCTGCCTTCACCTGAAGCACTTATCCTGTTTCCCCTGATTTTAGTAATCTGGTAAGGTTCTGGATTAAACCTCGGAGTTGATTTGCCGTTTTGTTCTTGTCGTACTAAAACAAGATAATCTACTTTTAAATGAGACTGCTGTGATCGTAGTCTACGGTCTGCATGCTGCTTCATTCTGTATTTTGCCTGTGCATCTTTCCTCTGCACATCTGATGAGGCTGGTTGACTCTTTGGTTTCAACTGTTGGAATCTTAATCGAGACCTTTCTTTGAAACATGAGCTCATACAATTATTTGCTTGTTGACATTTGAGGTGTTGCCCTATAATTTCTAAGGAAAGCATACAGCTGTTGTCTCCAACACTTTCCTTCAACTGCGGCTGTTTGAATGACCTTCTTGAGGTTTCTCATCCTTTCTACCTCCTCATTTGCCCTTGGCCAGTATGGTGTGATTCTTCGGTGTCTGCATCCAACATGGTGCAGAAAAGTCTTCATGTCTTGACTGTTAAATGGGGAACCATTATCTGTTTTTAAAGTTTCAGGAATTCCAAATGTCGAAAATATCTTGTCAATCATAGGAATGACAGTTCTTGCTGATGTGGAATTAATGATTTCAACAACTGGAAATCTTGAATATTCATCTACCATGACAAGAATATACTGTCCACATGGCAATGGTCCACAAAAATCTGCAGAGACCTCTGTCCATGGAGCTTTGGGAAGCTCAGACATTTTCAAAGGTGTCATATGTGCTCCACTTTCTGTGCAAGCTTGACAAGCTAAACAATTTGCAACAGTCTCTTCAACCATTCTGTCCAATCTGGGGAACCAAATTTTCTCTCTAACAAAACATTTGGTCTTGACTATGCCTTGATGTCATTCATGAGCCAAATCTACTGCTCTTCTCTGGAGTATTCTAGGAATTACTATTCTTGAACCTCTCAGTAATAAATTGTCTTCAGTAAGTGTTAGTTCATTTCTAAATCTGTGGAAAATATTAAGATCATCTCTCTTCACGTTAGAGAACTGCTCATAAGGAATGTTATTCCATTTATTATTTCCAATTATAAACTGAACTGCTTGTAATAATGGGTCTTTCATGGTCTCTTCTTGTATTTCCTTGAAATTCATAGCTTTTGGAACACTGTTCATGGCTAGGAATCTCACATGTTTTCTGTCTCTTCACTGTTTTTGTTCTCAGACTGCTATTTTAGTGGGTGTCTAGACATATAATCAACAGGATTATTTTTTCCAGGCGTGTATACAACATTGAAATCATACTGCTGCAGTCTTAAAACCCATCTTCCTATACGAGCAGGAGGCTTGGATGTTCTTTTTCCAAATATCAACTCCAATGCCTTGTGATCTGATATGATGGTGAACTTGCTGCCATAAATGTAGAAGTGAAAATACTCACAAGCCCACACTATTGCTTAAGCCTCTTTTTCGGTCTGTGAGTATCTAGTTTCTGTATCTGACAGACCTCTGTTGCCAAAAGCTACAACATATTCTTTGTTTCTGTCATCTTTTTTTTTTTTTATTGCCGCTAAACCGACTGGACTTGCATCTACTGAAATGAATGTCTGTCTGTTCCTATTAAAATAGGATGTACCAGCACTTTTTGTTTGTTCTGTTTTCAGCATATCTAATGCTTTTGACTGAGTTGCAGTCCATATCCATGGTGTGTCTTTTCTTGTAAGCATTCTTAAAGGCTGACTGAGTGTTGCATAGTTTTGAATAAAACGTGAACAGTAATTGAACATTCCCAGGAGACTTCTCAATTCAGACACATTGGTTGGTTCTGCCATGTCTTGAAGTGCACTAACTTTTCTGTGGTCTGGAACAATTCCCTTCTCAGAAAAAGTATATCCATAAAAATCAAATGTGGTTTTGCTGCATTCACATTTCTCTTTATTCACTGTGAGGTTATGCTGCCTCAGTCTGATGAATACTTGTTCTAGATTTTCATCATGTTCTTTTGGGGTTTTTCCATAAACCAGAATATCATCAGATACATTCAACTGTCCCTTCAGACCCTGAAGCACATTTCCAATTATATTCTGGAATGCTTCTGCTGCTGAGGCCATTCCAAAACTGAGTCTTTTGTATCTTCGTAAACCTAGATGTGTCGAAAATGTTGTGATGTATCTAGATTCCAGAGCTAATAGAATTTGATGGTAGCCACTTCTCAGATCTAATTTGCTGAAAAACCTTTGCTCCATTTAGATCCACTATTATGTTGTCTATTGTAGGAGTGATGTGCCTCTCTCTTTCTATAGCTTCATTAGGCTGTCTCATGTCTACACAAATTCTTATATCACCATTCTTCTTGATGACAGGTACTATAGGACTGACCCACGGAGTTGGCCCTGAAACTTCTAATCTTTTCATTTCTTCTACTTTTTGCCTGATGTGAAACGGAATTCTTCTGTGCTGTTGTGCTTTAGGTTTCACATTTGCATTTATGTGTAGTTTTAGCTCAAAGTTTTTCAATTTACCCACACCTTGGAACAGGTCTGAATACTTTTCAAATAGATTAGGTGTTCTGTTGCTGTTGATGCTATTTATTATTTTGACAACCTGCAATTTAGATGCTGTCTTATGGCTTAAAAGAACTTCATGTCCACCTTCTACTACATAGTAGTACTGTCTTGATGATGCTTGGATTCAATGGTTGTTCTGAACATTCCAACCACATTTAAGGGAGTCTTGGATGCATATGCATATAACCTTTTATTAGTGGGAAGCAACGGTGGTCTTTTCTTCAACTGGTTGTACGTGGTTGTGCTTATGACATCCACACTTGAACCCATGTCTATCATTGCAGACATATGTGTATCTTGCATTTTAATGATTGTTCTGGGGACATCTGGTCTGTTATCCAGTGCATAAACATAAACCTCTGAGCTGCTGTCAGTGACTGTGGTGTTTTCCTTTTTCTCAGTAACCTGCTGAATGTTATTTTTAGGGGTGAGACAAGGCTTGGCAAAGTGATTTTCCTTGTGACAAATATGACACTCTTTCCCAAATGCTGGGCAGTTCTGTCTTCCACCTTTGTGGGGATATTTCCTTCCACAACATTTGCATTTTGTATATGATTCTTTCTTGGAGTTAGATCTGGAAGTATGAAACTGTGGTTTCTGCTTGTCGTGTTTGTCAGCTTGTGTGACTGAATCTTGGGTTCTAGATCTAGAATTCTGAAATTGCAGTCTGTTGACAGTGTTCTCTTCTTTCTTCTCTATGTGTGTGGCCTGTATTTCTACAATTTCTAAAGTTCTGCCAATCTGTAGTACCTCATCTAATGTAAGAGATTTTTCACTTTGAAGAATCATCCTTCTTAATTTTGATGTGCATGTTTGTAATACGTGATTTCTAATTTCATCATCTGGATTCTGAAATTGGCAGTGTTTTACAAGTTGGCGTAATTTCATTACGTACTTGTCTAAATTTTCTTCACCGTTTTGAATGGCCTGTCGGAACCTAAACTGTTCATACATTGTATTCTTCTTTGGGATGAAGTACGAGTTCAACTTATGCTTCACCTTGTCGTAATCATCACTTGTATCGGCCATGGTCTGGTATATATCATATACATCTTCTCCGGCATAGTGCAAAAGTAAACACTGCTTGCTTTTGACATCTTTGACCTCAAATGCCGCCAGACAGTTTTCGAAACGGCGTACCCATTTTTCCCATTTGGTTCCTATGTTTACATCGTGATCATACTGAAAAAGCGTGACAGGTAACTCTAACACCCTCATCGCCATTTGTGGTATTCTATCTTAGTCCTCTAAATGAAATAATACTAGACTCTTGTCGTTCTTAACATTTATTGCAACACTTCACTACTCACCATCCTTTCCAGGCCATTCAACTTTCAGATGACCATACTTGTTAAAGGCAGCCTGCAAACCAGCTAAAAAATGAAATGGTAATAATTACAAATTTCATAACTGAATATCTCAGAAAATGTACCAATCAACTCAGTTTTTAACTGCTGTTTGTTAAAAGGGCTAAATCTAAGAAGCAATAAGACAAAAGTAATGATAAAATCTAAATAGAAAGGTATAAGAATTCAGTGTCATTATCAACAGTAAATGGAGTAATAGGAAGTCCTAAGAAATGAATTACAATAGGAGACAATATGATGATCAGAAGTTCACAGACTGAGGAGCGACAAATTTGAAAGAGATTCTGGATTTACCTTCTAAGAATTTTTTAAGTGGGGAAAAAAAAAAAGGGTGTGGGGGGGGGGGGAAGAGAAGAAGGAAAAGAGTAATGACATACTACTTCAACTTTTCAAAGATTACAATAAACTACTGTGGTAGAAAAATGTTTTCCTTGAAGCCACACCGTTATTTGAGAGATGCAGCCACTAAAATCGTATGAGGCCAAAAGAGTCACTGTACAAGAATATGGGAGCACAAGCCACACAATATTATATATGTGTGTGTTAGGAAAGACAGAATCATAATATATATTTAACTATATGGAAGATCCAGCATGATGCTGGCCACATCACCCCTAGTGTGCCAATGGTCAAGAAAATATGGGCCTAACACCATATTCCCAATATGCCTCAATGGGTGTGTAACGGGATCCTTTACCTTTATCATACTGAAGATGGAACCAATCACCTGAGATCAGAAACTAATTGTGTGTACATGAATGGTACAAGCTGACATGAAAAGATCAAACACAATGAATGAAGCTGACTTGCATTGTAAGCTTTCCTATGAACTTGCTTCTGAAGTAAAATAACTAGTTGTGCTATGATTGTAATTTTAACTGAGCTTTTTGCACATTTGCAGAACAAGCTCACGAGTCTTGCAAAGCTGTTTATACCACAGAAACTGTGCTATATTATAAATAAAGATTCAGATAATATGAATGAACACAATTATGATTTATCTAATATACACAGTAAACAAAGTTTACATTCAGTGATATCCCAGGGAACACCACCAAGGAACACCTTGCATGAGTAAACAGGGTTCTTGTGATTGCGTGGTGGCAGATGTCCACTCCAGGTGCAGCTTGCTTCACTTATGGCTGGAAATAGTTATAGCAGACAAACACTTGAAATGACAATCAGTTTGAATAATGGACTCCCTTGAAATGATCTCCCCTGTATACAATTAGCAGCTCTGTATTTAAGTACTCCATAAGAAAGTATTCCTTACACTACATACCATATAATTTTGAACAAAAAAAAGCAACAACAAAAAATTGCGAGAAATATTTTTACCAAATCAGAATAAACTGTCATCATGTTGCTCCATGCAACTAGCCAGGTCTCTAATAAGATAAATAAAGAATAGGACCGCTGCTTGTTGTACGGGGCAACGAGGTTGTGCACAGGGCTGGCAACCTCACCATATAAAACTAATTGCTACAGAAGTAACTGCTCTAAGAGCATATTAATACTTTTTACTGGCTTCCAACAATGGAATCACTTGTAATAATGGCTTCATAGGGAGCAAAGAGGAAAATGATGATAACAAGACTGAAAAAGAATTGGATCAAATATAAAGTTACTTTAGTTAACATGTTCATTTCCATCTAGTCTTTACAGTATCAGTCAGTAAGCATTCATAGCATTTCTTCTGTTAAACGCAAAGAACCAGAAGTCACAGAATAATTTACACACAATCAGTGAGCAGACAGCGAGCTAAGAATTCCTTAGACCATATGACAGTTACCATTCATAGATCCATCAGATAACTGGCAGTCATAGAATTCCTTATGCTACACATTACGAAAGAGGCAGCATTCATATATTTCACACCAACAATGAGTCGATGGTCATATATATCCTTGCATACTACTATCAGAAAACCAGCAGCCACAGAGTTCCATATATGGACAATCAAAGAAATGGTCATAGGAAAATGTGTATATACAATATGATTTCCTTATATTAAACATCATATGACAGCATGCCTTACTATATATAGTAGACTATACGGGACGCTAAACTCGCACATAAAATCCTGCTAGATTTGGAGTATCAACAAGACAGTACCCTTGCTGAGACACTAATGCTGAGAAATCAGTGCAGCAACATTTACCAAAAGGTGAATAAAGAGAATTAGCAAACTTCTTTCTTGATGTATTTTAAATAATAGAAGTGTCTTCTATTTCCATTTTCTTCTTCTTCTTCTTCCGTCCTTAGCCAACGACCGGCAAAGCAGTCAGTGGCCATTACGCCTAGTGGCGTCTTAAGGGCAACAGCGAATAGATTTTCTTTGCCGTTGTTTCCATCACGCCTAATGGTGTCTTTAGGGCAATGACAAATCAATCCGTTTGCCGTTGTTTCCGTAATCAAAGTGACTGGCAAACGGGTGATCAGCCCGTTGGTTTCCATTTTCTATGCAATTTTTATAACAAATTAGGAACAATTTTTTCAACATTTCCTATGGATGGTGATTAACTAGAATTCCATGAAACATGATTAATTTTTTCCCTACCATCCCAGAGAATGAAGAGTCTACTGTATAATTCACTCAAGTTGCAATATGGCGAGATGGGAGCTGCAGGGTGGTGAGACTGGTTTCAGTGTCTAGTCATGTACTAAACATGACAATGAGCCTACAAAATAATTGCTTGGCATATATACCTGCTGCATTTCTGTGCAGACGGGCAGCTCTTTCAATGGCATAGGGGTCCAAGCTGGCCATGTAAGCTTGACTGCTGCTGCTGCTGCTGACACTACTGTTAGAAGGTGTAAGAGCAGTGTCATGCCAAGTCACTCGGTCTGGGAACATCTGAGTTCTGAGGGGATGTGAAGTTACTCTTAGAAAAATGTGTGTAATCTGTGGTTATTTTGTACTATTGTACCTAATAATGTAAAGTCAAGTTCAGTAGGTTTCACTTTTTTTCTGATACAAGCATGAAGGCATTTGAAGAACATAATACAGTTCTGCAGTACATCTGATTTTTTTTTAAATGCTAAAAATAGTTACAAGCGGTCGGTGTGATAGTGTTAAAAGTATAATTCAACTTCATAATTACTAGCATCATCATCACAATTATCACCATCATCATTATCAACAGCTTAACTATCCTAATCACCACCAGTATCAACAAAACTATTACTATCACCATCAACACCAATTCCCTAAATTGACAGACTATCAATAACACTATCATTACCAATCACACCTTTCAAAAAATATTACTAAGATCTTCACAGTCATCACCATTAACACTATTCAACTACAATGCCTCAATAATTACTGCTGGAAAATGTGAAAAAAGAATATAAATAAAAAATCAAAACCGAGAAAAAGGCAAATGCGCAACAACAACAAAAACAAGCCCACCTGCGCATGTTTGAAGCTTGAGCATCTAGAGCACTTCTGCTGTAAACACTATTTGAATCAAGGTAAGTCTGCTGTGATGGGTTCAGGCTCATGTTACTCTGAAATGATAACAATTGCTGTATTACACTGATATAAAACTTCCCAAACAAATCTTCCTGTCTGGGAAACAATCCAGTAATAAATATCTATACTCTTCCCACTTTGTTTTTTGTTTTACATTTTTTCCTGTTTTCTTACAGAAGCAGTGGTGTTACCTATCATCCCAAAAAAAAAATTTTTATTTCACAAATATCTACTACTTTCTCAATCAAACTTTTAGACCAGTGTTTAATTTGTTTACTCTTTATGCTTCAACCTTAAACTGAAAGTTCTTGACAGTTCAGACAACTGACATTTAATCTTCAACCAATTTTAAACATGTCAGTGACAACCCCGACTTTAGATAGCAAAGAAACTCAAGATTTCTCCCCGATGGCCTTTCAAAGGGCCAAAACTGTATAACAGACGCAAGCAGCTCCTGCTAGTACAGCATACAGACGTCACCATGCCCTTATGCAAAAATCACAAGAAACAGTGACAAACTGACAAAGTTACATCAAGCTGTGGAGGAGGCCTTCATACCATTACTTCACAGATGCTGCAATGCATTTTACAAGGAGAATGGCAACACACTCAATGCCATTTTAGTATTGAGGCTTACAATACAGATATTCTTGAATTATATTTCTGTGATTTTGCAAAGTGATATGGTAACTTCTTGTCCCCATCTTTCAGCTGTCAAAAAAGGAAGAAAGAACTCACTATCATGTCAAGGAATGATGCATCATCACATGTGCCCTGAGTGCTACCACTGTGCACATACTCCTGGGGGGATCTAGGTGGAGTAGGAGGGGCTTGAATGGCTCGCATAGACTGTGTGTGCTTTGTCAGTAGGTTTGAATACAGCTTTTTCTCAACTGGAGAAAGGGAAACATCACTGTGAGGACTCATGGGTAGTAGAGTACTTTCACTGCAGGACAATAATGTGAGACATCAGATGTTAAAGTGGCACAAATATATAACGACATTCAAAATGGCAAGAGACAGGTCAGGCAAAAATATAAAAGTACAAATATACTTTTGCTTTCTTATTTCCACCTATCACTCAGAACCCCATGATGAGACAAAGAATGAATATGCCTACTGTTCCCTCAGGGATGTTGAACAAGGTGACTACTGAGATTGTGCTTGTGACTGGCAACCTCATGATGTCAAACAAATTGCTACAGAAACCACCACTGAATGAACTTGTGAATGCTTTGAGCAGGCTTCTTGCAAGGGGACCAGCTACAGTGATGGTTCCATGCTTAATAGGGAGCATAAAGGAAAATGATGATATGACTAAGCACTGTTCTTATATAAGGGATGCTATCAGAATTACATGATGCATCTTCAGGATATTAAGACAGCTATCTACCTTCCTCTTAGATGCCTACTTGCCTTGCAGCCAGGTTTTCTGTTGTTAAAGACTTGTACTGGCAGCTGATGCTGTTGCATTCTGACAAGATGTGCAGAACTATTTTCTGTCTCTGTGTGAATGATGCAGGATTTTCTTCTCACTAACTTGATTCCCCCCTTTTTTTGTCCTGCCTTACACAAGCAGTTTTTTCCAGGCATCTTACATGTCTTCCTCCCTTGTACTTTGAATTGTGAAATCATTGACGGTAAAGAATTGGTATAATATATTTTTAATAAGCTGTCACTCTGTCTCCATGGAGATGGAATGAGTGTCTCAGCAATGGAGTCGTTAAAGAGTCTTGACATGTATTGCTATTTTTCTGTCCATTTTATTATCCTTGGAACTCGCTTCCAAGGTAAGTGAACTCTGAATTGTTTTATGAACGGATGATAACAGCTTGATAAACTGTGGCAGGCACAACATATACAGTAATAACATAACATACAGAATACAACAGAGTAAAAATGTAACTGATGCAAATTTATAGAAGCAGTTAAAACAGACATAAAGTAAGGAAGTAAACTTACAAATTACAGAATATATAATTATAGTACATACATCCTAACTTATGCTAAGACTGGGCTTTATAGAAACTGATAAATGATGTTTATATGTGCCATGTTTCTTGAGCCGAGTCAACATCTATAGACATCTCAAATTAGTGAAAGGAAAAATTGTTAGCTTAAGTACAAGCTGCACACATCATAGATTCTTTGAAATCTGGAAAATGTAAAGACCAACACAAAACCAGTATGATGCGTGATGCCATATGATGATGGATGGTATCCGCATGTCTGGTTTTGTGTAGTGTGCACATGTGTTCAGTCAAAACAATGTTCATACAAAAATAACAGGGCAATCCACATAGGACGTCAGTAAACTCACGACGTATAAAGTCAATGAGTCTTGAAACAGCCGTTGACCTTTTTCTTCATTATTTATTGTGGACGCCACAGTGACAAAATGGTTACGCAAATGTGTAGGCACATCAAACAGTCATTATCACAGCAACATTCAATACAGCAATAGACGGTAGACAGCATTACAATGATGAGTCAGATGCATGTTATATTTCATAGTGCTGTAAATGTAGTCAGGTGAAAAACTCCATCCTTTTCTATAACAGCCAGGAGATAACCAGATGTATGAGATCAGTTCACTCTCCTTAGTTTGACTTCAGCAAGACAGACACGTCTGCCGAAGTATAAATAATGTCCTCAAAAATATCCTCCAGATAATAAAGGTTTTTCAAACCTAGTTCATTTAACAAAGTAGCAAGTAATGGTCCTTGGTACCTGCATCAACCGATGCAGTACAATACAGCGACATGTGAGCTAGGAAAACATCTCGTGACGACGACTTTCGAAGACAGGCGATGAACCAGAAATCGTTCACGACCAAAAATCGATAGAGTTAATGAAAATGTTAATTTACCTTGCCTTCCGGAAATACACAGAAATATTATGCCTCCCGGCATATGCAAATACACTAGAGGTATTATCTCGAATAAACGAAATATCCATAAGAGGACTACACATCCCTGACAGAACAAAAAATAGCGGAGATCCCCTCTTCAACGAGGCATCTCTTTCGCCATTCCAAATCGCTCACTCCACTAGTGGTGGGCGGAAACCGATCGACCAAGAAGCAAGACAAGTCATGCGCAGTCCAGCGCAAAATGACCACAGCTCAAACTTAACTGCATTCGATAGCAACGCGAGAAGACAAATGCTTACCGAGAAAAGTGACTATAAATTTCAAGCAGTTGTTGCCCTTGCGTTATAAAATAGATATTGAAATAAAACGATGTTGCGAGAATTTATCACGCAACATATCACCACCTCCTCCCGATAAAAAAAAAATGTGGAACATATTTTTTTTTTCAATATCAAAGAGCATGCGATAAGCGGCTCAAAACGCACGAATTATGCGCTGATAATTAACTAAATTGCCAAACAATAGGCTAATTATAAATTTTGAACAAAAAAAATAACTATTGCCAAAAAAAGCAACAACAAAAAATTGCGAGAAATATTTTTACCAAATCAGAATAAACTGTCATCATGTATTGCTCCATGCAACTAGCCAGGTCTCAATTAAGATAAATAAAGAATAGGACCGCTGCTTGTTGTACGGAGGCAACGAGGATTGTGGCACAGGGCTGGCAACCTCACCATATAAAACTAATTGCTACAGAAGTAAATGCTCTTAAGCATATTAATACTTTTTTACTGGCTTCCAACAATGGGAATCACTTGTTAATAATGGCTTCATAGTGGCTTCATAGGCCTTCAAAGAGGAAAATGATGATAACAAGACTGAAAAGGAAACTGATGGATCTGAAATATAAATTGTAAACTTTAGTATTAACATGTTCATTTCCATCTAGTCTTTTACAGTAATCAGTCAGTAAGCATTCATATTGCATTTTTCTGTTAAACGCAAAGAACCAGAAGTCACAGTAATAATTTACACACAAGCAGTGAGCAGACCAGCGAGATAAGAATTTCCGTAGACCCATTATGACAGTTACCATTCATAGATCATCAGTATAGACTGGCAGTCATAGAATTCCTTATGCTATCGAAAGAGGCAGCATTCCATTATTTCAACCAACAATGAGTCGATGGGTCATAGCGAGCTAAATCTCTTATGCCAACATTACGACAGTACAGCATCATAAGATCCAGCAGACCAACAGAGTCGATGTCATCTTTATGGACTATCATACTACACATTAGAAAGAGCAGCATATCAAATATAGATTTCCTTATATTAAACAATTCAATGAAGTCGATGGTCATATACTAATCCCTTCATATAGGACTACTATCAAGACGCTTTCCACTCAGCACAAAGATCCTGCATAGATATTGGACAGGACATGGCAACTAATATAGTACCCTATGCTGGACACATAATACACTATGAAATCAATAGCAAATTACCAAAAGGTGAATGACACATGGCAGCTATCAACAATATATTACCCTTGCTAGACACTAATCTGACGGTACAGTGCAGCAACATTTACTTGACATAAAGAGAATTGCTAGACATTTCTGATGTATTTTAAATAATAGTAGTGTCCTTTGCTATTTCCCATTATCTTCTCTTCATTCTTTCTTCTTCCGTCCTTAGCCAACGACCGGCAAAGCAGTCAGTGTAGCCATTACAGCTTAGTGGCGTTCTTAAGGGCAAACAGCGAATAGATTGTCTTTGCCGTTGTTCTTCACGCCTAATGGTGTCCAGGCAATTGTACAATCTTTCTTTGCTCGTCTGTCTTTAGTGACTGGCTAAACGGTGTGACCAAATCAGCCCGTTCAGTCGCCATTGTTTCGCCTAGTGCAATCTTTTACGAGGCAACACGGCGAATTAGATTTTCAATTTGCCGTTTTATTCCAACAGTTACTATGCCTAATGGTGATTTATAGGCACAAATTAGGAATCAATCCGATTTGGCCGTTATTTCCGTAAGGATCAAAGAATAAACTGGCAAAGTCTATCCTGGTGATCATTCACTCAAGGTTGGTTTTCCCATTTCTCTATCAATCCTTTATAGAGTGGTGAACAAGTTGGTTTTCATACATTTCCTATGTGAAAGTGTATTATCATGAATCCATGAGCCTATGAAATATATAGGTGAGGATTGAGCATCTGGTTTATCCTGCTGCATCATGTACAAACATGTCTGAGCCTACGAACGGGCAGCTCTACACATTGCAATGCATATAATACCTGCATATATAGGGAGTCCAAGCTGGCAAGTAAGTCTTGACTGGTGCTGTGCTTGCTGACACTACACTCCCATGTTAGAAGGTAGCCTAGAGCAGTGTCAATGCCAAGTCATCGGCTTGGGAACATCATACCTGCGCATTCTGATGGGGATGTGCAGTTACACTTCGAAATAAATGTGTTGTAAACTGTGGGTTTGTAGCTATGGTTCCATGTAGCTGTAAACTGCTGCAAGTTCGTATGGGCCTGACACTATGTTAGTTTCAAAGGTGTCGATAGCAGTGTCATGCCAAGATACACTCATGTTCTGAAGAACATAATACTGAGTATCTGCAGTAACATACTGATTTACTTTAAATGCTAAAAATAGTTACAATGCGGTCGGTGTGATATTTGTGTTAAAAAGTATAATTCAACTTCATAAAGTACTAGCATCATCATCACAACTTATCACCATCTCACTAACAACAGCTTAATTATATCCTAATCACCATACAGTATCATGCATCCAACAAAACATATTACTATCAACCATGCTCAACACACAATTCAAGCGGTCGTGTAATTGACAGACTATCAATTTCCACACTATCATTACCAATCATCATCCCACACCTTTCAAAAATCATATTACAAGAAACTTCACAGTCATCACTATTAACACAATTCAACAACAATGCCTATCAATATCACACCTTACTGCTGGAAATGTGGAAAAAACTTAGAAATATAAACTAAAAAATCAAAACCGAGGCAAAAAATTAGGCAAATGGCGCAACAACACCAAAAACAAGCCCACCTGCGTACTGTATGGAACCTTGAGCAATTAGAGGCACATCGCTGAAAAAAGAAAACACTTATTTGAATCAAAGAGTAAAGTCCTGCTGTGAATGGGTTTCAGGCTTCATGTTACTCAGAAATGATTAACAATTGCTGTAATTCACTGATATAAAAACTTTAGCCTGCAAACAAATTGTTCTGTCTGTAAACAATCCAGTAAATAAATTGAATCATATACTCTTCCCACTTTTGTTTTTCAGTTTTACATTTTTTCTGTTTTTCTTATAATTTTAGAAGCAGTACTATCAGGTGTCTAACAATTGCTTCGATCACCATGAAAAAATTTGACAAATTTTTATTTCACAAATAATCTACTACAAAGTTTCCCATACAAAGCTTTTATGACCAGTGTTTAAATATCTGATAAACCTTCTTTCACCTGTGTTTAATTTGTTTCTCTTTATGCTTCAAACTTAACCTGAAAAGTTCTTGGACATTTTCAGTCAAACAGAACATTTTCTTCAACCAATTTTGTATACTTATGAGGAATAAGCAGTGAAAGGACTCATACAACCCCATGACTTTGTCTCTAAGTATAAGCAAAGAAAGTTTTTTTCCGTCTTAGATAGTTCTCCCTTCGATGGCCTAAATCAAAGCACAAAACTCCCAGAATATAACAGAACATGTGTTTAAGTAGACGATAGCTCTTGCTAGTACAGCTTGCATTACCAGACGTCACCTAATATCTGCCCTTGACAGCAAAAATCAACAAGAGGCATTTAAATATCAGTGATAACAAAAACATTTTGCCTATGTTATGACCTGTCAAGCTGTGTGAATATGCCTTCCAGACATTATGTCATCGTGGAAAGGATTCCAACTGTTACTACACAATGCTGCAATGCATTTTACAAGAAGATGAATGGCAACCACTCAATGCTGTCAATTTTCAGTATTGAGGCTTACAAGCAGATATTCTTGAATTATATTTTTGCTGTGATTTTGCAAATGATATGGTTAATCATCTTTCCTCACCTTCTTGTCCCCATCTTTCAGCTGTCAAAAAAGGAAGAAAGAAGTTTTCTTTCCTCAGCTTCTGATTCCCTTTTTTGTTTTTCCATTTCCATTTGGAATCTTTTTTCATCCACCTGCGTCTGCAGTTTCTTTTGTTCAGCTTCCATTGCTTTATCATATCGAGCAGTTGCAAATTCTTTGTATATGAAATATCAACAATCAATTCTTGATCATAAGTGCACTTCTCATTCAATAGTGCACGACACTATTCATCATTCATTTATCATCAGTGTAGTAGTAACAGTGCATTAGCATAGCCCATTAACTAATTACTATAACTGTAAACAATGACTATGTAAACACATGCAGAATGTAAACATTGAAAATGTAAACAATACAAACAATGTAAACAATAACAATGTAAACAATAACAAAGATCAGCAACAATACAAAAACTTTCGCAGAAATCAACTAAAAATAAAGCAGAAATTAATGAAATATCACAAAAAATGTGACGATATCTGCGATAGAATTAAACAAAATACATGACACCACAAAAATGTTGTATGAAACTAAATTATAGACAAGAGTAGGCTAACAAATACAAACAAATCAAAACAAAACTAAAGAATGCGAAATAATAACGAAAACACTATTAAAACATGTCATCACAGCTAACATAAATAGCAACAGAAGTCGCTTAGCAAATTCCAGTATTGGAAATTTGCAAACCTTACAGAAAACGCTCACAATAGACGACCTCTATGACGTGGCATAATCTAACGGAGACACCACCCAACCGAGAACCCGCTGAAATATAAACATATAAATATACGAATAACATATAAACATATAACATATAGAATGAGATGATACACAGAAGACTCAGCAGAAGTATAAGGGCACAGTTTACATACAAACAGGCCACTTAACTTATAGGCTTCCAATCGTAGAACAGCAGAAAAAACGGATGTCAATCAACGTCCTAAAGAGCGAAGCTCCAACGATGATGGCACATCTGAACTGCTTCCACTGCTAACACGATGGTACAAGAGCTTCTGAAATACTGTGTGTTGAGTTGTTTCGGCACTTGACCTTCTAATCCAAAAGTAAGTTGATGGAAATCGGTACTTGGCCTTCTTCAGAAAACAACCCGTTTCAACCGGCACTTGACCTTCACAAAAACGACAGCACTGGAACCTTGACAGCAGCAACTTGCTTGACTTGCGTAAACGATAACAGCAGTCCGAGTTATCCGGCAACATGTAACAACGCCGGGTACTGTCAAATTCTTGTTTCCGTCAAAAAGTTGAAATTTTGACTTTTACCGGGCAACGCCGAGTACTTTGAAAATTTTGAAGATGTTGACTGTATTGAAGAATGTTAATTTCTTGAAGGATGCTGATGAATTCTTGTTGAAAATGAAGTGGGTAAGGGACCCCGTGTTTGCTGGTACCAGAATCAAACCAGCTTATGGCCACCAAATGATGCGTGACGCCATATGATGATGGATGGTATCCGCATGTCTGGTTTTGTGTAGTGTGCACATGTGTTCAGTCAAAACAATGTTCATACAAAAATAACAGGGCAATCCACATAGGACGTCAGTAAACTCACGACGTATAAAGTCAATGATTCTTGAAACAGCCGTTGACGTTTTTCTTCATTATTTATTGTGGACGCCACAGTGACAAAATGGTTACGCGAATATGTAGACACATCAAACAGTCATTATCACAGCAACATTCAATACAGCAATGGACGGTAGACAGCATTACAATGATGAGTCAGATGCATGTTATATTTCATAGTGCTGTAAATGTAGTCAGGTGAAAAACTCCATCCTTTTCTATAACAGCCAGGAGATAACCAGATATATGAGATCAGTTCACTCTCCTTAGTCTGACTTCAGCAAGACAGACACGTCTGCCGAAGTATAAATAATGTCCTCAAAAATATCCTCTAGATACTAAAGGTTTTTCAAACCTAGTTCATTTAACAAAGTAGCAAGTAATGGTCCTTGGTACCTGCATCAACCGATGCAGTACAATACAGCGACATGTGAGCTAGGAAAACATCTCGTGACGACGACTTTCGAAGACAGGCGATGAACCAGAAATCGTTCACGACCAAAAATCGATAGAGTTAATGAAAATGTCAATTTACCTTGCTTTCAAGAAATACAGAAATATCACTCCTCCCGGCATGTGCAAATACACTAGAGGTATTATCCCGAATAAACGAAATATCCATAAGAGGACTACACATCCCTGACAGAACAAAAAATAGCGGAGATCCCCTCTTCAACGAGGCATCTCTTTCGCCATTCCAAATCGCTCACTCCACTAGTGGTGGGCGGAAACCGATCGACCAAGAAGCAAGACAAGTCATGCGCAGTCCAGCGCAAAATGACCACAGCTCAAACTTAACTGCATTCGATACCAACGCGAGAAGACAAATGCTTACCGAGAAAAGTGACAATAAATTTCAAGCAGTTGTTGCCCTTGCGTTATAAAATAGATATTGA
This sequence comes from Oreohelix idahoensis, assembly GCA_024509875.1. Lineage (NCBI taxonomy): Eukaryota > Metazoa > Mollusca > Gastropoda > Stylommatophora > Oreohelicidae > Oreohelix > Oreohelix idahoensis. The sequence continues at coordinate 190,836 of JAMPIV010018581.1, read as the reverse complement.
AATAAAACGATGTTGCGAGAATTTATCACGCAACACAGTACCTACACACACACAAATTATGTAGAACACAAAGCATAAAAAACATCTTAAGTAACCATGGCATCTAGGTTTTGATATATCCTGACTAAATGGGGGATAATGCAGTTCAGTGTAATATAATCTCTTGCTCACATTAAGGAACTATGAACCATGCTGTTAAGAGTCAGCAACACAAGGGAATATAATAATAAAAAGTACCATGAGAAGATAATAGACATTTTTTTTTTTTTATTTCCACTTTTTTTTTTTTTTTTGGCAAGTTCACTGATACACAATGACTGATCAGGGCATAAATTTTCCATGACCTAGAAGCCGCCTATGAAACTTTCCCAAAAGTCTGGAAATATGTATATTTAATGGTTTTGAATGGTAGATCACAAAGCACAAGAATTGTAAAATATAGGCACTGCATAGACTATTTTAGGCGCAATGGCAAGTTATGCATATGTGATTTATAATGAATTATGAACTAGAATTTATGAATACAGTCAAATTAATGGCCAAGTTTAATTTCCCATATCTTGTTCATATAATAGAAGATGGCAGATGTGATACAGAAATCAAGAAGAGAATAGGAATGGCCAAAGCTACATTCAACAACATGAGACAAATACTAACATCTAAATAATTATCTCACACTGTAAGAATCATCAAATGTTATATATATATATATTCTTCATTACTGTATAATATTGAAATCTGGACAATGAAAAAGTAAACTGGAAGAAAGAACTGAGGCCCTTGAGACGTGGATTATATAGAAGAATGGGGCACATCTCATGGAAAGAGAAGAAAAAGAAAAAGGTCCTATTAAACCTAGGAATGAAGAGAGAATTAATGAAGGAGATCAAAAATGCACAGCTAAATATTTTGGCCATACAAAAAGACCATGCTGAAGACAACGGAAAGATAAGTTGTGACGTGCAAGAGGAAGACAGCACTATAAGTAGGAAGATATCAAGAGATGGACAGGAAAGAGTCTCTCAGAGAGGAAGATAGCGCTATAAGTGGGAAGATATCAAGAGATGGATAGGAAAGAGTTATCAAAGTGCACTGTCAAGACAAGAGACAGAAGATGGAGATCCATTGCAGTCGACCTTCGTTGCAAAGATGGCAGCTGATGAGGAAGATGAATCATGAACAATATTTACAGTTTACACTTACTGTTGGGTGTGCTTAGACAAAAGATTCTGATACAGAATTTTCTCTGTAGGAGACAATGAAACATCACTCAATGGGCTATACATCGACAGGATGTCACTGCTGAAGAAAAACGCATACGTTCTAAACAATGTAAACTTAATTTACTTGCTACCTTCCTGAAGAATAACACATACTGTTATAATCAATGTTAATTCAATTTACTTGCTACCCTCCTGAAGATTACATACTGTTATAATCAATGTTAACTCAATTTACTTGCTACCCTCCTGAAGAATAACATACTGTTATCAATGTTAATTCAATTTACTTGCTACCTTCCTGAAGAATAACATACTGTTATAATCAATGTTAACTCAATTTACTTGCTACCTTCCTGATGAATAACACATACTGTTATAATCAATGTTAATTCAATTTACTTGCTACCCTCCTGAAGAATAACATACTGTTATAATCAATGTTACCTCAGTTTACTTGCTACCCTCCTGAAGAATAACACATACTGTTATAACCAATGTTAGCTCAATTTACTTGCTACCCTCCTGAAGAATAACACATACTGTTATAATCAATGTTAATTCAATTTACTTGCTACCCTCCTGAAGATTACATACTGTTATAATCAATGTTAACTCAGTTTACTTGCTACCCTCCTGAAGAATAACATACTGTTATCAATGTTAATTCAATTTACTTGCTACCTTCCTGAAGAATAACATACTGTTATAATCAATGTTAACTCAATTTACTTGCTACCTTTCTGATGAATAACACATACTGTTATAATCAATGTTAACTCAATTTACTTGCTACCCTCCTGAAGAATAACACATACTGTTATAACCAATGTTAGCTCAATTTACTTGCTACCCTCCTGAAGAATAACACATACTGTTGTAATCAATGTTAATGTCACGGGTTGCCTCCCCTTAGCTTTGCAGTAGTGGTCCAACAGTGGCCAAAACTCAAGAGTAACTAATGTGGGTCTTCAAAGGTGTCTACCTTCGCACAATATTACTCTTGGCAGAGTTGTAGGTAGAAGGATAATGAAGCTTCTATCTCTAGGGAGTTTCACAAGATATTCAGAAAAGCGAGAACAATGCTGCATAGGCTGAGCATATTAACTCTAGGATCTGCCGACAACTTTTGTGAAGGATTATGTAATATTGTTTTAGCTCGTACAAGCCCCCAGCTGACAATTCAGCGAATTTCCTCTTATTATTATTTAGTAGCTCTGATTGAGTAAGAAATTATCTGAGACATTCGGATAAAACACATTCAAAATGATTAAATCAACTTTAAATAACAAATTTAATAATCACTTAGGTTTTAACAGTTATTAAAAATTGAATATTCTTTAACAAAAATTGATTACCATCTTGAGTGGACAGAAGAGTAAGAAAGAAAGAATTATATGTCTGTGGCACACTTTCTTTCCTTATCTATAGATAAACTAACTAGTGTTGGTAACGAAAACTCTATTACCACATTTATTGAATTACTATATGTAGCACAACAACCAAATAAAATAATACAAATACAATGACCACTAAAACTAACTATACCTAGAAAAGAAGGTAGTAGTTAATACATAAAATACACAATCTAATCGTAAGTCTATACTAAGTGGTGATGATGATGAATTTAATCTAATCCTAACTACTAAAAAAAGGATATCTTGTTTCTTGGCATCTTTTTGAATGTCAATAAAGGCATTTGTACACAATAGGCCTGGTTTTGTCTGTATTCATGAGCTTATAACAACACAATTTGGCCTGGACAGTCGACGGTCGGGTCTTTTGTTCTTCACCACGCACAAGTTTACAATACAACGTGGGGCTGGGTTGGCGTGTTCATAGGTTGTGTTGAACGCAATGCCAGGCTGCAGAGTCTTCGTCTGGTAGGCAGATTTCAGCTTGTTTTGATGACGTTTGCTCATGTGGCACTTGATGTAAATATGTTATATATTTTATGTGTTGGCGTGGCAGTTTTACTTGGAGAATCTGTCCATTACCGCAGGTAATTTAGGATCTCAATAATTTTCGTAGGCATTAGTTGTAAAAGATCGGCCGTGTGCTCCTGCTCACTTCTAATCAAGATTTCTCGTGGGCGGCTAATTGTAATTCATCCATTACTGTGTAATTTCTGATTACTATTCTGTGTGGGTGGTTGTTTGTAGAAAGGCTCATTTGCCCTGGCAATTCCTTCCTAAACCCCCAGTTGCTTTTGTAGGTTTGATGCCAGTGATTATTGATATCTGAGATACGTGTCGCAGTATATCTGGTTGGCCCTACGTATTAGCTCGTCCCAAGAACGCCAGCCAAGGTAGTAAGACTAAGGCTGAGTTATCTCAAAGAGTCCCTGTCTCTACCACTGAGATGGATAAAATGATAAAACCTCATAAGTACCCCGTAAATCTATGCTGCGCATGTGGTGAGTGGGTGTTTTCTTGTATGTGAAATCTTACCAATATAATGAATCTCTGCGCAGTGTTTACTGCACCGTTTACCGGGTAATGTAAGACGTAATGGAAAAGTGCCTAGTATTTACCTCGTTATGGTTATTGGAAACTGTGCAATCTTGTAAATATAATAACTCTCCGCCCGGTGTTTATTGCAACATGTACCTAATAGTGTAAAATGTAGTATTATGGGAAAAAGTGACTGGTATTTACAGTGTTATATTTATGGAAAATATGTATATATATATATATATAACTGGAATTAAAATGGATGTATATTAGTAATGTACAAATTATAGTACACTAACCTTGGTTTCCATATAAAGAATTCACTGGACACAGGTCCCTGAATTTCCTCTTGATGAGTGGAATACTAAGTCGCTGGCAGATTACTATCATAATGCCCCTGGATGGTTTGTCTCTCGGTTATATGATGAGAATATTGCCTCCAGCAATGTCAGTGTTCTCTCTCCTGATGTCTTGTGAAGGGGTTCTAATCCTATGTGATGTTCCATTCATCTTTACTTTAGTTCAGACAACCAGTCCCCATTACTCTGTAAAGTGTTCTGTAATATTTTGATGTGTTCGCTTTCATATTTTGCTTAGCCCAGACAATCCGTCTCTGTCCGTCTTTTGATGTCTATGCAGTGTTTCTAATCTCTTTATGTCTTCTTTCATATTTATCTACGTTCAGACTATCGATCTCCATTAATCCAATATTACTTTGCCTGTTCCATGAGAAATGACTCATTCTAAAGTTTCATCACTGATCTGTCTCCGTCCGTCCATTATGCTCTGTTACTAGGAAAAATAATACGTGTGTATTACTGCCGTTGTGAAAACACAACCGAGCCGTATTGGTGACTACTTCTAATTGTCCCTGGATGGTCTGTTGTACTAATGTCTCATTGTTATGTACACATTCCATGCAAAATTGGTTGCTTTCCCATGACTTACGAAGAACGCTGTCTATTGTGGACAATGAGTTTTCACCATAGACTGCTTTCTCATGCCTTGTGAAATTTATCGGCAACTGTTCGGCAATAGGTTTTAAGAATCTAAATGCAGCAGTACTCGCCTCTCGTGACAGTCCCCATCTTTCTATTCCACCATCGCATATATCTTCAGATTTGTTACCCTCTCTGAGAATTAATCTTAATCCCAGTGGGCAAAAAACTATCTCTAGTTGAAAATGTTAACAATATAGTTTTAATATGTTTACATTTACATTGGTTGAAAAGGTTGTAACTTTTCATTGCATTTAGAGTGAATATATTTTACATTTACATTTACACTGGTTGAAAAGGTTGAAACTTTCATTACATTTAGAGTGAATATGTTTTACATTTACACTGCTTGAAGGGTTAAAATATAACAAGTATGTACATCATTTCTTTTATCATGCCCTCCCTGCTCCATATGGAACTTGAGACTACCTCTGCTTTTGGTTCTTTATAAGAAACTGGCAATAAAGCAGTCACCAGCCCTGGCAGTGGTGGTTCATGAAATCATCATTCTTTATGCTGAGATTGCCAGCCTCATATGACTTGGACATCCACTAGCAATTTTCATATATTAATCTTCAAATGTCAATATTTATATGTATTAGTTAACGTGTTAATAATGAAAAAATATAGAATTCAAAATGTACAACTTACACCAATCTTTAGGCTCACAGACTGCTGGCTCAGAGAAATAAAGGCACTTGTAGAGGCCTCTTACACTTGGTCTGCGGTGTTGTTCCTTTAACAATAAGTTCCCACTTTGACTTGTGCTTCAGTTCCCTAAGATTCCGGTTTTCCGTGTTAAAATGGTAGAGTTTCTCCTGGGCTTTTAAGTCCTGAGAATGCTCAAACAAGGTCTGGTCTGATAAATGAAAGCTGATTTTAGTCTTTACTCTGGCAAGTTCTGGTTGTCTTCTTGGCGCGAGTGAATTTTCACAGTATTCTACTCTGGCCGAGTGTCAGGTTATATTGCCTGTCTTCCCCGTCATTTGTTTGTTACGATGTTAAGCAGGGCTCCAATCGAAAGGGGTGCTGTGCCTTCATTCCAATTGTTTCAAACATGCGTGTTTTGTGGGGTAATTCAAATTATTTTCACATGGAAATTTATGCGCGTTACTGCAGAGGTCGTGTCTCCCAAATATGGAATGAAAACATCCAATCCTCTCTCGGCAATGTTTACAAATAACTTCTTACATCTGCCCGGACTATTTCAACATTTCCGCTCAGGTGTGTTTGACTGATAAGTGCGTGTCTGTAATCTGTCCACAGACGGGTAATTTATTGTCCAGCATGCCTTAGGTAAACCTAACACTCGGTCGCTGACCAGCCCATCTGGGTTCATGACGAATAATCACTGAGAGGAGTGTAAGATGATATGAAAGTACCAAATATCTGCTTGATAGCAGAGAAAAAAAAGGGGCGACCACGGAAATTTAGTACACAAAAAAAGTAACTAAATACTGCCGGAGAGGAAAAGAGATCGACCCAATATTTCTGTGACAGTTAACTCAATTTACTTGCTACCCTCCTGAAGAATAACACATACTGTTATAATCAATGTTAACTCAGTTTACTTGCTACCCTTAAGCTGCTCTTACTGCCTCATAATAGTAAATATGTAAAACACATAAAACACGCAAATAATGGGTAAACATTTTAAACTCTACAGATAAACAAAGCTAACACATTTATTAGCATCAGCTGCCAGAATGACATGTTTTGTCATGCAGGAATAAGATTTCTCACTGTACAACATTTAATTATAATGTAATACAGTTAAGATAAGCAACTGTCGAACAAAAAGTTCAGACAAAGGTTAAGAAACAATGGCAAAAACATTTAAAAAATAAACACTTACATAATTAATCCCCTTCAAAGAACTCCTAAATATACACGTCCCACTGAAACAATTACTGGAGGTTCTCAGTTTTATAATTTCCATAAGATGGTCTGTCATGTCAGATCTATGTTTTCAATCAAGTTAAACTGCTTCTCTTGCATCATTTTAAATTTCAAGTGAAAGCCAGAACTCCCAAGGTGACAAGTCAAATAAAAGAAAAAAGCAGATTACATGCCAGGAATGTTCCTTCTTGCTAAAATTTGTCAGAGAGAGCGACATCTGGCATGGCATGCCATGTTAATGCAGCCATCTATTCTGCCATTTCTCAGTCTTTTGCATCTGACTGCCTCTCTCATTTGTTTTAAAATTTCTTGGTAATAAGCTAATTTAACAGCATAAGGGAACCAAGTCTGAATGAATAATAGCTTTGAGATCAAAGAACGACAACAGGCGCACCTTTTTTTCTGTTTTTGGATCTCTATGCTGTGACTGTCTACCTCTGAGTTCTGTGCTTCACGTTGTAACCAAACATCAAAGTCTCGCCACCTGTTAGTATTTTCGATAAAAATTGTTCTACAACACTAATATTTCTGTTATGTTTGTCCTTAATCACTCTTCAAGTATTATGACAGATGACATAAGTGATCTCGTCTCTTCACAACGTCCAGTCCATAGTGCTGTTTATCAAATTCCGTTGTTAACATCTTTCCATGCCACAATGTCAAAATGTACAATATCTTCTCTCTTTGACAACCTGTATTTTTTCTTACAATTTTTCCCCACTGTTTGGTTTATTCCAGTATTCTTTAAACGACAAGTACAATGAAAGTGGATTGCATTCTTCTACAGTAAGTAATAAGCTTCCTTTGCACATTGGTCCCTTTCAGGACATCCTCATTAATATTTTTAGCTATCCATGGTACACTTAACATACTTCTGTAAAAGCACAGCAGTGTGTTCTAAGGATTTTCCTGCTCGTCTATTAACTGTCCATGACTTAATCAATATCACTTATTTAAATCCATATCACTAGGGTTTTCTCACTATCCTGTGTAATGTTATGATGTATGTATATAAGCATTACCTCGTCATCTACACAAGCACACACATGTTTCAGAAAGCACTCAGTAAAAGCATGTTCAGTTCGTAGCCATGTTTATTTACAGAATCGTACATGTCAAGATTCGCATTATATTACAATGTGTGGTTCGTACTTTAATGTATTCATATTACATCCCCCCTTTTTTGAAAAAAAAAATGTGTGCAAACATTTCCAACGAAATGTTTCATGTGAGAAAAGATAAGTATGTGTAATGCTCAGTGTGAGTATATATATCACTGTCTGTATCGGCTGGGAGGTGTCACTGTACGGCCAGAACGAGTGGTGTAAAGTGCTGGTGGTTCTGCGGAAGTCACTGGTTTAGCTTGAGTTGGTTGTGATTTCGGCCTTGGCGCTTGTTGGTTTTGTGGGGCACCAAAGTCTGGAGTTACTGCATTGTCTGTTGAAAGCATGGGAATTCTCTGTTCTGTTGTATTCTGTGGGATTTCTCTTATGTCCACTCTGTTTCGCCTCAGGAGGTTGCTGCTGCTGTCTGGTCTTAAAGTATAGCTCCTGGGTTCAGGGTTTCTGGAAATGATTGTTGCTTTTGACCATGTGTCATTGTTGTGGTTGTAGGTAGTCACATGCTGACCAGGATATAATGGTGGTAAGTCTTTAGCACATTTGTCATAGTTGGATTTCTGAACTTGCTGACGATGCTGAAGTTGATCATATGTGCTGTCTCTATGTTGTGGACGGAAGTGGACCTTAGATGGTAGGAGGTCTTTAATTCTTCTATCAAACATAAGTTCTGCTGGACTGTCGATCTTACTGTCTACCGGTGTTGTTCTCCATCTCAAGAGTGCTAGGTGTACATCCTCTGTTCTTGTTTTCTTCATGATTGACTTGATAGTTTGTATCTGTCTCTCAATGAAACCATTAGATTTAGGGTATCTAGGTGATGATGTTGTGTGTTTGATCTTCCAGTCCTTAGTGAAGTTTCTGTATGCTTGACCTGAGAAATGTGGACCGTTGTCTGATCTAATTTCATCTGGGATGCCAAATATGCTGCAATACTTCTTTGTAATGTCTGCAATAACAGCTGATGGTGAGGGTTGTGGAAGTTTCTCAATGATGGGAAATTTGCTGTAGTAATCAGCAATAATAAGATAGTCATTATTGTCGATGGAGAAAATATCAGTTCCTATAATGCTCCAAGGGCTCAATGGTATGTCTGATGGTATGAGAGGTTCTCTGCACTGCCTATTTGCATGTTCTTGGCAAATTGAACAGTTTTTACATAGTGTTTCTATGTCCTTGTTTATCTGTGGCCAGTAAACATCTTTCTTTGCTCTCAGTTGTGTCTTCACAATACCAAGGTGACTATTATGGAGTTGTTTAAGGATGATATCGCGTTGTGTTTCTGGTACAACAACGCGATCTCCTTTAAGGATCAGACCATCTTCGATGCTTAACTCGTCCCTCATAGAGTAGTATGGACGGATGTGTGTTGGAACTTCCCTGATAGAGCTTGGCCATCCATGGTATATCAGTTCTTTGAGAGAGTTAAGGATAGGATCTCTCATTGTGTCTTCTCTGATGTGTTCAAGCCGATTATCGCTAAACTTGACAAAATCAACTTTGATGTTTGGGGTAAGATCTGCTGTCTTGTTGGGGTTTGGTAGTCTGCTGGGAGCATCTGCAAGACCTATATCCTCTTTAATGTTGTTAATAGTTACCACACTCAGCTTTTCGCACATTGGTAAACCCAAAATTGCGGGTCCTTCAACATCTACCAAGTAAAATGTTGACAATGTCCATTCAGAGTCTCTGTATGAACATTCAAGTGTTACTGCTCCGAAACAGTCTATACTTGTTCCATTGTAAGCTCTTAGCTTTGTCCTGCCACTCCTACGTTTTACATCCCTTGTGGGAAATCCTTGCTCATCCACCTTGTCAGGCATGATCTGTCTGAATATTCTTAAGGGTAGAGTGTTACCTTGGGCACCTGTGTCTATCTTGAACCGAATATATCTTTCTTTGTGCATTTTAATTCCTGGTATTCGGAATTGTACCTTGCAGAAAGCCTGCGTTCTCTTTGGTTCATTACTGAAAGTTAGTATCTTCACAGTATCAAAAATGGAAGGATCACTTTCTTCACTGGAGTCAAGGTCCTCAGTCATCATAGAGTGTGTTTGTTTTGACGACTTTCTGCTGTGAAGTTTGTGTTGAGCACTGTCTTGTTTCCTCTTGAAACATAATTTTATCCAGTGGCCCCTCTTTCTGCAGTAATGACATGTAGAGTCTTTAGCTGGACAGTGGTTTTGTATGTGGTTTAGGCCACAACATTTACACATAGCACCTCTGCTTGTGTTGTGTTTTTCTTGTTGCTTCGAACGAGTTGCTTTGTTGTGTCTAGGTTTATAGCTTTTCACTGCATCCACCTGGGCTGCTAATGTACCTTGCTGAATTTGTTTAATGTTTAGTGCTTGTGCCTCGTGTTTCCTGCCTTCATCCAGAAGTTGTTGTAAAGTTAGTGTATCACTCTGGCTCAGTATCCATTTCTGGAACTTTGGCATTGGTGTGCTGAGAAGGATCTGTTCGATAATTCGCTCTTTTTCTTCTTCTTTGTTAAATTTACATACACTTGTTTTCTCCTTGATGCGAGTGAAGAAATCATCTAAACTTTCATCAGGTTTCTGTCGCAGGTGGTGAAGTTCTAATCTTGCCGCTCTAAAGTTCGTGTGCTTTATTATCAGACGTTTTTCAAATTCGTCCAATATGGCTACGGGGTCGGTCGCTGACTCAACAGGCATGGCGGTAGCAAAACTGTTGTAAATTTTCAAACCTTCATCGTCCAATGCTTCTAGGATATATGGAGTTAAGGTTTGTCCTTCCAGACCAGTGGTCTTGGAATATAGATCTATGCGTTGGCGCCATAACAAGAAAGCTTCACTCTTATCACCTCGACCGGCAAATCGCATTTGCGGTGCGCTGCGGTAGTGTTTAGTTTCCATGGTTGACCTCAATGACGAATTTTAGCCGAACAAACTGTACTCACGTGTTATCGTGTAGCTGTTTTGCGTCGGTCCGGTATCGACCGCTGCCACCATGTAATGTTATGATGTATGTATATAAGCATTACCTCGTCATCTACACAAGCACACACATGTTTCAGAAAGCACTCAGTAAAAGCATGTTCAGTTCGTAGCCATGTTTATTTACAGAATTGTACATGTCAAGATTCGCATTATATTACAATGTGTGGTTCGTACTTTAATGTATTCATATTACATCCTGAACCTATGCTTTCTTTTTTATCTTCACATCCCTTTGAGAACAGTTTGCTCTCAGGCAGAACTAAATGGCATACAGCGAAAGCCAACTAACACTAGTCATCTGGTGTGTTTTCATTCGTATTCACCCTGTTTGGGATCATCCTGAAACCCATGAGACAGTAATTTTTTTTGCTTAACCAGTTGTTACGTACATTTATTACCTAAGGGGGGTAGTCTTCGGTCCTGCCAAATGTACGCACCAGTCTCAATATAGTTATATTATTTGTGCGGTCGAATGATTCACGCACTGATGTGCACAAAGCAGTGTGAGTTGCTTTGGGACGCACGGGTAACCTAGTTGAGTAGTTTCTGACGTCATGATTTGGAGGGGCAACATGGACCTTGTTTATGTCCGTGATTGATATATTATTATGGTATTCATGGCACGTTTATGGAAGCCATTTATTCTAGTGATCTGTATTGGTCTTCAGGTCGAAACCAATAGCAGTAATGTCACGTAAGTTATCGCCCCAATTCTTAATGTATGCTGTATTGTAAGGCCGCTCTTATACCAGTCTAGCGGGAATATGTTATTCCTAGAATGGACCTACAGAGTCGTTAGCCTTTAGGATTCGTATCGTAGAAGAAGGATTCCTACGAGTGGGAAAGAAGTTAATTTGATTGCAGTATTTATAAGTGTAAACGCCTTTATTGTAATGCCAAAGTCGTGGCATGTTTTGAGAGGTTAGTTAAAACCTAAAGATACTAACTCAGATACCTCTTCATATATGTACCAGTGAATATCTATTGAGTCTACGTTATATGGAACTATGTCTTGGATAGAAACAGTCTCTTATTGGACGAATGCGGGAGTTCGTGGTATGGGAGTACATGCTTAAGTGGATGACCTCAAGCAAGGTCAACGGACATTCCCTTGCTGTTAAAACCTAGTAGGAATATTATTGGATTCTTATTACTTACGTGAGAGAGGATTTTAGATATGAATGACCAGAGATGTATCGTTTTTATCGGAACTGTCACTACTATGTATAAATTGTTCATCGTACCTGTCAAGGAACATTGTACCGTCTTGTCAAACGTTTTCGTACCACGTAATAAATTATAATAACTTTACCGACGAGTTGAGTATGATCATGTTGGCCTGATTTTGCCTTCCACTCGTTGAAGTTCTGTTGGATAGCTCTTCATCTAATTTTCATTCTACATTCGCGCGTCAAGATGCTAGTACACTGGTACCTCTCTGCTACTAGCTATCATGTTACCCAAAAAGAGTGCTCAACAGTAAATGGTATGCCAGTGTGGTCTGGAAATCAATAATTTCAAAGGAAACGTACCCTATACAAGTATCGGTTGAATGGAAGATTTGTACTTTCAAGGCGACAACATCTTGAAATCTACTGTGTTGGTGAATCACAATCAACTTACGGACAGGGTCAAGGTCATCAATCAACATCCACGTCAGGTTGTACAGTGACTGTCTACCTTGGAATCACCTCTTCGTCAGTATTGCGTGCGAGCTGTGGTCTAATACTCAGAACGAAGTATTTATCCTCAAACGTACATCCACGGAGACGAGGCACATTGATTTTTTACCTGCACGCGAGATGAGTATAACGTGTTTTCGTTGTACACTTTATTACGTTTAGCTGTGCCTCATGTAGTTATGTCCACATTTATATTTTTCATGTTACATGTTATATGTGTTGTATTCTTCGTGGGAGGTAGGGAGGTTGATCTGACGAACGAGATCCATCTCGAAGCCAATTCGGGCTCTTCGTCAGACGTTCTGTAAGGCTCATTTTGTAAGTTTCAATTGAGCGATAATTCCGGTACAAGGCTAGAAACCTTGCCGAAGTTCCGATCGCTAGTTGTCCCTTATAACAGTATCTGTTTAGCTGTTTCGTCACGTTTACTTGTTGTTTTCGTAGCTATTTTTACTTGTACCTTAGTTTCATGATGTATTTTGTATGTGATTATTGTCCGTCTAACCTGACTATCATTCAGTTTTTTACAAAACCTATGTTTTTACACTGTGTTGTCTATTGTCTTGTACAAGTTCATCGCATATTTCATTGCATTTTTTGCAACAGTACTTCTTAATTTTTCCATTTTTATTTTTTTTTGATTTATGCGAACGTTTTCATTCGTTGATTATATCTTGTCGTGTCAGTATTGTACTGTTGTCTGTTACGTTATTGCTTTCACACCATTACATGTTATAAATTACATTATTAATTATTAATATTATTGCCTATTATATAACTTGATTTTACCGTTCTAGGACAGGAACGAAGACCACTAGTTGTAGTAACACTTTTAAGTAGTATTATTACATAATAATATTAAATAATGTCTACCTTAGACTATTTCATTAAGCAAGCAAAAGCTCTTCAGATGGCTCCTGATGAAGTAAAAGCATTTGCACTTGCAGAATATAAGAAAGCTCAAGAAATAGAAGCCGAACAGAGAAAGTTAGAAACTTTAAGACTAGAAAAACTTCAATTTGAGGCAGATCAAAAACGGATTGAGTCTGAGGAGAATGAGAAAAAAATGAGACTAGCCGCTGAATTAGAAGAGAAACGATTTCAGCGTGAGTCCGAACAGAAGCAAAGGGAGGCTGAAGAAAGACTTAAAATTGAAATGGAAGTTAAACAAAAGGAAATGCAAAATAAACAGAAGGAAATGGAAGAAAGAAGATTAATAGCTGAACAAAATACATTACGACTTCAGCTTGAGATGGAAGAGAATGATAAAAAACGACAGCATGAACTGAAATTAGCAGAGTCAGAATATGAGAGACTTAGGTTAACTCAGGAAGCTAATTCTCAGAGAACTTTTGAAAGCCAAACTTCATCCAGACATGACCATTTTAAGGAAATTCACCTTAAATTACCAAAATTTAATCCCCCGTCTGATGACGTGATATTCTTCCTAGATAGGTTTGAGGCCACTTGTGTGTCTTATAACGTGGATAAAACACTGTATTGCACATATTTATCCAGGTTACTTACTGGGGATGCTTTAGCAGTTTATCATACTACCAGTATTAATGAGAAGAATGATTATAAATGCTCTTAGAGCCGCACTTCTGAAGAAATTTCAAATGTCAGAAGATGAATACCGATTAAGATTTCGTACATTGCTACCGCAATCAAGCAGAAATTTCAGTGATTTTCTGTCACAAATACGACTCACCCTCGAAAGATGGATCGAATTATCCAAAATTGAAAAGTCGTATGAAGGTCTCTTCGATTTACTGATGCGCGATAAGGTACTATCGTCTGTAAATCCTACATTTCTCGCATTTTTTACACGAACGGAAACCTTTATCAATGAAAGATTTAGAAGAACATGCAAAAAATTTTTGCACTGCTCACCCAACCATGGATCTGAGTAATGCACATATTAAGAGTGAATTGCCTGTTGCTTTTGCAGCACAACAAAACAATTTTTCACGCAATCGTTCCTTTAGTACTGACAGGTATGTCAATAAGGGAAATAATTACAATTTTAACAATGATAACGTTTACAAAGGGAAGCAATTTCAACAATCTGCTCCATTTAATGTTTCTTGGAACCAAGCTCACAGATCGCGAGATTTTGGTAACAATAATTTTAAAAATAATCAAGGACATTATAATAAACAAAACTGGAGATCAAAATCTCAGGGTCCGCAAAACAGACAATTTTTTGGAAATAAACCATTTAACCAACATCATAACGATCATTCTACAAATTATCGGACTCATCCAAATTTTAACTCAGGCAGAAACTACAATTGTGGCAATTTTAATGACAATAATCACAATCGATCGCGCCGACGAGATAGATCGTTGAGTAATACACATAGACATTCTAATGTCGCTTTAAGTGATACACAGGCTAACATTGAACAGGGTAAAGTAGCTGAAACTCACAATGCTATGTCTTGTTCTCTTGATTGTACCCAGGTGAAAGACTGTCCAGAATGCTCGACTCTTTTCCAGCCTAAGGCGATCACGACGCTGCGTTGCGGACATACCTTGCCTAGTCTACCTGCAGTCTGTACGGCCACTGCTGCGTCAGTACACCAGGGACAGGGCTCTCTTATGTTTAACAAGGGATTTGTCAATAACATTTCATGCTCTATCCTATTTGACTCAGGTTGTAGCACTGTGGGCGTCCGGACTTCGCTGATCAACCCAAGTTGTGCCACGGGCAGGGTTGTCAAGTGTGTGACTTTTGGTGGCACCATTGAAACATTTCCCACCGCTATTATTGACCTTAACACACCATTTTTTTCAGGAAAGATCCAGGCATGTCTCCTTCCGAATCCAATTTGTGACGTAATACTGGGTCGCATACATGGTATAAAAGAGTGTACACCACAGCAAATTGCTGAATGGGAAGAGCGACATATTCAAACTGCAAATGCAGTAGTGACTAGAGCGCAAGCTACTAATATGTCGCATGATACACCTATTGAACCTACAGTTCATACTACTTGTGATGATGATGCTCCTATTTCACGGGAGTTGTTTGCAACATTGCAAAAGAATGATGATTCATTAAAAAAAATTTTTTCATTATGTGAACAAAAAGAATACCAGCAACAAACTTGCAAAATCTAGACATGACTTTATACTTAAAAATGGGATTTTGGTTAGAGTAATACGGGAAAAGGATTCATCCTTATGTTATCAGATCTTAGTCCCATCCTCTATGAGATCTCGTATATTACGACATGCGCATGACTCGCAATGTGCGGGCCATATGGGTTTTTCGCGTACCAAATCCAGAGTGCTTTCGGCATTCTACTGGCCAGGCGTCCATAGGGACATCACTCTCTACTGTCGGTCTTGTTTGATATGTCAGGAAGTTAAGGTACGGGGTCCATTTCATGCGGCTCCTATTCAAGCTGCGGACATCCCGATTAGACCATTTGATAAAATGGCTATAGACATTATTGGTCCGATGCTTCCATCTGCTAGAGGGCATACGCATATTCTTACGTGCATTGATATGTGCACTCGTTGGCCTGAGGCCATCCCTCTCAAGAACACTTCATCTGCCAGTGTAGCAGAGGCATTGATGTTAATCTTCTCACGCATTGGTTTTCCACGGAAAATCTTGTCGGATCATGGGGTTCAGTTCATTTCTGAATCCATGTCTCAAGTTATGAAGACATTAGGTATAGACAGATCTCTTAGTTCTATTTATCATCCAATGTCAAATGGGTTAATTGAGCGTCTCAATAGGACACTCAAGCAGTTGTTGGGTAAGATGACCCAAGACCATCCCCAAGACTGGGATCGGGTCATACCCGCGGCTCTGTTTGCTTATCACGAAGTACAAAATCAAGCCACGGGGTTTTCTCCATTCCAGCTAGTTTTTGGCATGCAACCACGCGGTCCGATGTCGTTAATCCACGACTTATTGGTTGACGAGAATATTGAAGAGGAAACTCAATCCTCTTATGAGTATGTGATCTCTCTGAGAAAGAGAATCATAGATGCTTGTAGACTAGCTACTGCATCATCCGAACAAGCCAAAGAAAAAGCTCGTCTATTTGCAAACAAGTATAGACGTCTTCGCCAGCTCATACCTGGTGATGAAGCTTTTGTCTTACTACCTGCGCATAACAATCGTCTTTTAATTACCTGGAGAGGTCCTTTCAGGATCATCTCAAGAATATCCGATGTCGACTACATCGTTGATGTTAATGGTAAACATAAAACCTTCCACATTAACATGTTGAAGGAGTATTACTCACGTCCTGATTATCTACAGTCAGTGTTCCAGGCAACTGACGATCCTACACCTCCTATTCAACACTATTCTAGTTTGTCAGTCATCCAAGAAGAAGAATCTTCTTTCGATGATGTACAACTACCAATACCAGTTGTACCACTCCATTCCACTGAGAAATGGAATGATGTTACAATCTCATCTACTCTTTCGGCTGATCAACGTCAGCAAGTCTCTAATATTCTACACTCGTATGAGGATGTCCTCACTGACATCCCAGGTCATACGTCAGTCATCCAACATGACATTATTCTGACTGACGATACGCCTATTCGAGTTCGCCCATATCCTATCCCTTTACACTTTCGTGATAAGGTTGATAAGGAATTGGATGAGATGCTTCAATTAAATATAATTGAACCATCTTCATCACCATATTCTTCTTCTATGGTAATCATTAGGAAGAAGGACAACAATATACGTCTTTGCGTAGATTACAGGAAATTAAACAAAGTTACAAAATTCGATGCGGAACCGTTACCTCTTTTAGACGACTTATTGGAGAGGTTATCTCATGCCACATTCTTTTCGAAATTTGACCTTTCAAAGGGCTATTGGCAAGTGCCACTAACTCCTAAAGCAAAGCCATTCACCGCTTTCTCGACGCCACGGGGTCTTTTTCAATGGAATTTTATGCCATTCGGACTAATGAATGCGCCAGCTACCTTTGTACGCATGATGCGCCGCATATTGTCTCATCGTCCCGATGTCATTACTTATATAGATGACATCTGTCTTTTCAGTGACTCTTGGGATGAACATATTCATGGATTAAAAGCTTTACTTTCTACCTTACGAGATTATAATTTAACAGCAAAACCTTCAAAGGCTTTTGTCGGTTTTCATGACATCTCATTTCTGGGTCACCGCATAGGTCATGGTTTCATGTATACAGAAGACAGTAACGTCTCTAAAATTTTAAACATCTCAGCACCTAAGACAAAAAAACAAGTTAGGTCTATTTTAGGCCTAATACAGTTCTATTCAAAATTCATCCCTCATTTGTCTACTATAACTGCACCTTTTTCGTCTCTACTGAAAAAAGGCACATCTAATGTAATAAAGTGGTCGCAGGATCACCAAACGGCGTTAGACTATATAAAACGATTTTTTTCAAAAGAACCTTTTTTGAGGTTGCCTAACAAAAATCTCACTTTCATCCTTCGCAGTGATGCATCTTCTTACGCTATTGCTGCAGTTTTGATGCAGGAATATAACGGCACCTTATTTCCGGTGATGTACGTGTCCAGAAAACTTACGGAGAGCGAACTCAAATACTCCGTTCTTGATAAAGAGCTCCTAGCGTTAGTGTGGGCAATCACAAAACTGGAACGTTACCTCCTTGGCTCACACTTTGTGGTGGAATCTGATCAAAAAGCTCTTACCGCACTGAACTCTAAGAACGTCAAATCATCGAAGTCAGCGCGTTACGCTATAGCGCTTCAACCATTCAATTTTGAAATACGAGCTATTCCTGGAGTGAAGAATGTGTTCGCAGACTGTTTGTCGAGATGCCCAAGCGAACTTGTCGAAACTAAACCACTTCCAGATGTTGAAACATCCTCACCGATAACATGAATAACTTTCTACATTTTCATTGATTATACATCTATAAAGACTGATTATATAACTGAAGTATTCGTATAAATATATCTTTCAGGATATACTTACTTATGGATTATAACATTACTTCTTGTGTAGTAACGTTTTATTAGAACGGGAACAGTGGTATTAGAATAACATTTTATTAGGACTGCAACATTGGTACTACAGTAACTTTTTATTAGTATGGAAACATTGTTAAAAGCGACAAATATACATTTGTTATTCCTATGGAACATATTACACTACATATCGTGTTCGAGAATATATTTTATCGTGTATGGAACATTGAGAACATCGTCTCGTCGATTACTAACTAGTTGTAACTGAACATTGACATTGAGTGATATTGGAATTACTTAGAATATATTAGTAACTGGTTATTTGTTAGTAATTAAGAAATATATAAATTAGAATAATTCAATTTAATCTATTTAATTACTTATGGATCACACATATACTAACTTTCTTAGTTGTCACGTAATACCTGCATTCACGGGTCTTAGTTATGATATCTCACTGTTAAGATCACTAGTCAACCATACTAGTGTTAGAAAACATTAAGTGTGTTGATTCTTAAAATGTTTAATTTTGCATTGCTTCATTTTTGCACATCGTATTTTCAATTTTTCTGTTTTATTGATTCTCTTGTCATTGATTATCATCAGTGTTGCTGTTCATTTTCATTTTGAAATCATGTTTCAAATTTTTTTTAGAAAACTTAGTTGAATTTTATTATCATTTTTTTTAATGGTTTTTTCATTTTCATTGTCAACTTCTTTTACTTCGAATATTACCACATCGTTCCAAAGTAGGTCGATGGTGGATGTGTGCTTTAATGCATACTATCATTTAGTTATATTGATTTCGTTTAATATTCTTTTCTTAATATGGTATAACTTTATGCATTTCATATATATTGTTGTAGTTTTGACTCACCTCTCCCGGGTACTAAGTTCAAAAAAAAATTAATAGAATTAATTTTTTTTTAAGGGGAGGTAATAAGGGAGCTGTTACGTACATTTATTACCTAAGGGGGTAGTCTTCGGTCCTGCCAAATGTACGCACCAGTCTCAATATAGTTATATTATTTGTGCGGTCGAATGATTCGCGCACTGACGTGCACAAAGCAGTGTGAGTTGCTTTGGGACGCACGGGTAACCTAGTTGAGTAGTTTCTGACGTCATGATTTGGAGGGGCAACATGGACCTTGTTTATGTCCGTGATTGATATATTATTATGGTATTCATGGCACGTTTATGGAAGCCATTTATTCTAGTGATCTGTATTGGTCTTCAGGTCGAAACCAATAGCAGTAATGTCACGTAAGTTATCGCCCCAATTCTTAATGTATGCTGTATTGTAAGGCCGCTCTTATACCAGTCTAGCAGGAATATGTTATTCCTAGAATGGACCAACAGAGTCGTTAGCCTTTAGGATTCGTATCGTAGAAGAAGGATTCCTACGAGTGGGAAAGAAGTTAATTTGATTGCAGTATTTATATGTGTAAACGCCTTTATTGTAATGCCAAAGTCGTGGCATGTTTTGAGAGGTTAGTTAAAACCTAAAGATACTAACTCAGATACCTCTTCATATATGTACCAGTGAATATCTATTGAGTCTACGTTATATGGAACTATGTCTTGGATAGAAACAGTCTCTTATTGGACGAATGCGGGAGTTCGTGGTATGGGAGTACATGCTTAAGTGGATGACCTCAAGCAAGGTCAACGGACATTCCCTTGCTGTTAAAACCTAGTAGGAATATTATTGGATTCTTATTACTTACGTGAGAGAGGATTTTAGATATGAATGACCAGAGATGTATCGTTTTATCGGAACTGTCACTACTATGTATAAATTGTTCATCGTACCTGTCAAGGAACATTGTACCGTCTTGTCAAACGTTTTCGTACCACGTAATAAATTATAATAACTTTACCGACGAGTTGAGTAATGATCATGTTGGCCTGATTTTGCCTTCCACTCGTTGAAGTTCTGTTGGATAGCTCTTCATCTAATTTTCATTCTACATTCGCGTCAAGATGCTAGTACACTGGTACCTCTGCTACTAGCTATCATGTTACCCAAAAAGAGCGCTCAACACCAGTGCTTACTTGCTATTAGTTGCTGCTCTAGAATGTCTCTGTGGAGTAGTGTTAGCTGCTGCGTTTCTTGCAGAGGAGAAAGCAGCAGAGCTGTCAAATGCACCATCTCCAAACAGCTGAAAATTCCCTGAGAAATAAAATTTATGAAACATTTAACTACTCAGAAATTTTCCTTGAGAATAATATATTTCATCAAAAGTAACATGCCAACTAGTTAATGCCTTTCACTGTCCTTTCACAAAATTAAATTGCTCAGATCATTAAAAATCAAGCTTACATCAACTTCTGAAATAATCATGAAAGATATGAATGAAATGATCATTAGATTAATAAGGTACATTAAAAAAAAATATCAATTACTGTTATCAGATAGTATAGGTTAAAGCATCAACAATGATCTTAAATGCATTTAAGATGCGGTATCATTAAAATACTTATGTCTAGGAACTTATGTTGCCTATTAATAATGTATAACTTTTCATAAATTTACCAAATGTTAATACAACTTCAGAAAAACAAATGTCTTAGAATGGCTATTTATGGGCTATCAACATGTTAAAATACTGAGGCAAGTCTGCTTTTGTGTTGATGTATCACTAGAAAACAATTCAAGAGCCTATATAATATCAGAATGTAAACTATGACCTACTGATAGGTGCCCTCAAGTGTTGAATTAGATCATTTGGTTTTCTGTGATCTGATAGTTATTATAGGTCTATATCCTTTTATCTGAACACCCAAAAACTGAAATATTCTGAAAATCAAGTTTCTTTGTGCTACTTTTTGATCACAATTTGGGCAATTTCTGACTACTTTGGGCTACTTTTCAAATACAATTTGGGTAATATTTGAAACAAACTGCCGTTCCCCCCCCCTTTTTTTTTTAAAGATAAAGTATGCCGTTCAACCTTTGATGGGTTAAAATAACGATATATAGTGTAGTAAATTCATGATAAAATCTGATTTCTGATATCTAAATATAGCATCTTCTTCCCCCCTCCCCTCAGTCCAAATATAGTAAATCAAAATTTTAAAATGTGAGAATGTATGTGTGTGTGCCCTCCCCTTCCAAAACAACAAAAAATTAAAACAACCAAAAAAAACTAAATAAAGAGTAAAGTCTCTCACAACTGCCCTGTTGTTAACAAGGTGAAGAGGGGTGAATAAGCCTGGGGGTGTCAGGGATGACACCCAATCCACCCATTATCTGCCATCATTCACATGAGCACCCCATCAGAGTAACCCTTATCCTCACACCATCACTGATCATTATATATTAATTTTAGTTCTTGTTATATACTGTTTCATTAAATTGTGCAGTTCTCTAGGTCTGTCTATTCTCAACACTTGTTCCAGTTATGAATGAATTGCATGCTTGTAAAGAATCTGGTATTGGTTTTGTCTGTTGATCATACTTTTTTTTCTAGACTCTGCACTATAAGGTCCTTCTATTCTAAAATAGCCCATTCCTAGTTGCAGTCTAAGAAGTTTCTTATTGCTAGGAATTGTTAGTTCTCTAGATACCCGAACCATTCTTCTTGGAGTCTTGACCAATTTATATACATGTCTGCCCTTCAGGCTGCCATCCCACTCTGTCCATTTGTCAGTTACTATTCTTTTAATTAAGCTTTTACTCATCCCTTCATTTATTTGGTTTCTATTAGTTCTTAGCTTCTTTATCCGCCTTTTCATTTTCTTTTATGCCAACATGTGAAGGAATCCAAGCTATTAGAAACTAACATCCTCTGGAGTGTAGATAAGTATCTGCCAGTAATCTCTTCTGCCATATCTGGTCTACTGCATTCTCGTAAGTTTCTTATAGCATGAATACCGGTAGCTGAAAGTGAGTGTTAATATTGTCAATTTATGAGGAGTGTTGTTAGAAGATTTCTGGAGCTTTCTGAATTGCAACCATCTCTGCTGTGAAAATAGATGTATGATCTGTTATACTATATCCTTTCACCATTTGGCACATGGGAACATAAATTTCTATCCTTAATTTTTTATCTTCTCCTTTAGACCCATCTATGTACACTAATACTGTCCTTTGAAATTTGTTGTCCTGGCTGTGTTTTTGATTGTTTCCATATCAGCTGCTTTATTAATTATGCCTGCCAGATAGTAGCCTGTATCAGATGTCTTGAGCTCCCAGGGTGGTACCACCGGCTTGTATATATTACTATTTTAAATTGATGCATTTAGGGCATCCAAGTGTACTAGTTCTTCCATGCATTTCCAAACTGTTGGGTATCTACTGGTATAAAAAAGTGTTAATGTATTTGTGATCCGAAAAAAAAAAAGAATAAAATTTGTGTCTGCCAATCTCTCCAGCAGCAAGAGATCTGGTCGCTTAGCATATAACTTCAGTCTGTTGATAGTCAGCATCAAGATCATCAAAAGATTTTGTAAAAATACTGATAAGGCCTTATGCTGACTGTGGAGTAATCAAAAACAGCAACTGAATCAACATCATCATTATCTCCTGTTTGCTCCTTATGTAGACGCCATTGCAGATGGCTACCTTGAGGAAGCCTATGACAAAGCACAAACTCCTGCAACGTTGGTTTCTATAGCAATGTGTTTTACATGATGATGTTGCTAGTTCCATGTACAACTTCATTTTGGTTGCCTTATAAGGCAAGTATGAGGGAGCAGTGTTGGATGATCTGGATTTTGCTGATGACTTGGCTCTCCTGTCCCATAACCGTAATCAGATGCAGGACAAATTGAAAACACTCGATGAGAGGTCACAGCAATTGGGTCTGAAAATACACAGGGAAAAGACAAAAATAATGCGAATAAATGCAGGTAATGAAAACAGGGTTGAACTTGAAGAAACACCAATACAAGATGTAGAATCATACACATATCTTGGCAGTAATATAGACAAAGTTGGAGGGACAGACAGCGATATCAAAATAAGAATACAAAAGGCAAGAGGAGCTTTCATTGCATTGGGAAATATATGGAGATCAAGAGAAATAGGATCCAACACGAAAATAAGAATCTTCAACTCAAATGTGAAGTCAGTCCTATTGTATGGCTCGGAGACATGGAGAACAACAAAGACAACAACCAAAAAGCTACAGACTTTCATAAATGGGTGCTTGCGTAGAATAGAGGGATTAAAATGGTATGACAAGGTTACCAATGTGGAACTGATGACAAGAACTGGACAAGTGCCAGTGGAACAAGAGATGAGAAGAAGACGATGGCGATGGATAGGACACACACTGAGGAAACCTGTTGATAGCATTACAAGGCAGTCCTTGTTCTGGAACCCCCAGGGCAAGAGAGGCAGAGGAAGACCAAGAAGTACGTGGAGAAGAGAGTTGGAAACAGAGGTGAAAATGATGAGGAGAACATGGAAAGAACTTGAGATGATGGCACGTGACAGGAGGACTTGGCATGTGTTTGTTGAAGGCCTATGCTCCTTTGGGAGTGGAGGGTTATGAATGAATGAGGGAGCAGTAGACACATTCTCGGTCTCCTCAGTGACCCCTACATGGAAAGAGCAATGGAATTGTTAAAGGATGCATTTTGGTGGCCATCACTGGAATATAAGCCAGCAAACATATGAAGACCAATTAATTTCACCAATCATAATTAAATGCATAAAACAGATTTCAAATCTAATTCTTCCCCTGCAATTTAAAAAAATTAAATCGCACTTTGTGAGTCATGACCCAAGTGAGCTCCAGTCACACTAAAAACTGAAGGCATCAAGAAGCTGAAGGTTTCTTGATGATGGGATAGAATTCTGATGATCACATCAGCTTCTATTAGCTTCTCTTAGTTGCTCCACATTTTAAAAAAAATTTAAAAAAACGTTATAAGGTAAACTGGCAGTGAATACTACACAATGTTATCTGAAAGTGAATACTACACAATGTTATCTGAAAGTGAATACTAACCATAAGTGGAGCTGTTTGGCTGTGTGGCTGCAGTTCCTTCTTGTTTTGGTGTCACTGGGGATGGAGCTGGAGTGGCACCAACACTGTAGCCACTATTGTTGCAGTAAGTAAATGCTGCTGACTGGGACAGTGGGACATTGGCATAGCTCAACACTGACTGCAGCTCAGGTGTTGGATGTGGACAAAAGGTGTGGCAACCTGGATCAACTAAATGAAGCACATCATATTTTTCAAAGTGACAAATATTTGCATAAATACGATGCTTTAAATGCAGGAACCAGAGACATGTCACTAAAATGTGTGGCTACAATTATGAAAACACTGGCAATACTGTTACGTGCTTAATGACCTATAAACAAAGTGAGGCACTCATAACAAACACACATAATGCCAGCCATTGTTATCATGCTTTATATAAAACTGATTTTTTGGGGATATGTGTATGAATCATTCATGTGATACAAGCTACTTTATATCTGTAATTCCTGCCATAATTTACCTTCACATATGAAAGCTGCCACGTTGAAATATCTACAAGATCATTCATATACTGAAGGTAACCAGATGACAAGGTGAAGATATAAGGAAATGAAAAACACGAAATATGTCAGTATAACATTAAGAAAGGAAAACTATTTGAACCTTTTACACTAGGAGTCTGAAAGAACTATCTACCCTCGGCGATTCTCCTCATGGTTGACTGTCTGATATAACAGAAGGTAGGAAAACAGGAATTAATCAGAACCCTTTGGCTCCCCATGGAGCATAGGCCTTCAAAAAACATGTCAAGTCCTCATGTCACATGTCATCAGCTCAAATTCATTCCATGTCTTCCTCATTTTCATTTGTCTCCAGTTTTCTTCATGTTTTTATCTACCTCTGCCTCTTACCCTGGGGATTTCAAGAACATGGACTGCCTTGTAATGCTATCAACAGGTAGACAAATCACTGGAATCAATTTGAAAAACAGAAATTCAATGGACATTTGTTGACTGAGGACTCTGCAGATGACATATGACTTCTGCCATATACGTATCAAAACATGCATGCAAAGTTGAAGCAGCAAAAATAGGACAATATATCAATGTGAACAAAAGAGAAATGAGAATAAATAACATACCAGAAAATCCCATAACGGTCAGTGATCAGAAGATTGTGGGTGCATACAGCTTTACCAATTTAGGCAGTAAACTGCCAAAAACGGAGCAATAAAATAGGATAATTGTGAAGATTACATGGCTAACAAAGCCAACTTTGCTTTCAGCCCACTCCAGTGAATATACACTTAGCAGATTTAAGAAGAGAAAATTTGGCTGTTCAACACAAATGTAAAACCAGGCCTACTCCTTAGCTCCAAACAGGAATCAAAGTACCAACAAAGTTTCATAGCATACAGTAGATGTCTAGCAACAGGAGTTAAGACTTAACTAACTCTTAAAATAAGTGTTCATTAGTACTTTTAACCACACATTCTAATTGTTTAAAGACGAAATAACTCTGCTAGTATCCCACAAATGATCTATCTGTTAAATGCATTGGGCTTGCAATTTTCCATGTAAAACAGGTTTCCAAAACTTGCTATAGAATCCATTACTGCAAAGCACATGAAGAGATTTGCCACATGTTTTCTGGTGAGCCCATGCTCCTTGCTTGCAACGTGAAAAAAGGGACAGGATCATACAACAGGCTTTAATTCTAGATGTGTTAACAACAACAGTTTCTGAAGAATGATTAAGTGGAAGATTAGGAACTCCCTTCAGTAAAAGTTTGAAAGCCCATATTCTAAAGGTTGAAACCTGAAGTTTGTAATGAACAGAAGTTAAGTATGAAAGTTACTTCCTTTATAAAGAACTGAGTTTGAAATCTCTTCCTAGCAGTCTGACATAACCACCATGGGAGCTCAAGAAACCAGATAACCTGCATTTAGCAGAAATAAACAATAAAAAGGTAGAAAAAAGCTGTATAAAACACAGCCAAGGAATATATAGACCAAATAACTAAGGGTAGCTTAAAAATGTACACTGTTGGATCTAAAGTATAAAATGAAGAACTAGGTATAGGAAAACATATTCCAGCATGGAGGCTAAAGAAAAATTATAGTATAACTGAAAATACATCTATCTTCACAGCAGAAATGGTTGCAATAGCAAAAGCACTGGATATAACTACTGACAAGCCCCTTAATAAGCTAACGATCTTAACTGACTCGCTATCAGCAATACAGGAACTAAGTAATGCACACAAATGTAGCCGACCAGACATAGCAGAATAAATATTTCAACAGCACACACCTAAATATCAGAGGCTGCACAGTACTAAAGCATGGATACCTTCACATGTGGGAATAGAAGGAAATGAGGTAGCAGACAAGGAAGATAAAACAGGAAGCAGCAGCCTTAACCACAAACACAGGTTTGGGCTCAACAGAGATCAAAAGCATAATAAGTCTAATAGCAACGGAATGGACAGAAGATTAGAAACAAAGCCAGAAAGCTAGACATGCTTATAAGCTGCTGAAAGATCCAACATGAACAAGTCAGATAAATTAAGAACCAAAAATTCCATGCAATAAAAAGCTTCTTCTTCTTCTTTGATCCATAACCGCCAACCGTCAAAGCAGTCAGCGGCCATCACGCCTGGTGGCGTCTTGTAGGGCAGCAACAAATTGATTCCACTTTGCTCGGTCGGCGGCCATCCTTCGTACAGTGCCCCAACTGTGGTTCATTTTTTTGCATCTCAGCTTCCACAGTTCTCCGCCAAGTTGTTTTTGGTCGGCCTCTCTTTCGCTTTCCCTCGGGGGTCCATAGCATAGCTGTTCTTGCGATGGTATCAGGGTCCCTTCTGAGGACATGGCCAACCCAACTCCAGCGTCTGCCAGCTATGATGGTGTGCATGTCCTCCTGGTTACTCCGAATAAGTAGTTCTTGGTTGCTGATGGTGTTTGGCCAAAAGATTCGGAGAATTTTCCTTAGGCAGATTGTGTGGAAGGAGGACAGTTTCGACATTTCCTTCTCTGTTACTCTCCAACATTCCGCACCATAGAGAAGCACAGAAAGTACGCAGCTCTCATACAGTCTTAATTTGGTGTTTGTGCTGTACTGGGAAGACTTCCAAATGTTGTTGAGAATAGCAAAGGCTGTTCTCGCTTTATTCATTCTGTTGTTAATGTCCTTGCTTGTTCCGCCGTCAGGTGTTACTATGCTTCCTAGGTAAGTAAATGTGTCTGTCTGTTCTAACTTCTGGTTCCTTACTGTTATTGGCTCAGGATTGCCCACATTTAGTGTCATGACCTCTGTCTTCTTCAGATTGATGTTCAGGCCAACCTGCTGGCCATACTTATTCAGTCTATCAGTTTTGTCTTGAATGTGTTGGTGTGAATGCGCGAGCAGTGCAATGTCATCTGCATATTCCAAATCTTCCAGTGTAGAAAACGTTGTCCATCTAATTCCCCTTGGACTGCCCTCTGTTGTCTGGCGCATCACCCAATCAACAACGTTAATGTACAGCTGTCTCTGCCATTCTGAGCACTGCTCTATAATGTTCCTGAGGGCAAATATATGATCTGCACATCTTCTGTTCTTTCTGAAGCCCGCTTGTTCTTTCCTCAGTTTATGGTCAACTGCTTTTGAAATTCTCTGGATGATTATCCTGCCTAGTATTTTGCTGGGAACTGAGAGGAGGGTAATTCCTCTCCAGTTGTTGCAGTCTGCAAGGTCGCCCTTCTTGGGCAATTTGACAATTGTTCCTTTACTCCACTCTGTTGGTGTTGTCTCAGTTTCCCAGACTTGTGCAAATAGTGGTTCTAATAGTTCTGCTGCTAGTTCAGGGTCTGTCTTGAATAGCTCAGCATTCAGATTGTCGTGACCAGGCGCTTTTCCATTTTTTAGCCCTTTGATAGCTGTGATAATTTCTTCTTTTCGTGGAATGTCTGTATTTACGTCTAAGTCACTTTCAGCCTCAGGAACATTCAGCTGAGTCTCTGGTGGTTCCTTATTCAGTGTTTCTCTGAAGTGCTCTGCCCACCTTGTTTCCTGCCCCTGTGCTGTGGTGATGAGATTTCCTTGCTTGTCTCTTACTAACGTTATGTTGTTTGCACCTCGTTTTCCACTGATAGCTTTAGTTATTTTATAAACTGTGCTTTGTTCATTTCTCAGTGCTGCCTCTTCTGCCTGTCTTGCAAGGTCATCTAGAAATGTCCTTTTGTTAGCACGGGTTTGACGTTTTACTTCCTTGTCCAGCTGACTGTACTGTTCACTACATATTGCCTTTAACCTGGGAGACTTAGCTTCTGTTTTCTTCCTTTTCATTTCCTTTCTCTTCGCTATGGTGTTTAGCGTTTCTGGTGTTATCCAGTCTTGGCTCTTTCTTTCCTGGAATCCCAAGCATGACTTGCTGCTTTCTTTATATATTGTTGAGATGGTGTTGAATTTCTGGTCCACATCATCGGTCTCTGTTCTTTCCTGGCTTTTGGTAATCAGATATCGTCTCTTTACGTCGACCACAAACGCTTTTCTGGTGAGGGGGTCCTTAAGTTTCGTGATGTTGTATCTTTTCTGTTTGACTGCAACTGGTCCAGCAGCTCTGAGTTTCACCTTCAGTCTTGCTACTACTAGGTGATGATCACTTCCCACATCTGCGCCTCTTCTTACTTTCACGTCTTGTAGTGCATGTCTCCATCTGCCATTGATCATTATGTGATCTATCTGGTTTTTGTCTCGTCCGTTTGGTGATTCCCATGTTAACTTGTGCACTTCTTTGTGTTGAAAAAGTGTTCCTCCGATGACCAGGTTGTTAATACTGCAGAAGCTTATTAATTTGTCCCCATTCTCATTTACTGTTCCACTGCCGCATTTCCCCATTACTCTTTCGTTATAATTATTGTGTGTTCCAACTTTCGCATTTAGGTCTCCCATTACTATAATAAGATCGTACCTGGGTACAGTTTCCATTTCCTTTTGTACCTGTTGATAGAACTCGTCCTTAATCTCTTCGTCGCTGTCATTTGTTGGTGCATAACATTGTATAATTGTGGTGTTGGTGAATCTCCCTCTCAGTCTTGTTCTTATCAGTTTGTTGTTGATGGGTTTCCATTCCAGTAAAGACCTTTCCATTCCTTTCTTAAGGATAATGGCTACACCTTCGTTGTGCTGACCGTCCTCTCTACCAGAATAAAGTACTGTTTCCCCTGTAGCTGTTTTTATTCTCCCCATCCCTGTCCATCTGCTCTCGCTTATTCCCAGGATATGTAGTTTGTAGTTCCTCATCTCTGCTGTAATCTGTCTCAGCTTTCCTGCCTCGTTCATAGTTCTGACATTCCAAAAACCAATTCTGGTTTCGTGTTTTGCGGTCTGGGCATCCGTTTTCATGCCAGTGGCTTCCTTTCGGCTTTCACCACTGTCAGTCATACGAGCCTGAGACTCCGGATGTCCGTCCCGCATCAAAGTATTTCCATTTATTGCTGTTTCCGTAACGTGTGTGATTTTTTACACAGACAGGGGTGTCGGCCCTGTGCTAAAACCCCCAACCTGGAGGACCAGGGTACCAGCTTTTGTCTGACCCCTACCCACGCAGACCAGTCCAGCATGGTTGAACCTACCAGGAGTAAAACTCCCACTGGCATAGCTCTGGGGATTGTCAGGGTACACAAGCTGCCATACCGCTACAAGGTATAGGTACCATTGATGGCAGAATAAAAAGCTTATTAGACTACAACTAGGAATAGGACATTTTATGATAGAGGAACCCCACTGTGAAGCATGTCTTGAGAGAAATACCATAGCTCATTATGTGCTAACATACAAGTAATATGAACAGCAAAGAAAACCCCTTAAAGAATATTTGAAAGCACAACACTCATTATCACTAGAAAATGTGCTAAAAGTTGACCTACCCAGTGAACTACAAAACATAATAAAATTTTATTCTTCTTCTTCTTGCGATCGCATCTTTGATGATTACACCGTCAGACGAGTTCTCATGATGAATTCGACTGTTGTTTGAAGTTCCTCTTTAACTCCATATAGCTTTGAGTTTAGTGTTGAGTCATTCGGCCAGTATATCTTTCTTAACTGGTCATACAGAGGACAGTCCTGTAGAACATGCTCAGCAGTTTGTTTGTTTAATCCACATGTGCACAGTGGTGAAGCAGACAATCGTAGCTTGTGCATGTGTTTATTCAGTTTGTTATGCCCTGTCCTGAGTCGAAAAATAGTTATCTGTCCCTGCCGGTCGAGAGTGTGATAGTCGCCTTTGGGTTGATTCTGTTCTCTTCTGATAGTCTGGATAGCTCTCTTTTTCTCAAAGTATGTGACTTCATTATCTTCTTGTTCACATTCTCCTCCCTTTTTTGCAAGTTTATCTGCCTTTTCATTTCCGGGTACACCACAATGAGATGGTACCCACTGAAGTATGGTTCTCTTTTTGGCAGCTACCTTGTTTAGTTCATTTCTCAGATGCGGGAGTTTACCACCCTTGAGAGCTTGCAGGACAGACAGTGCATCTGTGAGGATGACTACCTGGTGGCAGTCAGAGTTGGTGTTATAAATCATATTTGCAGCTTGCTCTAGAGCTTGAACCTCGGCTGTATAGTTGGAACAGAATTTACCAGTGGGAATGTGCCTAGTCTCATAGTGGTTGTCAGGATATGAGATAAAGATACCGGCACCTCCATTCCTAACAGCATTTGTTGCTGATCCATCTGTATAGGCATGTATCCATGATTGATCGGGATAGCTTTCTTGGATCATACTCAATGTAGCAGTTCGTTTTTGCAGATCATTATACTCACATCCACTTGTGAGACCACTGACTGATGTATTAATTTGGAGGGCACTGCTGGCCTGCTCCCATGGTACAGGGTATAGGGTGGGCTTCAGTGGTGTTGTCTTCATGGATAGGTCTTCTTGATGCTGTCTTATAAGTCTTTTCCCCCGATGCACAAAGCTGCTACGCTTTAGACGTCCCAATGCCAGATCATCTAGTCTTGCCTTCATTGGGTGCATTGGCATACTGTTGTACTTTTCCATCTGGATCATGGTTTTTGTGTCTCTTCTATGGGACAATGTCTGTAATCCAGCAACCTTCTGCATCTCTGTTATTGGTGTAGTTTTCATGGCTCCTGTAATGAGCCTGAGAGCTTGATTTTGCACCCTATCCAAAGACTGCAGATGTGAGTTAGCAGCTGATGACCATGCTGCTGAGCTACTCTAAGTGTGGTCTTATTACTCCATTATAAATCTTCTTTAGATTTCGTTCATTTGCTCCCCAGTTGGTACCTGCTAATTTTCTGAGTATGCCTAGTCGTCTTCGGGCCTTTCCTTCTGCGTTTTCAATATGCTTATTCCATGTAAGCCTTTGGTCAAATGTCACCCCAAGATAGGTGGGGCAGCTTTCTTCCTTGATCACGGTTGTCCCTAGGTGTATGTTAGCTGATTTGTCCTTGGGGGCGAGGGAGAACAGTGTTGTGGAGGTTTTGTCTGTGTTTATTGTGATAAGCCATTTCTCTGCCCATGACACTAGCATGTCTGCTGCCCGCTGCATTCTATAATTTGCTGTGGTGACATTTTCATCAGCGCACCAGAGTACTAGGTCATCTGCATATAAGGCAGCTTTAACTCCTGCAGGGAGATCTTTCACCAGGTCATTGATGTAAACAAGGAAGAGTGTTGGGGAAATTACTCCTCCTTGAGGTACCCCCTGATGGAGCAACACTTTTCTGCTCTGCAGACTGTCAAGAGTGACTCTAGTTCTCCTGTTATGCAAGTATGACTGGATCCATTTCATCATGTTGCCTTGGATTCCACTTCTCCTAAGTTTTGCAATGAGGCCATCTTTCCACACCTTGTCAAAGGCCTGCTTGAAGTCGACCCAGATCGTTAGGACCTTTTTCTTCTCCTGGAAGGCATCTTCTATTGCTTGAGACAAGTAAGTAACTTGGTCTTCTATACTGTAGCATTCTCTAAATCCAGCTTGTTCCGGCACCAGGATCTGCTCAGACTCTAAATACCATTTCAATCTGTGGTTGACTATTCGCTCCATAGTCTTCCCAACACAGCTTGTGAGACTGATTGGCCGGTAACTTGCAGCCTCGGTCTTACATTTCCCTTTCTTTAGTATGGGTATTGTGATGGCTTCTCTCCATACTTGGGGTACCGTTCCTTTCAACCAGCTGTGGTTGAATATCTCAAGCAGTTTTGTCTTTGCTGCTGAGCTCAGATTTACTAGCATTTCGTTGCTGATTTTGTCTGGGCCGGGTGACTTTTGAAACTTAAGCTTGGAAATAGCCTTCTGTAGTTCTCCTAGTGTGATGGGTTCCCTCATTGGGGCAGGAGTATCTGTCTGTCCCATGGTTGCCAGTATTTCTTTTCTTATCTCTCTCTGATGATCTATGTTAATGGGTAAGTTGCTTTCTGAACTGTATCTTCTAGCAAACAAGTCTGCAGCTTGTTTTCCTCTGAAAAGTTTGCCACCTTCATCCAATGTGATAGTCTGCCTAGGTGAGGAACGCTCTTCATTTAGAGACTTGACTAATCTCCAAAGTTTCCTGCCGTCTTTCTCAAGGTTCAGCGATGCCGTTTTAGTTCTCCAGCTTTTCCGTTTTTCTTCTAGCTTTGTTCTCTGAAACTCTGCTACAGCCTTTTTCCATTTGTTGTGAGTTTCAAGTGAAGGCTGAGACTCTGCGTCCTTTCTAGCCCTGTCCATGGCTTCCTGACGTTCTTGGAGTGTGCTGGACCAGTATGGTATGTAGTTACGCCGGCATCCTTTGGGAATGGTTTCTTTTGCAGCTTGTAGTATGCATCTGTTGAAGTCTTTTACCACTTCATTAATGTCTCTGTTCTGTACCTTGAGGGTAGACAGCAGCGTGTTCACCTGATGCCTGAATAAACCCCAGTTGGCTTTTTTGTAGTTCCATCTTGTAATGGCTGGGCCTGTACTGAGAGTTGCACTCTGGACAGTAAGAAAGATTGGGCGATGGTCACTTCCCCCTAGTTGGTCTCCTACTTCTCTACTAATAGATCCAGCTATATCTGGTGTGGAGAAGGCAAGATCTGGTGTTGAAGTTGTGTGCCATCCTCTGGAGTAGAAGGTAGGAGTATCTGTGGCATTATTGACTAGGATTAGGGAGTGATCATCTTGCCAAGTTTCAACCTCTTCACCTCTGTGATCCAGATGGTTATAGCCCCAGCTCTGGGAGTGGCTATTAAAGTCTCCAACTGCTATAAAGTTGGTGGCTGGTACCTGTATAGAGCTGAGACTCAGGGGTTTGTTGTTCGGACAGTAATAGTTCAGGAGTTCTATTTCCATCTTGTCTACCTTTATCTGCAACAGCTGATATTCTGCTCCATCCATGAAGGTTTTCCTTTCGTGTGCAGGAATGTTATTCCTTACAAGAGTAAGTACTCCTCCTTTTCGTCTATCTTTTCTGTCGGATCTGAAGCATTGATATCCCCTTATTTTAAAGGTTTGATCTGCTTTCAAGTGAGTCTCTTGGATACAGCAAACACTGACTTGCTTCTCATACAAGATGTTTTCCAACTCTGTCTTTTTGCTGTATCCAGCCTGCTTGCTGTTCACTCCCTCTGCATTCCAGTGCATCATGACAAGTGGCACTCTGGGTTTCTCTTTTTCTGTTTTGTTTTGGTCAGTAGTTCTC
This sequence comes from Oreohelix idahoensis, assembly GCA_024509875.1. Taxonomy (NCBI): domain Eukaryota; kingdom Metazoa; phylum Mollusca; class Gastropoda; order Stylommatophora; family Oreohelicidae; genus Oreohelix; species Oreohelix idahoensis. The sequence continues at coordinate 156,927 of JAMPIV010018581.1, read as the reverse complement.
CTCCGCCGTCTGCTGACTCCACAAGACGGTCTAGAGGGTCCTCCAGTAGCTGAGGGTGGGCTCTGTCGAGGCTCAGAGCCCGGCACTGCACCTGCCTGGTGGAGCTCCACAGGGCGAGCACCAGTACGAGATTTATTTGACGGTGTACTCTCCATAGAAAAAAAAAAGCGAGTTGCGTGATACTGTGGTTTCCGGTGCGCCTTCTGGCCCAGTATCTATGACTTTAGCACCTGTTCAACGGGAGAGTGGGCTCATCCCTAATCTGTTTATGTTCCCAGTAGTAGACTATTCGCAAGCAGCCTGGGGGTGTCACTGCTCTGCGCGGACCTTGTTTACCGAGGCGGCGTCCGAGCTCGTATGGTGAAAATATGGTTGCATTATCTTCAAAATAGCCCTGTCTTTCCTGCCATCCTGCAACTTTGAGTTAGGGAGTTCTGAGCTCCAGTCTCTTTCCCAGGCATTTTATCCTGGCCCGGCACGCATACAGAGGACCCCACTTCTGGTTCTAAGTTAGCAGTTGGGGACAGGTGGGGTAGCACACTGTGCATTCCCCGTCATCCAGGGGGCTCTCCAACTATGCAGAGCTTGCACAATGCTGTGCTCTGGTTCTGGGCTCACCCAAGGAATCCTCACGTCCTGCACAGAGCCACTTCCCGATACCCACCACGAAGGCTGTAGGGATGTAATTTTATAGGAACATTTTAAGGCTCCCGTAGATTTTAAAAAATAGAGAAGAAAGAAAAAAAGAAAAGTCAAATAAAATGAACTTGCAGTCGGAAATCCTGCAAAGATTAGAAAAAGATTGTACACTTTATGTAGCATCTTGTGAGAAGAGGAAGGTTAATTCACATTGTGTTAACAGGCTAAATTTGTCACAAGGAAAGCAATATTATTAATAAAAAGGTTATACTATTGACGTCATGATAAACTGCATACTGTATGTGTTTCAAATAAAAGAAAAAAAGTTTTTTGTTATGGAAGTGATGAATTGCATCACAGAGTGACACAGAAGAAAGAAAACTGGTGGGAGGCAGTGTTGGTTTGTATTCATTCATAAATTTAAAATGGCATACTTGCTGGCATCAACATTTAAGTACCGAGTAATCTACAGGACAACATTAGACCGTCTCTGCCGAACTAAGGACTAAATTGGAACCAGGCCAGGAGAAAGACAGCCGATAGGATAGTATGGCATTCTCTCTGGCAAACCTCTACACTCCAGGGTAGAAGAGGAACAATAAAGTAAGTAAGTAAGTAAGTAATCTACAGCTTGATTTATTGGGGTGTTTAATTCTTTGAGTTACCAGAAATGTTTCAGAATTCCTTAACTTATTCATCATGTATTTCCTGGTTCTCTCTCAGTAGCCTTTTTAAAGAATTTCTGTCACTTTCTTATTGTTTTTAAGAAGATCTAAGTAAATCATATTTTGCTGTTTATTTCCTCAGGTAAAATAGATATTGTGAATCTTCTGCCCGTTTTGCTTGATCTTCGAATCTTCCCGCATTATTACCCATACAAAGATGAGGAGGAAAAATGGTTTACCTGGGATGGAGTGGACAGTGATCGCTCACTTTTTATATCATCTGTAGAAATTGTCTTATCTAGGAACATGCATAACAGACAAGTGCCAAAATGGCCTTTAGAAGCAAAAGTTCTGTTAGGATATATTGGAAACTCTTCTGTGGCAATTTTACTGGAGGTGTACAAACCTGGCAGCCAGGAGCCACTTCTGACCCAGACTTTACAGATGGTTGGGGTAGACACGAAGACTCGAAAACCAAAGTTGTTTCCTGACTGGTTCTTAAACAAATACAATGACCAGTGCTCACAGTCAACTGGGTTTAGGCTTCAGACTTTTCATAGACCAGACAAGACATTTATGTACAGGCGAGAGGTAAATTTTTCTTTTCACTGAGGGGACTAAAATTTGAGAAGGGAAGTGTGATAAAACATGTAGCAGTGAAATAAAAGAACATTTTATGATTTTGTGGATAAGAGTAACAAGTAATGTTAAAAATAATAGAGCATAAGAATAACATATAGGCTAGTACAAATAGAACTTAATAGCAAAAAGACAGAAGTAATGGTCGTCTCAAAGAAAATGGCTTCTGAAGAGTGCACAATCAAAGTAAATGGAACATGATTAAAACAAGTCAATAAATTCTAATACCTGGGCACATTAATAACAACGAATGGAAGATGCATCTCAGAAGTGAAGAGCAGAATAGCTCAGGCAAAAGCAACATTCTATAAAATGAAGAGTATTTTATGCAACAGTTCTTTGTCATTGGAAATAAAGAGAGTTCTTCAGTGTTAAATAGAACCAATCCTGACATTTGGGAGTGAGTCATGGACAATCAGTAAACAAGTAGGGAAGGCACTAGAGGCCACAGAGATGTGGTTTTACAGAAGAATGTTAAAAATACCATGGACAGCCAAAAAGAGTAATGATGTCCTGAAAGAGGCCAATGCGCAAAGGAAACTTATTTCACAAGTTAGAAAGAAGCAATCCACTTTTTTTTTGGGCATGTTAAGAGAGGAGGAAAGCAGGACAATTTTGTAACCTCAGGTAAGATTGAAGGAAAAAGAGATAGGGCAAGACAAAGAGAGCAAATACTGGACAGTTTGACATCGTGGCATGGAAAGAAATCAACAGTAGAATTGATAAATTGTACTGGAGAGAGGAAGTTGTGGAGAGACATGATCTCCTATGCCACTAGGCATGGTACTTGAAGACGACAAACAGAACTTTTTTTTCCATGCACATTGGGCAAATCTGAGATTGAAGCTGTATCGGTTTATTTTAAGGAAGATTGTGAAGGTTTAACTCTTAAAGGACGCAATGGCTTTGCTATGTTTGACACGTAATTTTTCTGTGGTTTGACAGTGTAATGGTCTGTTGTTTCTAAGTTTTCAAAAAAGTATGGCAATGTTATAAATAGCTGTAAAGAAAATGGAATGAGGATTAATAAAATATAAAATGGGAATAAACACAAAATAAACATTCAGTTCAAATCTATTATCCCCGAAAATTGGCCTCTCGTCCTTTAAGAGTAAAAATTCCCTTTATTCATCTGGTTTTGGTTGTAAGTCATGTCATTTCTTTATGTCCTTTGACTTTCTTGAGGTTTGTATTATGTTTGTGTTAATATTTTAAGTCTCTTTGCTTCTTACTCCATCTCTCACTTCTGGCATAGTGTCTTTTCTCCATGTAATTCTTTGCTTTTACATCTTCATCTTTTTTGCCAGTTGTGAGTTTTATGGCATGACCTTTCATGTTGTTCTAGAACCCATTTACTCTTTCTATGCCCTATTCTTAATTTCAACACAGCAAAAGTTGGGATGGACATGTGAGATGGATTAGGCACGTATATGGAACACCGCAGAAGTGAAATTGGCCATTTCATGAATTTGAACAAATTTTTGCCCATTCCGTGAACTGGCTTCTTCGCTTAATTATACTGTATTTCAATAATATTGATCAAGAAACAGAACGAGTAAGATATGTTGATGTGAACTGGATTACTGATGCTTTCAACTCACAAATTAACACAGGATATCAAGTTTTATATTAGTGCAGAAGCCAGTTCACAGAATGGGCAAAGTTTGCGGAATGGGCAAAAATTTGCCCAATTCATGAAATGGCCAATTTAACAATTGGGGTGTAACATATCAGCATTCATAATCTTTGACATTTGCTGAAGGGAGAGCACTAATTGGTTTTCCCAGCCTGCAGTGATGTAGATTCTAAATAAAAATAATAGTACCAGTGCTCTGTCCATCTCTTTTGTTTTCTATTTTGTTATTTTAATGGAAATTTATTTGGTTCTTTCATAGATTTATTAACTTCATATATAATAGATTAAGAGGTATAAAAATGTTTTGCTCTCTACTTCCTTTCTAGGTGATGTGGTTGGAAACAGACTTAAACAACCATACCAACTTTGCCTCTTATGTGAGATACGCCCTGGATGGTCTGCATTCTGCCATCAAGCATCAGGAAGCAGCACAAAGTGAATGTCACCATCTTAATTCAGCTGTTGGTGCCACGTGTGCAACTAACGATGTTTCCTCTGCGAAACATCCTGATTCTTCAGTAGATGAAGTTTCTGTTTCTGAAGGTATCTTTGACAGAAGTGGCAGATTAAATTCCTTGCCAGCAACAATACTTCATACAAAGAGCAGCAGTGGTGGTTTAAAAGGATTAACGAAGGATATCATAAAAGAAGGTTTAAAATCCTTGAAAGTCTGTTATGTTAATGAATGTGTGGAGGGAGAGATAATTGATGTACATGTCTGGCAGGAAGAAAATGAAACTTACATTGTTAGATGTTCTGTGGAGAAAGGGTCACAAATAATTTGTCAGATTATATTAGAGTATTTCAGTCCATTGTCAAAACTCTGATGGAGGCATGTTAATTTTAGTGAATGTTGCTTGTTTGCAAAATTCTTAAGTTTTAACATTCTTGTTCAGTTTGCATAACTTTGATGGAGGTGATGTGTGTTTGGAAGTTCTCATTTATCTGAAAAAATTGTGAAAGTAGTATGGGTGTGTATGTTTGGTTTTTTCCTATGCATATTCATTTATTCACTCACCTTGGGGGTTTCAGAATATGAACTGCCATGTATTTAAAAAAAATCCTGTCCACTGGTGAAAAATGTGATATATTTAACTATTTTTAGCAAGTGCAGTCATTCTTAGGCGGTTGAAGTAACAAGAAGAGACATGGTCTGCAGCCAAATGATATGTCATGGCCTACAAACCCAACCCCTGCAGACCTACGTAGACCAGTCCCAACTAAGATGGTTTGACCATGTCTGCAGAATGGGAGATCGGCTACCACGACAAGTATGGGGAACTAAGAGCCAGGGAACCAGACCTCCAGAACGACCCAGAGTCTGCTGGGAGGACATTAGACAACCTCTGAAGGGCCGAGGACTAGAATGGAAGACAGCCAATAGGATAATATGGCGCTCTCTCTTCTAAACTTCACTGTAGAAGAGGAACACTAAGTAAGTAAAGCAGTCATTCTTGCTTAATTACATTTTCAAGTTGATAACATAATGGGTTATATAATTTAAAAAAAAATATTAAACAGTTAATTCTATAGACAGATCTCTTGAAGAAAGATCACTCATCACAGTTGTGCTCATGCCATCCAGATGACCAGGCAAATCCCTGGGGCCTCAGCATTCAGTGGGCACTGGAAAATAGTGGGTCAGATTTCCTTTGTTCATCTGTTAAATGTTATAGCATGTCCCAGTTTCTCATAGGAATTCCTCAGTGCATCCAAATGTTAATCACTGACATTTTCTAGTTAATCAGTTAGACCAGTCATGTTTTCATGCCCTGTACTAAATATTCCCTTTATTACTGCTTTGGTTAAGTTATTTCTCTACCACACACCAGTCTGACAGGAAGTCTCATCTAATGTCGCAGTTGTCAAATGATAGGCTGGCATCAATGTCACTCAGGTAAGTGCAGTTACAAGAATGTACACCAGGAAGGCTTCCTCTTGATATATTGTCCATACATTGAATACTATTAGCCAACAGTAAGAGTGATTTCCCTTGTATATGTATCTTTCAATTAGCGTGTTCTTCTCTTAATCTGGTCTTGTTTAACATGGTGGTTCATTAAAAGATGTGTAAATTTGATACCCTCTGTTTTTCTTTGCTGCGCTTGTGCGTTGCGCAGAATTTGGAATTTCTGCATTTTGATATGTCTAACACTGGACATGTTATGGTCTCACTGAATTGTTGCTTGCTATCCAATTGAGATATCTGCAAATCATGGAAGGCCCTTGTAGGTTCCCACTGGTCTCTGAAGGGACAAAGAAAGAATAGCACTAATATTCTCTTGGCCATGTTGTATGAGGTGACTAATGTGAGATTATGTATGGGGGGGGGGGGGGGGGTTGGGGGGGGGGGGGGGGGGGGGGGGGCGGGGGTGCGGCCTGGTAAACTTGTCCTGGAACACACACATGGCTGTGGGGGCAAGGGTTGACAAGACAGGTCCTTCCCAAATAGAAAGTAATGCCTGCGCGAATACATAGCTTCTGTCAACCAAGCCAACCGTACCTGCTCGTGGTGCCTCCTGCTTTTGCAAACACGGCTCTGATGAATAACGCACCTAATAACAGGTCTGCCGAGTCTTCAAGGTAAAACAATAGACTATGGGTGGGGCGCCCTACAGAAACCCCTTAGAGGAGCATTCCCCCCCCCCCCGTTTGTTGTGGAAACAGTGGGCCCACCGCTGTCTGGACCTGACCTAAATTCCCACCAAGGGCATACCCAGGGAACTCACCCTGGGAAAATTAATGTCAGACAGTAAACCCTGGAGAAAATCAGTACACGAGGAGCTTGATGTACACAAACTTGGGTAGGAAAGACTCGTTAATCCAGATGTCCTAAGAGAGACAACTCTGGTGAAAAATAACTGCTGCCTTGCAGGGTCACGGAAAACCAAAGGCTAGTGAAGCAGTCCCAAATAAATGCATGCTGAAGACGGATGCACTGGGCCACAAGGCCCACAACATAGTGCAACCAAAACTGCCTTGAGATGACTATAAATATGACTCAACCCTGGTGTTCAATCCAAGGAGACCCACCAGGTGGGAAGAGTGCCAGACACCTTGCCTCGACGGGATTTTAAAAAGGGGAACGAGGAAGAAGAAGACACATTGCTGTAGAAGCCACAATTGAATAAGCATATAAACGCCTGGTGCAGCCTGCTTGCAAGAGGAATATCTGCAGTGGTGGTGGCCTTATAAGGAGCAAAAATGGAAATCTATGAAATCATGCATACACGTTCAAGAAATATAATAAGAAAAATATCTGAACAGGGAGGCCCATTGCCTGAAGAAAGAACTAGAAACTTTAGATTTTGGTTTCCAATTCATGTTGCACTAAAAATATACTGAAGTCTAATGTTGTTTCATATAATTAGCAAAAACTTGATTCAGACAAGACAACGCTAAAAGTGGGAAGACAACATCAAGAGATGGACAAGAAAGAGTCATATCAGAGTCCAGCAGTCTTAACCTTATGATTCATCTATTGCAGTGTTGTTTTGTAACTGTGTGGTCAATGAACTCCACGTGTCTTTCTTTTACATTTGTTAGCAGTGACCTTTTAATATTATTATTCTTCAGAATTTTCAAACTGCTGTCCATGGTATGCAAAACAGTCTCTCCTTAAACATTTATGTTAGTGCTATTGATTTATTTGTTCACTGTCCTAGATTCACATCCTGTGTGGATTTTCATTGATTTATTTTGCTTTGTAACAGCAGTTACAAAACATCATTTGAGGAAAATTTACTGAGGATGATGCATTTACTAATTAAATATCTTAAAATCTATGGAGCCCAGACAGTTCAAAGTTATAAAAAAATGTTGAGGAGAAATTAAAGATTTTCTCCGCCTAATTTCATCTTAGCAGCCTGCCACATTAATGTAGGGTAGTCAATCTCATAGGTCAGGGATAACAAAAACAAGTAGGAAGGGGCAGAAATAAAATGCACAAGAAACATTATGATTGAATGGGTGCATGTGGAAAAGAAAGAGTTTGTGGGAGATGACGGACAAGAGCTAGAGACAGCATTGGTGAGTATTAAAGATTTATTGGTTTTATTTGTGAGCTCCTCAGCGACTACAAGAGGGAGGGTTTATTAACATGGTATACTAATTGTATACCAGAAGATGAAGTATGGCTTAATATTGGGGTTGACCATGGAAAAGTAAGTTTGAAAGTTACAATGCAGGTAGTAATTTCTGGAAATTCTAGAACCAATACCATCCCATTAGCAATAGCTGGAGTCAGAGAGACATATAATAATTTAGAAATATTTATGAATGGTATCCTGTCACCGTATCTTTTCATACTCCTCATGGACGATGTCTAGAAGGCATGTAAGGAGAGAACAAGAAAGTATTCAGTGGGGTACTGGAAGATGAGACAGGTCTGTATTTCAGAACTGGCATTTGCTGATGATGTTGCCCTGATTGCTAAATCAGAGGCACATCTCCAATCCAACCTGCAAGTCTGGAAGGAAGAGCTGGAGAAGAGAGGGATGGTCATAAGCAGCTCTAAAACAAAATCCATGGTGATATCACGAGAAGAAAGAAGACATCAGATTAAGCTGGGAGAACAGGTCCTGGAGCAGGTTGACCACTTTAAATACCTCGGAGCTATTATGGACCGAAAGGGAGGCATCGAAGAAGAGTTGGCCACTCGAAAAGCAGCAGCTGGGAGACTTTTTCAGGCCATAAATCGAGGATTCCTCAGCAAGAGAGGGGTTGGTAAGAAAACGAAGTCTTAAAATATGGATGTGAGTCATGGGCAATGACTACTGACTTTTTGACGAAAATTAAAACAGACATGCATGATTTTGTTCAGAAAGAGATTCCCCACTAGGACAATTCCTAAACAGCAAATATATTAGAAAAACACTGCACAAACTGGATCAGACTCATGGCTTTGGAATGGACATGCATGGAGAACAAGGTGAAGAATTTGTACATTCAACAGTATCTAAGATTGGAAGATGAGCATGCGGTATTAGAAACATCAGTTCACAGGTGAAATTTATAATGGAAACGCATTTGCTATAAACTTCTCCATCTGCCGATGTACCAGCAATCAAACCCTGTGAAAATAAAGTTTGTTCATTCTGAACAGTGTCAAAACCATTTGAATCACTGCTGCTCTATAAATTCAGTCGAAACTTGGTAACGTCACTCTTCCGTCTACCCAGCTCTAAAGGGTTACCAGACGCTGCTCTCGAGTTAGGGAAGGTAAAGGAAACTGGTCACCCCCATCTCATAAAGCTGGACTTAGTATTGTGAAATCTCTTAACACTTGATTCTCCTACAGCAGTTACTTCTACAGGATAACCTTTACCTTTTATATTCAATGCAAGACTTAGTCCCAAAATTGTTTGTCTTTTTTCTGACACTTCATTTCATGGGATATGATTTTATTTAGAAGTGTAAACTTTGGTGATAGTCCACTGATTTCCAGCCTTCAATTGTCCATTTGCTCTCCATAACTTATCCTTTCATTCACGTTGCATCCACACAGAAAACAGTAAAACACTGTATGAATAAATTAAAACCTAGCTTATTTTTATTTTATTATTCAACAATCCAAAAATTTCCTCCACTTATAAATGTAGGTATACTTGGCACAGATGGTGAAATGGAGTTCTCATTATAACTTTCATTTAGAAAAATGTATCAAACGGCATAACTTTGAAATAGGAACATCCATTTAGTCTTATAACTATCTTAGTTTTCAAAGCGTTGGTTTTGATGTAGTTCTGAAACATTCCATGAAGTGTCTATTCTAACGGCATGATGACTTTTCTTTGTAAACTCTTCAGGTTTTATTTTACATAAAATCTGTGTGTACTACCTTTAAACTAGTTATTTTAAAACAGTAAACATCTGCTTGAAAAGTAAGAAACAAAAAAATTTGCCTCAGAGATGCCCAAAAGTTTTCATTTCCATGACAAGACTCCTTGATGACATTCTCATGATGTCACTGTTAAAAAAAAAATTAAAATTCTCTGATGTAATTCTTGCATGTGCCACTTATCTTACAGATATCAATCAGATAAAATAATTTTTTTTAGATGAAATAATTTGTTCAAGGAATGATTCTGTTTAGACGAATGAATAAGAGATACAACTCATGAAATGTGTACCATGTATCTGCAAAGATGCCAACTATGGGGGCGCAATAACTTTACTTTCCAGCACTCGCAGATATGTGTCATGGAAAATAATACGCACATTTAAATTCAACACATGAAAATTACAACACAAAAGCTGCAAAATTAAAGTGTTAAAACACACACAACCGTTCATTAATCTCAACATACTTTAAAGACAACAAGTGACTGATGTTCAGAAAAGATAGTACTTTGGTTATACAAGATTGCAATCAAGTAAAAAAACAAAAATAAAGAGACAGTTTAGAATTTGTAATATCTACGAAAAAACATTTTTTTTTTTGGGATGCATCAGAACCAAACAATGGTCTTATACAATTAACCCTCCGGCGCAGCAGACGCGTTTCTTTTCTTCGCAAGAGCAGGCGCGTGGCGCACAGAGTGCGCCGCTTAAAACAAACGTATTTACATTGATTTGAGTTGCTGTCCATGTATTTCAATCTTAAATTTAGCTTCATAAATGGAAAAGGAAACATAGCTTTGGAGGTTACACGTATTTTTATTGTTATACATTAAAAAAAACTATATAAAACATCATAATCATTAATAGAGTAAAATGAACTACTAATATTTTAAATGTCATAAACCTTATCACCATGCATTACATTAATAAAATATACTGAAATATTAGAACTCTACTTTATCCAATCTCTTACTCTGTCAGTGAAAGAAATAGACGATCATTTATAACTTTCGTCACTCATAATGGAAGTGCCGATTTATTTGAGGAACATACTAGATAGCCTCTGACCCTGAGACACTTGAGTAAGCGGATAGATAAATCATGAACTAATCACTTTAGTTATCCTCAACATCCGTTACTGCAATTTGACACTTCTCACATGTATTAGGCTCTTAGTGGCCTGTTGCGGTCTCAAATTTAATTTAAAAACAGAAAATTGAAATGAAAAATATACTTACATCACCGAGCGCGTGGCGCACTTTATACACCACTAATGACACTCCTCGAGTTGCGGGACCCTAAATATCTCGTTGCACAACATATAACAACAACACAACTGTTCGGAATGAAAGCTAAGACATGAATAAAGGAATAGCTAAGAGTTCAATGCAGCCAACCGCAAAAAAATACCGTGAAATTTGAATTTAATTTCATTTGGCGCACTTAGTGCGCCAACGCGCCCGCCGGAGGGTTAATCACTGATAACAAAGCAAAACATATAAATGGATCCAAATCTTGTGTGACAAAAGTTTTTGGATTCTGTGTTTGCTTCTGATCACTTGACTTCTGTATTTTTATTCTCAACTACAAACTTCTTTAAGAGATTTCACTTTAGGCACATGCGGCACCCCAAAAAAAACCATGCACAAATAGCATAACGAACAATGCCTCATTTAATATTTGTCATGCATGCACAAAAAACAGTTCACATTACTGTACCACTCATCATTTAAAAAAATTTGAGAAATATTACAAAGAATTTCCTAAAATCTGGAAAACATTTTAATAAACTTTCTTCATTTTGTAGGCCAGCCTAATGTCTGAACAATCAAATTCTGAAACCCAACATGATGTTTCTCACCACTTTGTTATTTCTGAAACAAGACATGATGCATTCTCACAAAGTGTGGCTTATGTCAGAATATTTATGACTTGAAATAATTATTGGTCTCACAAGTAAGGTCATTTTCACCTTGTTCAAAGTTATATAAATCAATTATGGTAAAATGTGACATGTTTATGAATAGATTATATTGTAGTATAAAATTCTCAGGGGAAAAAACATGTTTAAACTTTAGAGTTTTAAGATGTATTAGAGAAAGTCAAAGACATGGCCATCCTCAGGATAAAATCAGGGAGTGAGGCTTCCTGGTTGGTCAAGCAACTGAATATAAGAAGGGTGCGGTATTACAGCCAAGTTGTGGACAGTGTTACAGGGGTATAGAGCAAAGTTTTATTCTAAATATATGCTGTATTAACAAGAAAAAGTGTAGGCCATGACATCTGGGATGGGGTGGCCTAAATGTCATCCCTCGCTGCCACTCTCTTATCCCTCATGGACCACCCATGGTCACAGACTTTAAATACACTGAAAATAAATTTCTGACGCTTAATAATGGAGAAAAAAAAACTTTAAAATTTTATAAACAATAAGATACTGAAATCAATATTTTCAACTATAAAAGTTTTTATGATTTTCTCGACAGTAAAGATGCTGACATATTTCATGAGGATGTACCACATCTATCAAGTCTATGGCAGTATCTGCTATGTGACTACCTTTATCTTTTTTACCTACTGTAGTATATATGACAGTCTCTGACAACCAAGTCCAGCTCCCGGCCTTCACGTGTGGCTCAATTTGAGCCCGGCGGAACTGTTTCCACTGACGGGAGAAGGGGCAAAGGTGAGCGACTGGCGCCTTAAAACCAGCAGCTTCGGGCAGATAGGGCTCGTGATCCTTGGTTGGTAGCTTATCTAAGAGAAGGAACTCTGAATTCAAACCACCGCTGCCTTGCGGGAATATCCATTTGTGGAATTGGCTTCGGGAGTAAACCCTGAGGATAAATCCGGAGTCGGAGTCCCTAAGGCAGTCTAATGTCGATTCAACATTATTCTGGCAACTCCTGCGACATGGCTGGTACCAAACTGTATCGGCTACTGCCGTTCCTTTGGATCTACCGGCTGTGTGGAGAGGGGGAACATGCTGCATGGGCAACAGCTTGATCTCCATATAACTGTGCCCAAGCTCGCGCCCTGGAGAGGACACTCCAGCTTCACCCTATAGGTGTCGGCAAAACACGGGAAGTAAACGTCGAAAGGAGCACCAGGAAAATAAGCAGCTGAGGGCTGCCACCTCAGGGGCGCATTCCCATAGTCAGTTATGACTGAAGGGGCTATTATTATTACTAGTATATATAAATATATATACACACACACAATAACAAGGCAATAATGTCTGAACTGTAACATACATAATAATACTAGTGTGAACACCAAAGTTTCACAATTTTGTACAGAGGTAATATACATTTTCATATATGAATTACTCAGCTGCCTTTCTGCAACACTGGAGGTGTCTGTCATAGGCCACTAACATCAGTTAAATGACACTTTATTCTTTAAAACATGGACTAATTTATCATCCCTTCCACAATTAGAAAAACGGCAGCTAACTACTTTTCATTGTGCTGTTAAAGATTTCCATATTAGTGGCTGCATGAAATTGCCCAAGTACAAAGTCTGTATAGAGGCCTCTAGGTAAAAGGTAATGTTTTCAAAACTATTATACAAATAATTGTAACTTCTGCTCTCCAATTCTTAACACATTTATTAACTCTACAAAATGATCAGAACAACTAAAATGTTTATTTATTTATTTTTTTAAAAACTGCAATTCTTTGGAAATGTATTTATAAAGGCAACTAAGACAAGCAATGATTACCAAATGAAACAATAAAAACATTTCCTCCCTTGAAGTAAAAGGGAAGGAGCATTATCTTTACCTTCAGGGCACATTACTAACTTTCTCTAGGCTGCAAGCATGCAGGAAAGGGCTTGCTCACTAACATGCAAGTTATGTGCAAACTCAGTTATAACAAGATACTAGCTATTATAATAAGTAGCTCTTTATGTAAACATTAAAGACCATAATACAAGTGAGGAAACAAAGGCTAGAGTGAAAACTGAAACAGTACATCTGCTGATTCACCTTTACTATGCTGCTAGCAGTCACTGGTAGTGCCAATTTTGTAGGCAATGGAATTAATCCACGAGTCGTGTAGTTTCCATTTAAATAACTACAACCAAAAAGTTGCAGAATTTGATAAATGGGTGATAGTGTAGAATAGAAGGATTGAAATGGTTTTTCTATAGCAATTTATTTTACACAGTGAGGTTGGCAATCCTATACACAACCTTATATTAGCAGGGTTGTGGAGTCAGCCAAAAAAGTTTCAGACTCCTGAAATTTTAGAAGTCCGACTCCGACTACAGTTTTTTGATAGTCATATGGCATAAAAATTTGGAGTGGGAGTCCTGACATTTTTTACACACTCTTGACTCCACTAAAATACGACTGAATACACGACTCCGACTCCACAGCCCTGTATATTAGTTGCATCGTATGACATGCCAGAGGGAACAGCAGTTCTGATCTTGTCTCCTCAGTGACCCCCAGGAATTACACAGGGCACTTGGACCACACAATCATATGGAACCCCTGAAAAAATTGTTAAAAGATAAGTTATCATCAGGCCATCGGCAGAGCTGTGCACAAACTCTCAGGTAAACAAACAGTAGAACATGTACTCCAAAACTGTCAGCTCCATGAGAGGAGCAGGGTGGCAGTATGGTCTTCTCCAACACCAGCTGAAGGAGAAACTGTACTGAGGCGGACTGCCAGCTTTATAAGAGAGATTCATGTGGTTATTTGAGAGCAAACGACGAAGCAGAAGACACAATGACAAGGGGTGACTACTTTCACTAATGATCATTCACAAGATCACAGGCTCGTAGATGAGGCAGATCACAGGCTCGTAGATGAGGCAGACAATATAAGAGATGAAAAGAAGACTACAATGGACATTTAACAAACAGCTGGAGGTTCTTGATTTTGCTGATGACCTATTTCTTCTATCACATAATCAACAATAACAGCACAGGAAAAGAAAAAGAGACTAACAGTAGAAGCAGTCAACACTGGGATACAAGCAAATATGAACAAACTGAAGGAAATAATAATAGATAATAGGCAAACAAACCTAATAAAGATCAATGATTAGATGACTGAAGAAGTGCATAGCATTAAAGCCAGATTTGCCTTCAACTCTCTCAGGCTAGAATGGCAACTCTGTAGCTTCTTCACTTGAAAATAAATTCTGTCTTTAACTAAATGCTAAAAAAAAAAAGGCACATCAAGAATATTCTATCCAAACTACTGAGGTTCACCATCAGGTGATTCCATCTTCCGTTATCAGATGGCCAGACGTAAGAACAGGCACAAGACCAAAAATTAACATGGAGGTTGTTTTTATTTCTTCAAAGTGTTTGAATTCTTGTAGCAAGTCATGCCACTTTTCAGCCTAGACCAAAGTCCTTTGGTTATATCACAGTGCAATTGCAAATTTAAAAATGTACCTTTTCGCTGACAACTACTCCTCTTCTGGCCTCACACTACGTTACACCCCATTTTAAAATGTCTTTTTCACCCCCTTCCCCATTTTTTTCCTAGCTTGGTAAACATTCTGAATAATACATACATAATACATCACTAACATGTGATGACTTTTTGATGGTACATAATGAATGTGATATCAATTTATTATTTTTATTTTATTTACGTTTTCCGAATACACAAAAGACATTAAAATAAATAACCACACTCTCTAAAACTATAATTTGTTGACCATTTAACCTAAAATATCTTCTTAATAAAGATCTTCTTCACTAATAGTCTGCATTGACATCTTACACTTACATTTAGTTGTTTCACAATATTCTGTAATCCTTCTATTACACGGCCACTTTCAAGAACATGACAACATTGAAGTTTCAAGTTTTATTAAAAAATTTTTTTTTAAATGTAGCATGTTAGTTTTTAGCAAAATTAAAAAAAATTAAACATTTTTTGTTTTAAAGTTTGTGAATGCATACACGCTTATGGCCATCTCTGAAGTACCCTGACTGAAATTCTGCAGAGGTCCTCTGGCTCTTCCTGTTCTTTCTACTGACCCTAGAAGTTCTTGTCTGCCAACACAATTTTCATTCCTTCTTCTGCAGCTGTGTTCTTGACCATTTCTGGTCCATCCATATTCCTCACGATCATCTCATGACTTCTTTATTCATTGTATATACTATCTTTATGTAACAATGCACTCATTTTAATTTAGTCATCATATGTAACTAACTCAGCCAATTTATACAGCGATTTTCCATTAGGATGCTGGTGACCTAGTCAACAGAGCAGGATTCAATGCCATGTGTGGGGGTCGGAGTGGCTGAGGTATGGCGTCCGCCTCTAATTCTAAAGGTACCGGGGGTTCGATCCTCAGTACAGGGAATATAATTTATGGAAATTTTTGTCAGAACCAGTGGTCCTAATGATAGCATTCTCCCACCTGGTCTCCTGGGTAATGAGATCAGATGCCTAGCCTTCTTGGATAAGGGCGAAAAAATAGGAGGTCCTGTGTGCAAGTTGCTCATGTTAATAATCCCACGGCAATAGGAAATCGTAAAGAGTAGGCCATAAGGCCACTGTCCTGGCAAAATTTAAAAATTAGAAACCTTACTTACTTAGTCGTTCCCCTTCTACCGTGAGGTAATTAGAAACCTACCAACCACAAATATATTTATAGAATGTGCGATTCCTATATACATACACTGGGATTCTCGCCGGTGCTACAGAGTTCGTGCACGGTGCTGAGATCCTTTTTGTGTGATCTAAGGGAAGAGATTGGAGCACGTAGAAGATAGTCCTTAAAACCAAACCAAAAAAATACGTTTCCTGTATTATTATTTCAAAGTGTTGAGATTTGGCACGCAGGCCTGTCTGACATTCATTTCAGATGCAATTCCAGTGATCAATCATCAGCTGGGTGTTTCAAAACTGACTTGAAATTGTTTCCCCCAAAAACACAATAAGAATTCTGACAAGCAAATATAGCTTCCAAGTTGAATTTATTTGAAGGAGCACAGTCCATATATACATATGACTATTTATTCTCATATCAGTAAACAAGGATGCTTACTTAACAAAAAGAAACTCACAATAAAATTACCCACCACAGACATGTCACCTTCCTTTGATTAAATTAATATAAATAGGAAAATTTCAACTGGTAGCAGTCAAGCAGGCCGCAAAAGAAAAAGAGCTGTACTTTTATGACAGTTCCTGGCCACTTTATATTCACAATTACTGACTCATCTTTTAGAGTCACCCAAACATTTCTTCCATCCACTGAAATACAAATGACATTTTTTTTAAAATCAGCCTTGCAACCCTCAGAACTTCCATTCACTCTCTCCCTTCAACTGCTTTTCTTTTTTTCAGACCACTTCATACTCACAATACTTTTTTTATTTTTTAGACGTTAACATAACCGCTTCTGACCAATTAATACTCACAATACTTTTTTTTATTTTAAGTGTTAACATAACCACTTCTGACCACTTCATATGCCCACACTGATTTCTTCTCTTCCAGCATTATCCTAACCATTAGAGACAAAGCCTTTCATTTGGAAATAATGAACATTATATCTTCAAATACTTTTCTTGAGTTTCTTTCCCTCTATCACTTGCTGTATTTCCTCTCTGTCCAGGGTTTCATATTTCATCAGTGCCTGCGCCAGGTTTACCAGCTCTGTGTGATGTTGTTTAAGAATGCTCTTTGCTCTGTCGTAAGATTCCTGCACATTAAAAAAAAAAAAAAAAAGTTAAAATTTCAGTACAACTATAAACCTTGACGGGTAGATATCTGGGTGGTGGATTTACATTTCTGCATGTGAGAAAGACATCTGGAAGTCCTCTCAGTACAGCACAAACACCACATTAAGATTATGACAGCTGTGTACTTTCTGTGCTTCTCTATGGTGCGGAATGCTGGAGAGTTACAGAGTAGGAGATGTCAAAAGAATAAACCTGAGCTGGGGCACCATACGAAGGATGGCCGGTGACCAAGCAAAGTGGAAGCAGTTTGTTGCTGCCCTGCAAGACGCCACCAGGCGTTATGGCCACTGACTGCTTTGACAGTCGGCGGCTGAGGATCAAAGAAGAAGATGTAAGAAAGAGATTTAAACCATGTTTTAAAAGGCTAAGACAAAAACAAACTGTACTTAACTATAATATTTTGGGTGATTGAAAAGTCCTATTTTTTAAATTTCATATCCTCACTTGTATATCTATTTGACATACATGAAACAAACGTGAGAGCGAGAAGCAAGAACCACCGTTTGATGAATAAGTTTAATTTTGTTTAAATTTCAAGACAAATAATCTTCTCTTCTCAACCCGTAACCCGTCATGGGTCGTAGGGGTGCCATGGTGGAAGCATCAGCAGACAGGGTCCTCCACTGCTCTCTATCCTCAGCAATGCGTACAAGTGTGGAAAAACCGTGCCCTGCCCATTCTTTGATGTTATCAGCCCAGGATTTTCTTTGCCTTCCTCTTCTCCGTTTACCTTCGACTGTTCCCTGGAGGATCGTTTTTGAAAGGGAGTCATGATGAGTTACATGCCCAAACCAGGCGAGCTTTTGACATTTCACTACTGACAAAAGTGGTTCTTGGTGGCCTGCATAGGTGTTTATCTTCTCTCTAACATAGACATTTGTTTTGTGCTCTTTATAGCAAATGCGCTAAATTCTTCTATAACATTTATACTCTAAAGCCTGAATCCTTCACTCCGTATCTGCAGTGAGTGTCCAGCCCTCACACCCATACAAGAGAATAGATAATACAAGTGATTTGTATAATTTGATCTTCACAGGAAAACATGTTACTTTTCCAGATCACATTCAGCCTTGTCATGGCAGCTGAGGCCATCTCAAGTCTTGTTTTGATTTCTTTACTTGATCTTCCATCACTACATATAGTGGACCCCAGATATTTAAAGGTGTTAACTTCTTCTAACGTTTGCCAATTTAACGTAATGTTGGTCGGAACATGTTTCTTATGGCTATTCATCAATATCTTGCTTTTTTTTCTATATTAATTTCCATCCCATACGTTCTTGTTACTTTCTCCAGTCTAGAGGTAAGGTCTTGAAGTTCTGATTCTGTTCCAGCTATAAGATCGATATCATTAGCAAAACGTAGATTGCAAAGAGGTCGGCCTCCAATTGATATGGTTGTTTTATAATCGTAGACAGCCTCCAGCATAATATGTTCTAGATATATATTAAAGAGCACTGGGGACAGGATACATCCCTGACGAACTCCTACAGTTGTTTTGAAAAATTCTCCAACGTCATTGCTTGCAAAAACAGCACTGCTTCTCAACTCTTGTTCCACTGGCACTCGTCTGGTTCTTGTCATCAATTCCACATTTGTGACTTTGTCATACCATTTCAGTCCTTCTATTCTACGCAAGCACCCGTTTATAAAAGTCTGTAGCTTTTTGGTTGTTGTTTTTGTTGTTCTCCATGTCTCAGAGCCATACAATAGGTCTGACTTCACATTTGAGTTGAAGATTCTTATTTTCGCGTTGGATCTGATTTCTCTTGTTCTCCATATGTTTCCCAATGCAATGAAAGCTCCTCTTGCTTTTTGTATTCTATTTTGATATCACTGTCTGTCCCTCCAACTTTGTCTATATTACTTCCAAGATATGTGTAAGATTCTACATCTTTTAGTGGTGTTTCTTCAAGTTCAACCTTGTTATCATTTCTTGCATTTATTCTCATAATCTTTGTCTTTTCCCTGTGTATTTTCAGGCCCACTTGTCGTGACCTCTCATCGAGAACTTTCATTTTCTCTTGCATCTGATTATGGTTATGGGACAGAAGAGCCAAGCCATCTGCAAAATCCAGATCATCATGCTGTTTAGTCAAATTCCACTGGATTCCATTTCTGTTGTGTGATGTCAATGTTTTCATAACCCAATCTATTGCTAGTAAGAAAAGAAATGGAGACAAGAGGCATCCCTATCTCACTCCTGTTCTAATCCTAAACGGTTCTGTAAGTTGTCCTTCATGAAGAACTCTACATGTCATGTCTTCATAGGTCTTCTTTATTAAGTTAATGATCTTCATGGGAACTCCATAATGCCTCATCAATTTCCAAAGCGATTCCCTGTCTACACTGTCAAATGCCTTTTCATAGTCCACGAATCCGATGTATAGCGGTGAATTCCATTCCAGACTTAGTTCAACTATTATTCTCAATGTGGCTATCTGGTCTGTACAGGATCTATTTTGTCGAAAACCTGCTTGTTCATCTCTCAGTTGCTTGTCTATGGACTCTTTTAATCTCTCCAGGATGATTCTGTTTAATACTTTTGCTGGCACTGATAGTAACATTATTCCTCTATAATTTGTGCACTCTTGTAAATTTCCCTTCTTAGGCAACTTGACCAGATAACCTTCCTTCCATTCTGCTGGTATTTCCTCTCTCTCCCAAACTTTGCCAAGTAGTTTGTATAATATCTCTGTAGAGGTATCAATATCTGTTTTGATGGCCTCTGCTGGAATGCAATCTGGATCAGCTGCTTTTCCATCTTTCAGAAGCTTTATGGCTTTCTTTATTTCTTCTCTACTTGGTCGTTCACAGCTGATTTGTAGCTCCTCTTCTGCTGGCTGGATGTCTGGGGGATTAGTTGGAGATAGTCTATTGAGAAGTTCTTCAAAATGTTCTGTCCATCTCTTCATTTGTTCTTGTATATTACTAAGCAATTTTCCAATCTTATCTTTTATGAGGCCATTTGCTTGCTTATATTTCCCTGTTAGCTTCTTTGTGTTGTTGTACAGGTCCCTCATATTTCCTTTTGCTGCAGCTTCTTCTGCTTCCCTTGCCAAATCATCAATATATTTCATCTGGTCTCTTTTGATGTTTCTTCTTACTTCTTTGTTTGCTTCTATGTACACTTCATGAGCCTTGGCTTTGGAGCTTCTGGTTTTGCTTCTGTTTAAATCTGCTTTCTTGTTTTTCCTGTCTTCTATCTTGCTAATGGTTTCTGTTGTTATCCATGCTTTGTGCTGATGTTCTCTTTTTCTCAGTACTTCTTCACATGTCTCGTTCCATACATTTTTTACTTGTTGCCAGTGGTCTTCCGTATCTGTTTCATCTTCCAGCTGTTCGAGTACTTGGTATTTGTTGGATACTGTGATTGAAAATTTTTCTCTTATTTCCTGATTTCTTAGATATCCCACATTATACTGTTGTCTATAGCTATATGCTGTTGTAAATTTCTTGAGTTTTAATTTTGTTTTAGCCAACAGAAGATGGTGGTCTGATACAACATCTGCTCCTCTACATACTTTCACATCATGCAATGATGACCTAAACTTCTTGCTTATGCATATGTGATCAATCTGATTCTCAGTTCTGTGGTCTGGTGATATCCATGTTGCTTTATGTATTCTTTTATGTGGAAATATGCTTCCTCCTATAGCTAGTTGATTTGAAGCACAGAAGTTTGCTAATAGTTCCCCATTCTCGTTCATCATACCTAATCCCTGCTTTCCCATGATTTCTTCAAAGCCAGTGTTGTCTGTTCCTATTTTCGCATTTAGATCCCCCATCAAAATTGTGATGTCCTTTCTTTTCTTATTGTCCAAGACACTTTGTAGTATGGTGTAAAAGTCTTCTTTCACAGATTCTTCTTTATCGTTTGTTGGTGCATAACACTGAATGATGTTTATATTTACTTTTTTTTGGCTGATTTAAACCTTGCTGTTATAATTCGGGGACCCATTGCTTCCCATTCTATAAGTGCCTTCTGTGCTTCCTTGGACAGCATTAGAGCCACCCCTTCACTGTGGTGGGCTTTTTCCTCCTCATGCCCTGAGGACAACACCATTTCTCCTGTGATCAATCTCTTCTTCTCTATGCCTTTCCACCGTGTCGCGCAGAGACCAAGGATATCAATCCTGTAATTTGACATTTCTGCTGCTACCTGTGCAGTTTTCCCTTGTTCACACAGAGTGCGAGCATTCTAGGTGCCAATCCTGGAGATTTTCCTAAACGAAAAAAGGTTAGTCGGCAATCCAGACTCCTTTCGGCTTTCTCTAGGTTGCTTCATGCGCCTCCTTTCCAGAGGCCCTTCTTCTGTCTTGGGCGGCTGAGTTGATTTATATTCTTTATTTGACTTGTCCATGTTTGTTGAAGTTTTTGTGGTAAAAAGTTTTTTACGGGATGGGGTAACCAGCCCCATGCACAACCCTCCTTAGTCGTTTTTTACGACATGCCTGTTAGGGTACAGTGTTACTATTCTTTGCTCCCCTTTCGGGCCCCGGTAACACACGGGTGGAAATCGATGAAGTTATGGTATAAATCGCGTTGATACTGGAGATGTTTTTCGATCAGTAATCTAATATTGAAGATTTGTTCTGAGGTACTTCTTTTTGGTCTAAAGCCAGCCTGTTCCTCGGACAAGATGTCTTCTGATTTCTGTTTTATTCTGTTCAAAAGTATCCTTAACATCACTTTACTTGGATGACTAATAAGGCTAATGGTTCTGTAATTCTTGCACATTTTTAGATTTCCTTTCTTTGGTAGCGGTATTACTAATGACTGCACCCACTCTTTTGGCCATTTTTTAGTACTCCATATCTTCTGGCAAATTGTTGTCATGATTTTTACTATATCTGGTCCTCCATATTTCAAGAACTCTGCTGGGATATTTATCCACACCCGGTGACTTCCCTCCTTTCATCGAACATATAGCCTCTTCCACTTCTTCCCGTAATATTGCTGCATTTCCGAGTTCCCTCTTTTCACACTTAAAGACAAATAATAAACTAAAATAAAATTTTTAATGGCCAACAAATGGCTGTTAAAAGAAAAGAGCAACAATGGCTGCCCACTATAAGGTCGTATGCTGAACATGCAGAATCTCATCTGATCTGTAATGCTCATGTGACATAGCATTTTATGTAACAAAATGGAAGTTAATTCTCTTTATTGTGACATTTGGTTTATATAAATTAGATGGATAGGAGTGAAGAAACAACGTTAAAAATATGGAGTGACTTTTCAATCATCGGAACAATTATGTACAGTATTCTAGCAAACAGGCAGTTGTATAAAAACGTATAACTAAAAACTGTTTACAACTTTAAAGGAAATTAAATTCTAGACAGATACCACCTCCCAGAGAGAAGACAAGATATACATAAAGAAGTAAAGCAATTACCACCACATACCTACTTAACAACATCCGAAGTACAAATAATATTAGTTTTGCTCCAACTATGAAGCTGAAAGAATTGTACTGGAAACAGCCGTATACTATCTGAAGACTGTATTTGATGCTTTTCCCTCAAAGGCTCAAAACATTGTCATTTTTACTGCCCTTCAAACTCTGGAGGGCAGTGGACATTGTAGAACTGAATTAGCCAAACTAATCCTAGATGCTGATCAGCTTATCACTTCCTATGGCATCAGAATAGTTATGCAGTGGATCCCTGGTGACTCAAATACACCAGGTAATGACAGAGCAGACAGATTAGCAAAGAAGGGAACAAGACTCCAAATAGCCAAATCACTATTATGGACAACAAAGAAACTTGGCTAACAGATGGGCCATGGGAAACCCCGGAGAGAGGTTTACAGACATATGGCCATTCTGAAAATAATGGCCATCTTAGAAGGAGGGATCAGAGCACCATTTTTCAGCTCAGAACACAACACATACCACTCAATAATCACTTGAACAGAATCCAACCACAACACACTCCAGAGTGCCAGAAATGTAACTATGCCTACGAAACTGTTGACCACCACCTCTTTGAGTGCCCAGCACTAGATGATGTTAGGAAAATGCTCCTTTCTCTGAGGCCAGATAAGTGGAACATTATCCATATGGAGAAACAATGCAACTTACAAAAACATAAAGATATCACTACATGGCTTTGGGCTGAAGGGTGATAGCCCAAGGGCCGCTGGATCAATAACAACAAGGAAATTAAGATCTAATTGTAACAAACTAAACATAGTTTTCTTAAACTACGACATGGTTACATCCAGACCCGACCTAACAATAAGAAAGCCACATATGATGATATAACAACTGGAAAAAAAAAACCATGCGTGGAAAGGCAGGAAGATGGACACTCAAACAGGAAGAATATAACATAACTGAGGCAGATAAACATTCAAGCAGGAAGAATAATGCATCTCTGAGGCACAGAGACAAACTCATGAATAACAATTAATAGATTACTAAGAATATTCAAACAGGAAGAACAAAACACCACCGAGATATAAAGACATACACACATGAAGAACAAAACACCACTGAGATATAGAGACATACACACAGGAAGAACAAAACACAACCGAGATGTAGAGACATACACACAGGAAGAACAAAACACCACCGAGATATAGAGACATACACACAGGAAGAACAAAACACCACCGAGATATAGAGACATACACACAGGAAGAACAAAACACCACCGAGATGTAGAGACATACACACAGGAAGAACAAAACACCACCGAGATATAGAGACATACACACTGGAAGAACAAAACACCACCGAGATATAGAGACATACACACAGGAAGAACAAAACACCACCGAGATGTAGAGACATACACACAGGAAGAACAAAACACCACCGAGATGTAGAGACATACACACAGGAAGAACAAAACACCACCGAGATATAGAGACATACACACAGGAAGAACAAAACACCACCGAGATATAGAGACATACACACAGGAAGAACAAAACACCACTGAGATATAGAGACATACACACAGGAAGAACAAAACACCAAGATATAGAGACATACACACAGGAAGAACAATATATCAAGGCTGAGAACATTCAAACAGGAAGAACAAAGTAAGAGAAATTCACACAACACATCACAGAGGCCACAAAATCCAAACAAGCGGATCATCGTCACTTTCGCTCCTTATGGAGCACGGAGTCACCACTGTAGCTGGTCCCCCTTGCAGGAAGCCTGCACCAAGCAGCCACAAGCTGTAGAAGCGGTGGTTTCTGTGGTATTGAATTTTACATGATGCTGATAGCCTCACGCACGACTTCATATTAGTCACCTTGTACGACATGGAAGGGGGGTGGTGGTGCAGTAGTCCTAGTTTTTCGCTGTTTCTTCAGAGACCCCCGGGAACTTCTCGGGGCTCTCTGGTAATGCACTCTGATAATTGCAACATGCACATGAGTACAGGACTAGTATTATAAATGTAACACGCAAGTATCATACGAATCAGGTTGTCTTAGCTTTATTGAAATATTATCTGTTAACGTTCAACTCGGTAACAGAGAGTATGGAATAATTCAGATGATACTCAATTTGTTAAGACACACTTGCTCAATCAGACTCTCCTGAATGGAATATCCAGGAAGACATAATCTATTCTGTTAGAGTCACTTCACTAGATACAACTGCCAGGAAATGAACTGCTGGATTACAATCACTGTTTCATAACAACAGCTCAACATGTAACTCCTGCAAAATGTCCTTATCCAGCTGTGACAGTTGACAGCATCCCTAAATGTCTTTAATGAGTGACTTCCATTGTCAGTTTCTCCTTCAATCATGTTCTAGGTCTATGGTCATACCGACTTATGCCTTACTGAGGGTCGGGTGGCTAAGAGGTATGGCGTCCACCTCTAATTCTGAAGGTACTGCGTTCAGCTCCCAGTACAGGGAATATATTTTGTGGATATTTTTTCAGAACCAGTGGATTCTAATGATGTTAATCTCCACCTTGATCTCATAGGTAGTGAGATCGGATGCCTAGCCTTCTTGGATAAGGGTAAAAAAATAGGAGGTCCCGTGCTCAAGTTCCACGTTAAAAATCCCTCAGCAGTTGGAAATCGTAAAGAGTAGGCAACACGACGGCTGCTACCCTGGCAAAAATTTACAAAATTAGGAAAGCCTACCCACCACAAAAATATTTATAGAATCTGTAATTCCTGCATACACACACTGGGATCCTCACCGGTGCTATGGAGTTTGTGTACTTTGCTGAGATTCTCCTTGTGTGATCTAAGGAAGGAGATTGGAGCACTGATGGAGTTGTCCGTGAGCAATGAAGATGGTCTTAAAGCCAAACCAGACAGACTTTAATGCAATTTCCTAACATTTCAGAGAATCTCTTTTTTTTTTTTTTAAATAAAGCATGCAATCACTAACTAGACAAATGAAAAGAAAGATAAGTATTAGGCTCTCTGAAGATCTGACTGTAAAGGAAAAAGGCTGCCTCACTAAATGAAAGAGATGGTGCTATGTTTAAGTTGTGATTCTGTGTGTGTGTTGGTTTGTTTTTGTGCCAATACTCCTGCTCTACCCTTTACACTGTTAATCAGGCTTACACATTGTATGACTCTTCAAAAGCATTTCTAATAAATTAGAATTCATCTGAAAATTTCCATTTATGAAACTTCATAGGTATCTTCTGTCTGAGATTTATCAATATAATTCTCATACCAGGATGTTCTGTCTACCTCAGCTAATGTGCACTCATGATAACCAAGCTGAGATGAGCTTGTATGACGTTGTCATTTGCCAGTAATTCCAACAAATATAATACGAAGCTGACCTTTTCTGACATGCCATTTGCCATCACCATGGCCGTAGCTACCCGAGTAGCCTGTTGCAAGTCATTGGCTGCTCCTGTGGTCACTTTTTCTGGCCCATATATCAACTCTTCTGCAACTCGGCCTCCCATGCTGGTATCTATAGAGGCTTTCAGCTGGGACACTGTTCTGTTGTAGATTTCTTTTTCATCAATAAATGAGGTCTGAAAGAAGAAACATACTTGATACATTCATCTGAGTGGAACTGAAAGGGTAAGAAGAATTTTACTGAATAATACACTGTACCAAAAACAGAGTGGTTAGAGCGCTGGTCTTTCGTGGCAAAGGTGTCAGGTTCGATTCACAGTATCTACACACTCCAGTCTACCTAGCTGTAAATTGGTACCTGACATTGAGTTAGGGAAGGAAAAGGCAGCGAGGAAGGAAACTGGTCACCCCACCTCTCGATGCTAGACCTAGTACAATGAAGTCTCTAACACTTCACTCCCTGATGGCAGTATCTGTTATGGAATTAACTTTTACCAAAATCAAAAAAAAAATAAACACAATTCTAATTTCATGTTCTCATCTCAAGCATTATGTCACGTTCTAAGTGTTCAAGAAAAAATATATATAGAATATTTAATATGTCCAATAATAACACCACCAAATCAACCAAGTCCCATGTCTGCATTCAAGACTGGCTGAAATGCATCTATCTCTTAACATTTCCTGTATTGCTTAGATCAGTGGTGGCCAAGCTAAGGTTGGCCGAGGGCCAGATTATGGTAAAGGATAACACCCGAGGGCCAGACCTATAAAATCCTTAAAAAATAACGTTCTGATATTTAGTTATATATATATATATATATATATATATATATATATATATATATATATATATATATATATATATATATATATCTATATATATATATACATATATATCTCTACACACATATATATATATATATACATATATACATACACATACATATATACATACCTACACACATATATAAATATACATACATACATACATACATATACATATATATATATATATATATATATATATATATATATATATATATATATATATATATATATATATATATATATATATATATATATATATATATATATATATATATATATATATATATATATATATAATGAACCACGTACAGAAAGCAGCGGCAAGCAACTGTACTGCACATCTGCCAAGACATGTATACCAGTCTTCGAACTGAAATTACTGTTTAAAAAAATATAATGAATCTGATGTTTTAATATGTTTTGTAATTTGTAATTTGACATGTAATTATTTATTTCAAACATACATTTGTGTGTTATTTCATTGTGAAGAGTGAGGCTTCAATCAACAATAAGAGGCCGACCAAAACAGGTTGGCGGGCCGGTCAAAACAGGTTGGCGGGCCGGATCTGGAACGCGGGCCGTAGTTTGGCCACCGCTGGCTTAGATGGTAGGTAGTACCCTTACCAGATACTGCCATTGGTGAATAGAAAGTTACATTTCACTATACCAGGTCTCATCTTTATGAGGTCGGGTGATTGGTTTTCTTGCTTGATGCCTTTGCCGTACCTAACTCAAGAGCAGAGCCAGATATCTATTTACATCTGGGTAGATTGCAGTTTTTCAACCGTATACATTCACAGGCCTGGTAAGAGAAAGTCGGGACAAGGGACTGCCCAGGTTGGACCTGAGACTTTGTAGTTCAGGGCTGGTATATTCAGACAAAGTTTTTATTTCATTTTGACCCAATTTATATTTTATTAATCCTCAGTTTTCTTTACAACTATATATAACACTAACATACTTTAAAAAAAAAAAACAACTTGGGAAAAGAAACCATCCTTAAACTTTAACACTTTAGGAAAACTCACAGCAACAGAAAATCTGGAGTGTCAAACATGGGAAAACTGCAACATTCTTTAAGAGTTAACTATTTACAAATGTAAATGCGTGTTTGTGAACCATACAGACTTGATACTTTCTCACAGGTGTTTAAGTTTGTTCTTCTTCTTCACACTTTAACTCCCCAAGGAGAACAGCCCCCGCCCCCCCCCCCCCCCCCCCACCCCCCCCACACATGAACGCCAAGTCCTCCTGCCCTATGCCACTAGACCATGGTCTTTTCATGCCCTCTTCAATCCCTCCCCACTGTGGTCTCCAGCCCTCCTCCCCACATATTAACTGGTTTTCCTCCATCTCTCCCACACCGGGGACTCCAGAACTAGCACTGCCCAACAACGTCATCAACGGGCTCCCCTAATGCATGTCCTACCCATCTGCAGGGTCCTCCTCTCATCTCCCGTTCCACCGGCACCTGCCTAGCCCATCATCAGCGATCCGGCCACACCACTCCAATCTTTCTATTCTATGCAAGCATCCATCTATGAAAGTCTGCAGCCTTTTTGTTGTTGTCTCTGCTGAAGAGAAACAGTGACAAGAAGCATCCCTGTTGCACTCCAGTTTTTATCCCAAATGGTTCTGCAAGCTGTCCCCTATGAATAACCATGCATGTCATGTCTTCTTAATTTTTGTTTACTAAGTTAATATCTCCACAATGCCTCATCAACCTTCAAAATGCCCCCCTCATAGTCCATAAATCCAATGCAAAGAGGTGAGCTCCACTCCAGACCCTGTGCACTACTATTCTCAATGTGGCCATCTGATCTGCACAGGGCCCGCTTTGCTCAGTTGTCTGCCCATGAACTCTTTTAATCTTTCCAGGATGATTCCCATGTAACATCACTTCTCTGTAATCTGTGCACTCTTGCAAATCTCCCCTCCAAGGCAACCTAACCAGACATCACCCCTTCCATTGCGTCTAAGTATGTTCACAAATTTTTTTGGGTCCTCCGAATACTTTTGATAAACACTGCTCTCTTCTTGCTTGTAGTAAGAGATCTTTCTCTGCTTGTTCAGCTCTGTCAGTAATGTTACTCAAACATGGAAGTTTTCCAATTTTGTAACTGGGATTCCTTCCAGTAGGACACATAAAAACTTTCCAAATAGTATGTCATGTGCCTCTATCTCCCATTTTCCTTTCATTCTGGAGTTAAACCTCAAATGTCAGTTTCTTTGTAATGCTGTCATGTACGTAAGCCATACCGAATTACAGCATTTAACAATCTTAAAACTGCCACAAACTGCACACAGCTCAAAAATTGTCATAACAGGCATATGTTAGACATGCAATTACGCTTTCAACTGTCAGTCACATGCTAGTCACATAAAAAACAAATATACATACATGACCTAAAGACTGGCCCCTGGGTATAATGGTCACTTTGTGCAGTGGCGTGGCGTCTTTGGTGTAGTAAGCTACCAGAGTGTGGCCAGCCTCATGGTAAGCTGTCAACCAGTTTGTTTCTTCATCAGGAATTCTGTTCTTTCTCTCAGGACCTGTTATGGTAACTCATATGTTTACATATTTAGCAATGAGTTAGCATGAATGATGTCTTTGCAAATAAATGCACAAATGAATGCTTAAAGTATGATCGTCTGTGTGTAATGATGTAATGCCATTTTATGCCACTGCTTTTAAGGGGAGAAAGTGGTGGGGAGAGGGCACTTCAATTTTGAATATTTGACAATGGATCACAGGATCACAGACAGTATGGAGCATGGAGAACTTTTGTGGTATGAGGAAGTTTTCAGGAGCAGATGAAAACAGTCTAGAGAAAAGAACAGTGGGAAATAATAAGAAACAGTCCATCAAAAATTAAGAATAAGTAACTTAAGGGGAGGAGCGGGAGATAAATTTTGGTTGAAATAAAAAAAATAAGGATTTTGGGATTAGTCCATTTTCTGATACTTTAGCATCTCCTGAATCTAAATATAACAGAATTAAATGTCAAAACGCATTCTAACAATATGTATTTTGACTTTGAAAAAGGTATGGTATGGAGAGATTTTCTCAAACTCGAGAAAATGTCTAATTAGACCTAGTTTCTTCCATAGCAACCAAGCTTACACCCCTACGTATTATATACATCATTGGATTCGCCTAGATCTGGGGAATCCTGTGATGTAGTTCATTTATTTAGGTAACAAAATTTATACCCGCCAAAATCGAGAATTTATAGGTCGCGTACTTTACCGATTATTTCTATATATGGAAATCGTCAGGTGTTCGTTGACATCGGCTTTTTCTGTGTAGGTAGAGCACACTATTCTAAACTGTTCATTGGCTGTGTGAATCCACGTGACTTGTAACCGCGGTGTTTACACTATGGTGTCGGATTCATAAATTCTGTATATACATTTAATTAGTCTCATTTTTCGCAACTTTTTCTGTGAAAATGCCTCGAAAAAAGAATAGCTTTCGTCATCTAAAACTGGAAAGAGCCAGAGCGAAGCGATGGAACCAAGACAGTGCAGGTAAAAGTCGCTAATTTTGTTATGGTAATGGTACACAATTAATCACTTGTAGAAAGCCAGGCAGTCGCATGTGGTGAGGTCACATAAAAAAACATTTACACATATTTGGTTTTGATTTACTCTGTTAGGACTGAGTAGAGGGGGGAAGAAGGTACTGTATTTGGATATTGGAAATCTGACTTAATTTTCTTGAATTAATACATATGTCCTAATTATAACCCAAAAAGGGTTCAATGATATACTTTTTTAAAAAAAGTCTCATGTGAATAAGCTATTAGTTAACGCATTGGCAGTAAAGAGTGATCATATTTTTCTGGTTTGACAAAATAACATGATTCCACATTATACGATAAATTATCATGGTATTTATAAGCATGTGACATGTTTCTTGAGCTGTGATTATTTCTTTCTGTACTTTTTTCAGGACCATACGGTCCCCCCTAATGAGCCTAGTCTGCCTGAGGTTATACTGTCAGCTTCAGCTGTAAATGAGGGAGCCAGCACAAGCTCATCTACAACAACTTCTACCTCTTTATCCCACAGCACTCCATGGTTCTGTAAAAAGCTGGAACTAAGTGCCTCATCGGAGCAAGAAGCTTCAACACCTAACATTACGGTCTCCAGAACTATAGTTGATATGTCTGATATGTAACCTTGTTAGTCAGGTTGCATGTCCAGAATGCTATGGGAAGCTGTCTGCAGAAATTAATAATAAGGCCAAGAGAGGTCTTGTTCAACACATCAAAGTGAATTGTTGTGTTTGCAACAAAACCGTAACATCAACGTACACATCATCAGTTGATGAACATAATTCATTCAGTGTGAACAAAGTTGCGGTTCTATCATCGTTGTTATCAGGAATGGGACCCTATAAATTTAACTACTTTGCACAGAACTTGGATATGCCTGGCCTGCATCAAAAAAATTTCAACGCAATTGCACAAAAATTTTATTTGCAAACACCAGAACTCGCAAAATTAATATTTGATCACGCTGCTAAGCTCACACGCGTAAACTGTACTCAGAGCAATTAACCATATCATGAAGATATTATGGATATTGGAGTCAGTTTTGATGGCAGCTGGCTCACAAGGGGCCACAGTTCAAAAATTGGTATTGGTTGTGTGGTGGAGATCTTGACAGGTCTTGTTATATATAGATGCCCATGTGCTTTCAAAAATGGTGAAGATGACATAAAGATGGAAGAACTGAGGGCAGCACTAGAGAAAATCAAGATGGGCAAAGCAGCAGGGCATGATGGTATAACACCAGAAATGGTTAAGTACATGGGAGCATCAGGCGACCTATTACTCTTAAAGGTCCTACAGGCAGCATGGTGCAACAAGACCATACCAAAGGATTGGGAGATTGCCATCATAACACCAATTTTCAAAAAGGGTGACAATCGACAATGTGGAAACCATAGAGGCATATCCCTTCTCAGTGTCCCTGGTAAAATCTACTCTAGAATCCTAGAGCAGAGACTCCGACGCCTAGCTGAGCCACAATTGGATGAGGTCCAGTGCGGATTCCGAGCAAACCGAAGTACTCAAGACCTAATCTTCACACTCAGACAGCTGAGTGAAAAGGCCCTTGAGTATAAGAGTGAGATCCATCTTTGTTTCATAGATCTGAAAAAGGCGTTTGACAGGGTCCCCGGGAGCACACTTTGGGACTGTTTGGCAAGGAAGAATATTCCAGCACCTCTGATTCATGCTATACAGAG
This sequence comes from Oreohelix idahoensis, assembly GCA_024509875.1. NCBI lineage: Eukaryota > Metazoa > Mollusca > Gastropoda > Stylommatophora > Oreohelicidae > Oreohelix > Oreohelix idahoensis. Next base: position 124,875 of record JAMPIV010018581.1, on the reverse strand, counting down.
CTTCTACAAGTCTTGCAGAAATTATGTGAGGACAGCAACCCATGAGTCAGAAGACTTACGGACCACCACTGGTGTAAAACAAGTTGATATCCTATCACCCTAACTCCACAGACTCCTCATGCACGCCGTCATCAAGGCATGTAAGGAGAGAGAACAAGAAAGTATTCAGTGGGGTACTGGAAGATGAGACAGGTCTATATTTCGGAGCTGGCATTTGCTGATGATGTTGCCCTGATTGCTAAATCAGAAGCACATCTCCAATCCAACCTGCAAGTCTGGAAGGAAGAGCTGGAGAAGAGAGGGATGGTCATAAGCAGCTCTAAAACAAAATCCATGGTGATATCACGAGAAGAAAGAAAACATCAGATTAAGTTGGGAGAACAGGTCCTGGAGCAGGTCGACCACTTTAAATATCTCGGAGCTATTATAGACCGAAAGGGAGGCATCAAAGAAGAGTTGGCCACTCGGAAAGCAGCGGCTGGGAGACTTTTTCAGGCCATAAATCGTGGATTCCTCAGCAAGAAAGAGGTTGGTAAGAAATCGAAGATGGCTGTATACCGCTCCACCTATGTCCCAGTCTTGACATATGGATGCGAGTCGTGGGCAATGACTACAACCCACAAAAGCCAGATCCAAACCTCAGAAATGAGGTATCTGAGGAAAGTGGTTGAAGTAACAAGAAGAGACATGGTCCGCAACCAGACGATCCGTCAAGGCCTAAAATCCCATCCGCTGCAGACCCAAATAGAACAGTCCCAACTAAGATGGTTTGGCCATGTCTGCAGAATGGGAGAAGATCGGCTACCACGACAAGCATGGGAAACAAAGAGCCAGGGATCCAGACCTCCAGGACGACCCAGAGTCCGCTGGGAGGACAACATTAGACAATCTTTGAAGGACCGACAACTAGAATGGAACCAGGCCAGGAAGAAGACATCTGATAGAATGGTCTGGCGCTCTCTCTTCCAAACCTCTACACCTCACGGTAGAAGGGGAATGACTAAGTAAGTAAGTAAGTGCTTTCAAAATACTGTCAGACATGTGCTACAACTGGTTCTTGGCACCAGAAGGAAGCCCCGGGAAACTTCAGCAAATGGAAAGAGGAGCATGTGAAGCAAGGACGTGATATAAATTTTGAAGGTATTTACTTTTGAATCTTATTTTTTGTTTCTCCTTCTCCTTGTCTAAAGATTTAAACTGATGTAATTTTTATTTCTTCATAAGTATCATTTTTAGTAACATATTTTATTACTTACATGTGTTTGCTTTGCTTCCATTGTACAACATTTGCTTCTACATTGTAAAGGAAAGTGTTCAATGCTTGCTTACATCATTATTTTAAGTGTTACTAATTCATATCTTTTCTTCTTTCTAGGAAGTTCAGGTGTGATGGAGGCTGAGACAGCTAGTGTTTTATGGAGCCGGTCTGTGACATGACACAAATTTCGCTACACCACCATGTTAAGTGATGGTGATAGCAAAGCATTCAATCAGATCATGGCAATTAAACCATACAGCCCTGAGGAAGCTGGATATGCTGCCAGTGTGTTCTGAATGACAAGTAAGTTATTTTTTTTTTGCTGTGGTATTACATACTTATTTAATTATATTCTAATAATTTCAAAAAATGTGATTTTATAGAAATCTATTTTTCTCATCCTAATTTTCTTATAACTTCCAAACTTCTGAATTAATTGACATGAGAAATGGCACATATATTGTCCATAATCTTGTAAAACTTTTGTTAGATCGATTTTTAAGTATCTGATTAAACTTTTGATTTATTGCAAAAAGTAATGTAAAATTTAGCAAAATTTGTTAGTATTTTTAGATGTCTCAATTCAAAGTCCTACAACTTTTTTTTGTATTAAAGGTATCAAAAATCCAATCTGCCAAACCTTTTACAATGTAATGATAAACGTTGTGTTTAAGTTTGGTATTCATAGCTTAACAAATAAAAAAGCCTTAGCAAATTGAAATAGAACAAAGAATCCAATATTGCTCAGCTCTTAAACGGCAGAAAACTGCACTAATAAAAGGAAGGAAATTAGGCACAAATCTAAACAGAAAGCCTGACAGGAAGCTGCAGAGGAAGCTGGCTATGCTGCCAATATGTTCTAAATGTAAGCAATTTTTTAGGGGTAGTATTACATACTTATTTCTTCTTCTTCTTCTTCTTCTTCCGTCCTTAGCCAACGACCGGCAAAGCAGTCAGTGGCCATTACGCCTAGTGGCGTCTTAAGGGCAACAGCGAATAGATTTTCTTTGCCGTTGTTCCCATCACGCCTAATGGCGTCTTTAGGGCAACGACAAATCAATCCGTTTGCTGTTGTTTCCGTAATCAAAGTGACTGGCAAACGGGTGATCAGCCCGTTGGGACATACTTATTTAATTTTAGTCTATTTATGGAGAAAAATGCGATTTTCTCAAAATCTATTTTTCTCATCCTAATTTTCTTATAACTTCCACACTTATGTATTAATTGACATAAGAATTAGCACATATATAGCCCATAATCTTTTAAAACTTTTTGTCTGATCAATTTTAAGTATCTGATTAAACTTTTGATTTATTGCAAAAAGTAATGTAAAATTTAGTCAAATTTGTTACTATTTTTAGACACTATATTCAAAGTCCTACAACTTTTTTTGTATTAAAGTTATCAAAAATCCATCAGATATAAAAGTTTTACAATGTAATGATAAATGTTGTGTTCAAATTTGGTATTCATAGCTGAATAAATAAAAAAGCCGTAGCAAATTGAAATAGAACAATAGAATCCAATATGGCTGCCATTTCTATGGCAACCAGTGGTGCAGTGCCATCAAACTCTTCATTTTGCGTATCTAGTATTGATATAGGTTAAGTCTGTATGTATCTAGTATTGATATAGGTTAAGTCTGTGCGTATCTAGTATTGATATAGGTTAAGTCTGTACATTTTCATTGAAATCCAGCAATTAATAACGAAAATTGCATTTCAGTGTAGCTCCTCCCCTTAAGGAGAAAGTGCATTAAAAAAAACAACAAGAACAAAAAAAGTGTCACAAGGAGAAAGTGGGAAAAAAAGAGAAACTGTCTTAAGGAGAACGTGGAACAAAGGAAGCATGTTATAAAAAGAAAGTGGGCAAAAATAGGGTGTCATAAGGAGAAAGTGGAAAAAAGAGTGTGTGTCATAAGGATAAAGTGGGGGAAAAAAGTGTCATAAAGAGAAAGTGGGGAAAAAAAAGAGAAACTGTCCATAAGGAGAAAGTGAAAAAAAGAGTGTGTGTCATAAGGATAAAGTGGGGGAAAAAAGTGTCATAAGGAGAAAGTGGAAAAAAAAAAGAGAAACTGTCCATAAGGAGAAAGTGGGAAAAAAAGGAGTGTGTCATAAAAAGAAAGTGGGCAAAATGAGGGTGTCATAAAGAGAAAGTGGAAAAAAAGAGTGTTACAAGGAGAAAGTGGAAAAAAAAGAGTGTGTCATAAGGAGAAAGTGGAAAAAAGAGTGTGTCATAAGGAGAAAGTGGGGGGGAAAAAGAGAAACTGTCCATAAGGAGAAAGTGGAAAAAAAGGAGTGTGTCACAAGGAGAAAGTAGGGACAAAAAAAGAAAAGAGAGTGAGTGTTAAAATAAGAGAGAAAAAGAGAGACTATACCCATAATAACTTTATCCCTGGCAAACTCAAGATGACTCATTGTTACTGTCTCTCTACCATCAATCACAGCTTTCAAGGCTGCCTGGTTTACCACATTCTCTAGTTCAGCACCTGGAAGATGAAATAAACAGCAACCATTGGGTGATTCGTCCAAACAAACTTTGTTAAGATCAGACATCACGACCTTTCAGCATAGGCCTTCAACAAACTTATGCCAAAATCTTCCTATCCCGTGTTATCAGCTCAGGGTCTTCCTATGATGCCTTCCTTTTCATGTCTATCTCCAATTGTTTTAACCATGTGTTCTTCTGTCTTTTTTACCTTGGGGATTCCAGAACAAGGTCTGCCTTGTAATGCTATCAACAGGTTTCCTCAATGTGTGTCCAATTCATTGTCAGCTTCTCCCTCTCATCTCTAACCTCCACTGGCACTTGTCTGCTTCTTGTCATCAGTTTCTCAATGGTGATCTTACTTCCACCCATTCTATTCTGTGAAAGAATCAATTTATGAAAGCCTTAACTTTTGGTTGTTCTTTATGTTTCAAGGCCAGATAGACTTGACATCCGAGTTTAAAATCCTGAATTTCGTGTTGGACTTGACTTCTTTTGATCTCCATATATTTCCTAATCTGGAATGAAAGCTCCTCTTGCTGTTTGCACTTTTACTTTGATAGCACCATGTCTGGCTTTATCCATATCCAGTTCAAGAGACTAATCCCTCCTTACTGTCCAGCTGTGCTAGTGGGCTGGTTCTCTTCCACAGATTGTGTCTGCTATTACAACAGAAAATTTGACATGGAGGATGGGCCTACTATATTCGACACAAGCAAATTATGGTCACTTGCTGTAGCTTCGATATACATAATTTTTAGTACACAGCAGAATATGAAGAGTTTTACTTATATGGCTCTGTAAGTTTACTTATATGGCTAACTGAAACTTCAGTAACAAAGGCAATCACTGTGTCAGACTCTCAGTCCATGCTTCGAAAGGTTCAAAATGGTTGGCTACGGCATGAATGGAAAACATTCATAGAAGCTTCAAATCTCCAGGAGCTGGTGTGGATCTACTGCCCAGGTCATGCTGGCACCACGGTAATGAGACAGCTGACAGACTAGCATCAACAGCACCCACAGTAGGGACACTGGATATGGATAAGGGAGAGATACTGAGAACAATTAATGATCGCCTGTTGGAGAACGACACTGCAATAGATGAATCATCAAGGTTAAGGCTATTGGAATTTGGCATCAAACGTAAGGCTAGCAGAGATGGACGTATGAGAGGATGCATCCGTTGTGTATATAACCAGCGAGCTGCAGGAACAGTTAGCATTCACACTGTTTGACAAATACTGAGGGAGACTGAGCACCTATGGGTTTGCCCGGAGTGCAGTGATGTCGAATGTTCAACAATAACAATAAGTTTAAAAAAAAAAAAAAAAAATTACAATGGGAATGCAGCTTCACTCTGATAAAAACGTCTTCATAAAATGCATTCTACTTTATGATGACTTTAGTAATCTTGATTTTACAAGTTTGTGCAAGGATGTAGCTGAATGCACAGGAGTAAAAAGTTTTCAGTTGTACTGTTTAACTAAGGTGTAAATGATAACCCACCTGAAAATTCTGGACAATAATTACTAGTTTAAGTAAAGTCTGAATAATACGTACATTAACAGTTGTACTGTTTAACTAAGGTGTAAATGATAACCCACCTGAAAATCCTGTTGTGCCTCTGGCAAGCTTATCAACATCTACATCTGTGGATGAAAGATTGCATTATCAAAAATGATCATATGTGTGGTTACAGGTGAAGGATGGAAAGGTCTCTTGTTTGAATGATATTTTGTTATTGTGTATGCTTGTATGAGGTGAGTTTAAATGAATACCATTCAGGATTGGTAATGCAAGTGACGTTATTATCGAACGAACAAAATCTTTATTTGATCAGGATTACAAAAACAGACCTTTATTGCTGTTTTACATTTCTGCCGTGCAATAACACAATTCTACAAGTCATTTCAAATGAATACATTCTTAACTGAACTGTAGGCCTAAGTAGTTAATATTTATACAGCATTCAGCAATGTAACACACACACACACTCAACAATAAGTAGTTAATACTGCTTTCACCAATGTAACATACACTTACATAACTTCATGAGTAAGTAGTTCATATTAATAATGCATTCACCACTGTAACACACACATACTTACACATGTAGTCACATAGAGAGAGAAGGCGAATGGTGGATTGAGAGAATGAATACAGATTGTGAGTTACCGTATATACTTAAGTATAAGTCAAGAAATTGTTTCCCTTTTTAGACCTTAAAGAACCCCCCTCCCCCTCCCCCCATTTGACATTCAGCCCTTCTTTCTCTTATCTTTTATACTGAATTCATTTATTCTCACGTGCATTTTATATATTAATGGGGGTGATTTCAAACATTTTAAATGGGAAAGGGTTCAGCTGAAAGTGAAAATAGGTAGAAGATGAAGCTAAGGACATTGTTAAAACCTGAAATGTGTGTAAATGGTTTGTATGTGATGTTATTCTAGTTTATTTGTTTAAAAATTATGTAGTGCACTATTTTATATATTTAGTGATTTTTTATAAGGGATCATAGCAAAATTGGTGTGAACACCACTAAATGTAGTCATACTCAATGTTTTATTACTTCGTAAATGGAATACCTTGATTTTTTAAGACTAAACAGAAAATGTTATTGTCAGCAACAATAAATTATCTTTGATAAATCAAACTGTACAGTGAACTTTTTAGTTTTTTTCAATTTACAATGCAGTTTGTTTTTTATGAATACCAAACGTATTTGTGTTAATACTTACAAATATATTATAACTATCCATTTCCCTACAGTTTGATATATAATATGTGCATGTTCACAGAAAAGATTTACATACAATTTACAATAGAAGGTGGTACACTTCACTGTTTAAAATTCTTCAAAAAACAGTTCCGGCACAGGGTGGAAAACAATTACGGAATCAAAGAGTTAAGGATACTTCTTGGTGACTCTGGCCACTTGGTTGGAAAACTGCAGATCATCTGGCCAACCTGACTACAGCATATGCAAAGTCAAGCCAACTATTTCACTTGGTGTTGTCGTGTGTTACGCAATTGCCTAGTTAATACATTCATCACGTGACGTATTCTTTCCAGAACGTTGTCTCCATTACAGCTGCTCTGAACGCATCACGATTCTGGGCAAGTCGACCTGCATCAGCCAAAGACAAGTTCAGACTCTCTGTGATGTCCTGGGTCTACCGTCGTCTAGGTCGACCCCTTCCCCTTTTTCCAAGGACCATAATCTAGTTAATACACAACTGAAACTAAGGCAGAGGTATACAGGCTTGAAAAAATGCAGTACTGTTTTTGCGAAGTGTGTGTCGATGCTAACCAATCAGAACAGGACCCTACATACGAATGATGGATAAGGCTTACCAGTGTTTATTTTGGAGGAATAAAACTGACGAAACAAGGGGTAGACTTACGACTCGCATAAGAGAACGGAATGACAGACAAGGATGAGAATGGTCTCTTTTTATAGGGGATAACTTCATTTATGTGCAGGTACAAGGACATCTGGAGGGATGGAGTAGTTTTGAAGAATTTTGTACGAGAGTGTCAGTGCATCGAGAAATCCTATGGTTTTCCGATTCGAAATTCAATATAAAATCGTTAATACTATTAAAGTATTAGTCTGAGAGCATTAGACCGATATTGGATAACAATAGATGGATGGAAAGATAAACTTACAGAGAATGGAAGACTATAACTCAAAAGGCGCTCAATAGAAAAGGTGCGATGCACGAGGCTGAGGTTTGAAACAATTCTAACACAGAATCCCTCAGAGACGAAATTTTGCAGAAGTAAACCAGAGTTGCGGACCCTTGTCTTCCAATACGTACGCTCTGTGCCAATAAAAAGAACTCGCGGAGAATTAAAACTCACCTGCACAGCGTAAAGACAGATGGGAAGGAGGCGAGAGAGAGACGCCCGTGAAGCTAACACTTTGTTATCTGTAGCCGGGCAGTTCTATACTCCACCAAACGCCAGTCTTTTTTTATATTTATAAGATCCTAAGTGGGTTCGAAGGTATCAGCCAAATCAGAGGTCTAAGAGTCGGGATCAATCTGAGCTACCTGAAATAATACAGGAGCCACTGTATTGTTATCCGGACATCATCCTCAGTCCCCATCAGTGCTTGGAGGTCTTGAGGGAGGCATTAACTGAACAAACTGTGCCAGTCATAGTGAAGACAGACAAATTACTTCAAAGCTGAGTACAAGTATATGTTAAATTCATGCAACCAAATGAGAAATCCAGGACAGTTTATGATGAAAGTATTAGTCTGAGAGCATTAGCCAAGAACATAGACTAAAAGACAGTCAGAAACTTTGTTTCAACAGAAGTGAAAATTCCCAGGAAATACTTTTTCGTTAATAACTAAATTGAATTAGAAAATCACCATTCTTCAGATTTTGTAAAAATTGTATTTATTGAATATCATCATCATCCATTCACATTTCACAAGAAGCCAAGATAGATGTACATACTAAATTCAAATCAAATTGTACTCAACTGACTTATTACCTTTATATTGTTACAGTTGAAGTTCATTTTTTGATTATCATAGGAGGTCACTTAGCTAAGAGGCAATTTAAGGTCTGACTTTAATCTGAATATATTATCTAAAGCAGATTCTTGTGATACCAGTGTTCTTCTCTGACACTGGGACTTGACCCATTCAAGGCAGAATCCTATTTCTGTTCTTCCAGTACCACTACTGACATTCTTCTTATAAAACCTTACGCTACAGGTGTTCAACCAAAGAAACAGTAGTTTGTCCTAATGATGCAGGAAAATCTGTGCTGTATTCACATTTTAGTCTCCTACCCAGTGGGCAGGCATAGAAGCTTTGATAAATGCCATCAAGATTCAAGAGAAAGAAATTTCTCATGTCACGGCACTGATCACTTGGGCATCTACATCAAGTCCTTATGACTTCCAAAGGTTGAAATAACATTTGTTATAAAGATTATAGAGAGCAGTGGAGGACCATGTCTGCTGATGCTTCCACCATGGCACCCCTACGACCCATGACGGGTTACGGGTTGAGATGAGATGATGATAAAGATTATTGCACGAAGATTAATTTTTAAAATAAAAGCAATAACTTGTTCATCGTGATGGTTTAGATTCATTTATTTTGTTCCATTCTGTTGTTTTTTTCTTTTTTGTGTAATGAATATTAAGTATGCAACATTTCACTTGTACAGTATGTACTCTTTAGTATAAACATACATATTTTAATATGGTATAGACTAGGGTTCCCATTCGTCCCGTTTTTCCCGGGACAGTCCCGTTTTTTAATAAAATGTCCCGGTGTCCCGAATTTATTCCAAATGTCCCGCTTTTTAAGGGTCCTTCCTAAAAAAAAAATCTTTGGGTAACAGATTTTATTCCGTGTTTTAGTAGTGTTACTTTATCAATTTCCGGTTACAGTGGACCCTCGGTTTGAATCTCGAACAAAAATTCGAAAGTCGACCAAAACAGTGTTCAGTGAGCATCTACCAAATGATTTAACTACAGGAATGCAAAAAAGTTTCTTACTACTACTGTGAGAAATCCGTTGCAAGAATTAGAAAAAGAAGGACACATAACAGTTGAAAAGTTTCAAAGCTATGCAGTAGATTTCTATGACACCTGCATTGAATATATTCAGGAGTGGTGTACACCATTTCTTACGCCTCTTCAGTCTATGGATTGGATCAATTTGAAGGGAAAGGAGTCTGTGACTTGGAAGAACATCCAAGAAAGCTACATATTCACGAAGACAGTGTCACCAAATTTTACTGTGAATGAAGAGGACTTATTTGATGAGTTTGCATGTGTGAAAAAATATTGTGAAAGCAAATTTGATGTGTGGAGTGAACTGAAGGATCAAAGTGTCAGTGAAAAATGGTGTGAGATGTTCGCTCATTTTACAAAGCAGGATAATAAATGCTGAGAACCTGAAATGCCTAGTTAGTTTTTGTTTCGCACTGCCAGGATCCAATGCACCTGTTGAACGTGTTTTTTCATTAATAAATGCGCTTTGGACAGACGAAAAAAACAGACTTAAAATTGAGACAGTGAAAGCTTTAACCATTATAAAGGCCAATTTTAAGGATTTCTCTTGTGCTGAGTTCTATGTCCAAATATCAGAAGAAAAAAAAACTTCTTGAACAGGCCCATAAATCTGATAAATATTCTGATGAATCTGAAATATAAACTTGACTATTGTGTATTTTTTAAAGGTGCGATTTTTCTAATTAAGTTTGTTTGTAATTTAGAATTCTTTTTTAAAGTGGAAGTTGTGTTAGTTAATGTGTGTATTTTTATACCAGTATCTTATTTTAAGTGCAACATATAATAAATATATAATAGATTTATTTGTGCTTTACCTTAATTTTTAACATGTCCCTTTTTTTACAAAATGTCCCGGGTTTTTTAGGTAAAAATTTGGAAATGTCCCGGTTTTTGAACAAAACATTATGGGGACCCTAGTATTGACATAAATGAAATTAATTCTGTCTGAAAACGGAGAGACACAGAGCATACACCAGCTATTTCTGATGCAGACAAGAATAATAGGCAAAATGACATACAAATGTTACATCTGATGCAGACAAGAATAATAGGCAAAATGACATACAAATGTTACAGACTTACCACAAATGTTACAGACTTACCACAAATGTTACAGACTTACCAGGATCTTTCTTGATTTTACTGATATAAAGCTCAATAATTTCTTTCCGGCCTTTTAAATCAGGCAGTGTCACTGTCACTTCAACATCAAATCGACCGGGGCGCCTCAAGGCTCTGAAAGGTAATAGTGAATATTAAACTTTAGGCAGTCTGTAACTTTTTTTTTTTTTTTAAATTGTCATATGAATAAATCATGATTGTCATATGAATAAATCAGAGACAATGACTTACATCTCTCGACTCATGTTGTCAGTATTAGTTGCAGCATGACAGTTTTTCTTGTGTGCACATTATATGCTATAAGATAAGTGCTGAATAAACAATACTTGTTGATACTTATTGGATTGAATGTTCAGTTTTCCAGAAAATATTCAAAGTTTTTTACCACAAGTTGTTCAGGATTTTCAAGCCCTCAATGGAATAGAACATTCTAACCTCACATATATACTACCTCAATAATGTGCTTTCGATCAACGTGGCCAATTCTAGAAAGTGCACCAAATATTCATCTGTAAGAACCTGGTGCTCTTGGCATAATTTTTTCTCCTTTATTTTTTTTAAATATAATTTTGCCTCGTTTTGGTGAGGCATGCCCTGTTGAGTGCGTCAGTTATATCAGGGTGCATGTCCAAACACAGAAGTCCTCATGGGCTGATATAAGTTGTTTTATTTGCAATTGTTCGTGATCAATACCTACTAGGAAGTTCAGTCAATTGTTCTCTACATGAAGATACAAGTCTGTATACCAGAATCTGAAATGCTCAGGGTAGGCCGTTTTTCAGTTTTCCGATTATTTCGGTTTTCGCCAAAAAAAATTGCCCGAAATCGCCCCAACTTAAAGTATGTACAGCTGTAGTACACCACGCTCAAGCTTCTGCAATAACTTCACTTTCTGTGCTATCGATAATGACAAATGCTTCGTTTTCTTATTCCCACTGTTATCCCCAGGAGTATATGCAGCTCTTTTCAACATTTTCACAATGAAATTAAACTCTAAATCACCAAATTAGCGAACAAATATCCAACTCAAAATCACAAGTAAGCTCAGAAATATTCACACACGTGGCTGGTAGCAGTACCGGAAAGCAACTGACCACGCTATGTTTGAACATTCGTATCACGCAGTAGCGATTACTTCAGCATATACTGTACTGAGCCTGCACGTCATGGGCCTGAAACATGATAAACTGAACATAGCACGTGGTCACTTCCTCGCATACCTGTAAAAATATCAATCAGCACGTGGCTGGAAACAGTGACGAGAGAGAACTAACCACACTTTAAACATTTGTATCATGCGGTAGCGCTTACGTCAGCCTATATTGCACCTTGCGTGTCATGGCTGGAAACGTGATAAACTGGAGATTGCGTGTTTTTGGTTCCTTGCAAACCAGTTTAAAAAAAAGTTTTTTTTTTTTTTTTTTTTTTTGGAAACCACAAGTCGCTTAAATCAGCCCAAAAATCGGTCAAAAAAACTTTTGATTTTCGGAATATTTCAGATTCGGGGATGTGGACCTGTATATCATTTTTAACTGTCTGTGTTTGGACTCCTTCATTTACATTATGAGCTATTAGCCTTGGTTTTTCTGCCCTTCATTTATACAGGTCAATATAAATAATTCTACGCATGTCCTGTCCCATCAATTTCACTTGTTCTTTGTCTACAGTTTTAATGAATGTTCTTGATGCCTCTTTTTCTGCACAATTTCACTTGTTCTTTGTATATGGTTCGAATGAATGTTCTTGATACCTCTATTTCTGCACAATTTCACTTGTTCTTTGTATACAGTTCTAATGAATGTTCTTGATACCTCTATTTCTGCACAATTTCACTTGTTCTTTGTATATGGTTCTAATGAATGTTCTTGTGAGGAGTTACTGTGATTTAGTTTTCAACAGGCTCCATTTCGTCTTCTCTTTGTAACTATAGGAGTTTGCACCTGTCTTCTTCTCTTCGTAACTATATGAGTTTGCCCATTTCTTCTTCTTTCTAGTAAATATATCGAGTGTAGTCTTCTTCTTTTGGAAATTTATTGTGTTTTCAGGAGGGATGACGGTAGGGTAAGGTTAAGACTCACACCAGTTTTCTTTTCTTTAAATTAATCGCGATCTCGTAGTCCCATTTTTGCTTTGTTTAAATTTATCGCGGTCATTTTATTGTGGTAAGCTTGAGTATTATTGAAATAACCCCTACCCAATAAATCGGGGATGGGTGATCAAACACTAACAAGGTAACGTCGAACTTACGTTAGAGCGAATCAAAACGGATTCTACTCACGGCTATGGGCAATGTTAGGTAATATGACATAGAGGAAGATGCATGCGTTCAGAACGAAGCGGGTTACTCATACGTTCTAACTTTAGAACATGAGCATGGGATATTTTTAGATTTTGCCGTATTTCTATTGGGTAGAGTGGGACGCCAAGTATGACGTAGGGCTTGGGGATTTTAAAGATATATACTCGCGCAAATTTCATTAGAGGCCTCTTCATCTGCAGAAAGTTCCGACTGTGCATCCAAGCATTATTGTCTGCTTCTAGCGGAAGAAACACAGTAATTGGTATGTCTATATTTTAAATTAGTGGGGTACTAAAAGCTAGTTTCTCGAAGAGAGCCTTAGCCCCATCTAGTATAGGTTCTTTTGGGAAATTTATTTTACACTAATGTAACTTGTAGTACCATCAATTACGATCTTCGAGGGAGTATTTTATGTAAGAGGCGCGTAGAATTATTTTTATGATAATAGCAGTATCTATGAGTGATTAAGAGTTGAGATATTGAGTGTGTGCTCTGTAATATTTAAAAGTAGATCTGTAGAATAACATGCATCTTTGAATTTGTGATAAATTACAGAATATACAGGAGTGGATTTTGTAAGCTTAATCACGTGGCTTCTGGTATTTCATTGAGTATTAATTCGGGATGGTAGTCGGATGGAGAGAGGGGGTAATTAAATAATTCCTTATCTGTTGATCTAAAATAATTGCAGTGTAAATACGCTTGGTGGTACGTAAGGTATTTTATTGTGCCTTTAATTGGTTGTGTAATTAAATATTATGGAGAGTAGTATTTAATTTTTCTGAAATAGGATTTAATTAGTCCTAGAGCATTTGTACCGCGGTGAGTATCGGCTCTGAGTACATTGGCCCCAGAGAGAGAGAGAGGGAGTGAGTAAGAGCAGGTCGCTGGCAGCGACGCAGTCTTCAGTGAACGGATTTTCTTAAAATCTTGAGCTTTAAGCTCATATACACACACCGAACCAAAGGCACGTGGCCTGGTGTGTCGTTTATAAAAATCAGTCATAATAATACCAGCGGCCCAAACCCAATGAGGGGTAACCTGGCAGGTGACACCAAGTCATCGGCATCAGTGAAACAGCTTCAGTCCAAGTCAAGTAGTCAGTCTAAACAAAACCAAGTCATCAGCTACAATAATCATTTGGGAGGAGATAGGGAAAAAAATACCTTCCAATTTGCACTAGAGAGAGAGAAGAGGAGTAGAGGAGAGGTCTCTCAGTAGAAACCAGGATTGTCAGACAGGCACTGAACATAGGTAGAAGTCATCATTTAGTCACTCAGTTCGTGTAGGACTTTTAAACAAAAAGTTCAATCAGCTTCGGTGTAGACATTGTGTTAATCAGTGGCAGGTATATCGCCTAAGGAGTAGAAGCCGTGTAGGCAGTTCATTCAGTGACGTCTGCAGACAGACAGTGGAGTTCGTTGAGTTTAAATAAAACATTAGGTTAGTTAGGAATGGTGGATCTAGTGTTATAATCCTTAAATTTCTTCTCTACGGGTTCATTCATTCATAACCCTCCACTCCCAAAGGAGCATAGGCCTTCAACAAACACATGCCAAGTCCTCCTGTCCCGTGCCATCATCTCAAGTTCTTTCCATGTTCTCCTCATCATTTTCACCTCTGTTTCCAACTCTCTTCTCCATGTACTTCTTGGTCTTCCTCTGCCTCTCTTGCCCTGGGGGTTCCAGAAAAAGGACTGCCTTGTAATGCTATCAACAGGTTTCCTCAGTGTGTGTCCTATCCATCGCCATCGTCTTCTTCTCATCTCTTGTTCCACTGGCACTTGTCTAGTTCTTGTCATCAGTTCCACGTTGGTAACCTTGTCATACCATTTTAATCCCTCTATTCTACGCAAGCACCCATTTATGAAAGTCTGTAGCTTTTTGGTTGTTGTCTTTGTTGTTCTCCATGTCTCCGAGCCATACAATAGGACTGACTTCACATTTGAGTTGAAGATTCTTATTTTCGTGTTGGATCCGATTTCTCTTGATCTCCATATATTTCCCAATGCAATGAAAGCTCCTCTTGCCTTTTGTATTCTTATTTTGATATCGCTGTCTGTCCCTCCAACTTTGTCTATATTACTGCCAAGATATGTGTATGATTCTACATCTTGAATTGGTGTTTCTTCAAGTTCAACCCTGTTATCATTACCTGCATTTATTCTCATTATTTTTGTCTTTTCCCTGTGTATTTTCTCTACGGGTTGAGGGGAGGGTAACACTGTGGGTTTACCATTTGAAATCATTTTTAATTGTTTGTTCTGTTTCAGATGTGCAACCTCGCATGTTATTTATTTTATTTTTTTTATCTGAATTTTTGTGGTGTAAATAAATTATAACTAAATTTTAAACAACTGGATTCAGCTTCTACACTATACTGTACCTATATGTTGTCTGTATAGTGTTGTCTGTCGTCCTTATTTAAACCTTATCTCCTTTAGTGGCAGTAAGAGGTGGTGAGTCTATAGCTATACAATACGTCACAAGTGGCCCAGGAGAATCAATCTAGGTTCTCATCCCTGGAAGCCAATAGTCTCATCTGTCCACATTCACTAACTTTTTCTCGTCAAAATCTATCTTCTTAGTCTTTCTCATGCTAGGGTTTTGTCTATACACTCAGACACTCTCTAGACTTAAATCCACTTCGTGACAGTTCTTGATACCTCTATTTCTGCACAATTCCACTTGTGCTGTCCCTGGAAAACTGATAATTCCTTGTAGAACATTTCAGTTGACTTTAGTTATTTTCATTATTTTACCAGTGCCTAGTATTCTCGGTTTCATAGTAGGGCCAATCATACACAGCACCTGAGTGTAACTTTTCTTATGTGCATGTAGATACTACTGTGTACAGCTCATTTATTTCTAACATGTGCATGAATCATAAGGACATACTGACAGGAAAATCCCAGTGCGACTGTACAGCTCATGTATTTCTAACATGTGCATGAACCATAAGGATATACTGACAGGAAAATCCCAGTGCGACTGTACAGCTCATGTATTTCTAACATGTGCATGAACCATAAGGACATACTGACAGGAACATCCCAGTGCGACTAAGAAATTTCAGTGAAAAAAAAGGGCAAGAGAAAGCTCAAAGGAATAACTGCAAGAGTCCAAAACGGAATGATTTACTGCCCCTTTAGAATGACCGTGATCAGTCACGGCATAAAAGTAAAATGGTAAGCCATCTGGTTCCACTGTAATGGAGTGTGAGACAATAAGATGGATACATAGTACTAGTGAAATAAAGAGATACTAAGATCCATGCCTGCCAGGGTTACAGATATTACATAAGAATGGAAACAGCATAGCTGATGGCACAACTGCGTAATAATGTGACAAAAAATCAAAGCCTTCTACAAAATCCAGCATGTTTTAGAAAAAAATAATAAACAAACTAGTTTTTAACATGGACATTTATAGGAAAAATAAATAAACCAGATGATAAAACTAGAGAAAACTTAAAAATAATTAAATGCACTTAAAGTATCACATACTTGTCCATGTTTTCCACTTTATTTGTAGCACCCATGACAATTATGCCCTCATTCTGTTGAAATCTGAAAGAGAGATTATACAAGTTGTATCTGTTATTTCATTCTTTTGAAATCTGAAAGAGAGATTATACAAGTTGTGTCTGTTATTTCATTCTTTTGAAATCTGAAAGAAAACCTCAGAAATGAGGTATCTGAGGAAGGCGGTTGAAGTAACAAGAAGAGACATGGTCTGCCACCAGACGATACGCCGAGGCCTAAAAACCCAACCCCTGCAGACCAAAGTAGAACAGTCCCAACTGAGATGGTTTGGTCATGTCTGCAGAATGGGAGAAGATCGGCTACCACGGCAAGCATGGGAAACTAAAAGCCAAGGATCCAGACCTCCAGGACGACCCAAAGTCCGCTGGGAGGACAACATTAGACAATCTGAAGGACCGAGGACTAGAATGGAACCAAGCCAGGAGGAAGACAGCCGACAGAATAGTATGGCGCTCCCTCTTACAAACCTCTACACCTCACGATAGAAGAGGAATGACTAAGTAAGTAAGAAATCTGAAAGAGAGATTATACGTGTCTGTTATTTCACTCTTTTGAAATCTGAAAGAGAGATTATACAAGTTGTGCCTGTTATTTCACTCTTTTGAAATCTGAAGGAGAGATTTATAGAAGTTGTGTTTGTTGTGACATTCTGCTGAAATCTGAATAAAAAATTACACAAATGTCAGTAATCTCCAATACGACATCTCCATTATGAAGAAAGACAATCACCATCTCATTTACTTTTTTTTTTTTTTTTACAGCAATACAACACTGCAATTTAGTTCTTCCCTAAGAAACATGTGTTTCTCTGTGGTTACTGCTTCTAGCAATAATTTATCAAATTCTTCCCACAAAAATAACGTTCAGGATTTGGAAACCCTCTGGCTTAAATTCAAGGACATCATAAAGACAGCTGCTGCAGAAGCATGTGGTGAAGTCCGACTTGGGAACAAGAGAAAGAGGACACCTTGGTGGACAGAGGAAGTCAAAGAGAAATATAGAGAATATGTGACACTCAGAACAGAAACAAAAAATGATGGTGAAGATGACAAAAAGATGGAAGAACTGAATGCAGCACTGGAGAAATTCAAGATGGGCAAAGCAGCAGGGCATGATGGTATAACACCAGAAATGGTTAAGTATATGGGAGCATTCCTCGCCATCCGGGAGGGGAGGGGGGCTCTCTCCAAATATGCAGAGTTCAAATATTGTGCTATGGTCTTGGACTCTCCCAAGGAACTGTCACATCCTACACAGAGCCATTTCTCAGCTTCCCCTGCTTAAAATGAGTCTATAGTGAGCTCTTCCTGTATGCAACCAATCAGATGAAAGCCACAGCTATGTTTGGGGCTCAAGTGACTTCTCCAAGCTTAGTGTGCAAAGCTGGGTTCTCAACATGTTTCACCACAGGGGAATTCCTTGGAAGTGTGTGGATGGTTTCAAGAGTCAATGATGGTGTGATCAGCCTCACAGACAGAGGTTCATATCCACATTTGTATACACTTAGCTGATGGTCATATAAGGATGACTCCAGATATGCCTCCATGAAGGGGTAGACATCCCTAGACCCAACCCTCCATAACAAGCCTTCTATGACAGGCATGACAAAGTGTAATGTTACTATTCTTGGCTCCACTTTCCATCCCCAGTAACACGCAGGTGTTGATACTTACTAGTAAAGGAAAAAAATAAATGTTGCATGTAGAAGTAATTTCTATAAGAGGTGAACTAGAGTTCCTGCTATTAATACTTAGGTCTGACATCTCTCATAATAACTACATAGATTGTGTCAAATAAATTAAATTACCCATCCATTTCATTCAGGAGTTGGTTCACTGTCTGATTAGCATACGGATGGATAGCAGAACTGGTCCTCTTGGCACCAACAGAGTCAAATTCATCAATGAATACTATACAAGGAGCCTGTTCCTTAGCAGCAGCTGTTGGGGGAAAATTAGCCAATATTATAAGCTAATACACAACATTTAAATACAAAAATATACAATGACTAAATATATAAAGTGAATGTAATAATAATAATAGCCCCTTCAGTCATAACTGACTATGGGAATGCGCCCCTGAGGTGACAGCCCTCATCTGCTTATTTTCCTGGTGTTTCTTTCGACATTTTCTCATCTCTTCTGCTTGTTGTGAGAGCTTCTTTTCGTCCAATCTGTGGTGGAGCCATAGAGAGCATCACCACTTGGTGCGATCGGCAGCTTCATCCTCCCAGGTTGGTGGATTTATGTCCAGTGCCCTCATGTCTCTCTTGTACACATCTTTGAACCTCAGCTGTGGTCGCTCAACTGCTCTTTTGCTATCTACAGGTTGTCCGTAGAAGATATCTTTCGGGATGAGACCATCTTCCATGTGGCGGACATGGCCAAGCCAGCGTAGTCTGCGCTGTCTAAGCAGTGTATACATGCTTTGAAGGCCAGCTTGTGACAACACCTTGACATTAGTCACTTTGTCCTTCCACAAAATACCGAGGATGTGTCGTAGACACCGTAGATGGAAGGTATTGAGTGTTCTTTCTTGCTTAGCATAGTTTGTCAATGTGAATGTATATTATACATAAAATGAAATTTTAACTATAACCGTAAAGTGCAAGCATTATAATATGGTATACAACAAGTAAGCTAAATCTCCCAGGTTAAAGGCAATATATAGTGAACAGTCTGCCATCAATGGTACCTATACCTTGTAGCGGTATGGCAGCTTGCGTACCCTGACAATCCCCAGAGCTATGCCAGTGGGAGTTTTACTCCTGGTAGGTTCAACCAAGCTGGACTGGTCTGTGTGGGTAGGGGTCAGACAAAAGCTGGTACCCTGGTCCTCCAGGTTGGGGGTTTTAGCATAGGGCTGACACCCCTGTCTATGTAAAACAAATCGCACGTTACGGAAACAACAATAAATGGAAAAACTTTGCTGCGGGATGGACATTCGGAGTCTGTGGCTCGTATGACTGTCAGTGGTGAAAGCCGAAAGGAAGCCACTGACATGAAAACGGATGTCCTGACCGCAAAACAGGATACAAGAATAGGTTTTTGGAATGTCAGGACAATGTACGAGATAAGGTAAACTAAGACAGGTCACGGCAGAAATGAGAAACTATAGGTTACACATTCTAGGGATAAGCGAGAGCAGATGGACAGGGGCAGGAAAAGTTAAAACAGCAACAGGAGAAACAGTACTTTACTCTGGAAGAGAGGATGGACAGCACAATGAAGGCGTAGCCATTATTCTACAGAAAGGAATAGAAAGGACATTACTTGAATGGAAACCCATCAACAACAGACTGATAAGATTAAGATTGAGAGGGAGATTCACCAACACTACAATAATACAATGCTACACACCAACGAATGATAGCGATGAGGAGGTCAAGGATGAATTCTATCAACAACTGCAGAAAGAAATGGAAGATACACCTAGATATGATCTTGTTATAGTAATGGGAGACCTCAATGCGAAAGTTGGTACACACAATACATATAATGAAAGAACAATGGGGAAATGCGGCAGCGGAACAGCAAATGAAAATGGGGATAAACTAATAAGTTTCTGTAGCATTAACAACCTGGTCATTGGAGGAACACTCTTCCCACATAAAGAAATTCACAAATTAACATGGGAATCACCAAATGGTCGGGACAGAAACCAGATAGACCACATCATGGTTAACGGTAGATGGAGACATGCATTACAAGATGTGAAGGTAAGAAGAGGTGCAGATGTGGGAAGTGATCACCATTTAGTAGTAGCAAAACTGAAAGTGAAACTAAGAAGGGCTGCACCAACTGTAACTACACAGAAAAGGTTTGACATCAGCAAATTGAAGGACTCCCTTACCAGAAAAGCTTTTGCGGCTGACATAAAGAAACGATATCAATTTGCCAAAAGTCAGGAAAAGACATTGACTGATGATATAGACCAGAATTTCAACACCATTTCAACAATATACAAAGAAAGCAGCAAATCATGCTTGGGATTCCAGGAAAGGAAGAAGCAAGACTGGATAACACCAGAAACATTAAACACCATAACGATGAGAAAGGAAATGAAAAGAAAGAAAACAGAAGCGAAGTCCCCCAGGTTAAAGCAACTATATAGCGAACAGTACAGTCAGCTGGACAAGGAAGTTAAACGCCAAACCCGAGCCAACAAAAGGAATTTCCTAGATGATCTTGCAAGACAGGCAGAGGAGACAGCACTGAGAAATGAACAAAGCACAGTATACAAAATAACTAAATTCATCAGCGGAAAACGAGGTGCAAACAATATTACATTAGTAAGAGATAAGCAAGGTAATCTCATCACGACAGCAGAGGGACAGGAAACAAGATGGGCTGAGCACTTCAGAGAAACTCTGAACAAGGAACCACCAGAGACACAGCTGAATGTTCCTGAAGCTGAAAACGATCTAGATGTGAATACAGACATTCCACGAAAAGAAGAAATCATCACAGCAATCAAAGGGTTAAAGAACGGCAAAGCTCCGGGCCATGATAACTTAAATGCAGAGCTATTTAAGACAGACCCTGAGCTAGCAGCAGAACTATTAGAACCACTATTTGCACAAGTCTGGAAAACGGGGACAACACCATCAGAGTGGAACAAAGGAATAATTGTCAAGTTGCCCAAGAAGGGAGATCTTGCAGACTGCAATAATTGGAGAGGAATCACTCTTCTCTCAGTTCCCAGCAAAATACTAGGCAGGATAATTACACAGAGAATTTCAAAGGCAGTAGACCACAAACTGAGGAAGGAACAAGCAGGATTTAGAAAGAATAGAAGATGTGTAGATCATATATTCCACCCGTGTGTTACCGGGGCCCGAAAGGGGAGCAAAGAATAGTAACACTGCACCCTACCACGCATGTCGTAAAAAGCGACTAAGGAGGGTATGGGCATGGGGCTGTTTACCCCATCCCGTAAAAACTTCGCACAGTGGGCTGATCACCTGCTTGCCAACCAATCTGATTACGGAAACAATGATAGATTGTTTGGTCTGTTTTTGTTCCACAAAGACGCCACTAGGCGTGGTGGAAACAGCGATAGACTGATCAATTTGTTGTTGCCCTAAGACGCCACTAGGCGTACTGGCCACATACTGCTTTGCCGGTTGATGGCTAAGGATGGAAGAAGAAGAAGAAGAAGATCATATATTCACTCTCAGGAACATTATAGAGCAGTGCTCAGAATGGCAAAGACAGCTTTACATTAATTTCGTTGATTTTGAAAAGGCTTTTGACAGCATACATAGGGACAGTTTATGGAAAATACTGAGGGCTTATGGAATTCCAAGCTGCATAGTGTCAATTATAAAAAGCCTCTATGCCAACTTTACGTGTAGTGTTGGGCAGAGCAACCTAACCTTTGAGGTGAAGACAGGAGTACGACAGGGATGCCCCTTGTCTACCACTCTATTTTTAACAGTCATAGACTGGGTGATGCGCCAGACAATAGAGGGCAGTCCAAGAGGAATAAGATGGACAACATTTTCTACATTGGAAGATCTGGAATATGCAGATGACATTCAGATCAACACATCCAGGAAAAAACGGATAGACTTAACAAGTTTAGCCAGCAGGTGGGCTTGAACATCAATTTAAAGAAGTCTGAGGTCATGACGCTCAATGTGAGCAACCCTGAGCCCATATCAGTAAGGAATCAGCAATTGGTACAGACAGATACCTTCACATACCTAGGAAGCATAGTAACACCAGACGGCGGGGCAGGCAAAGACATCAACATCAGAATGAATAAGGCAAGAACAGCCTTCTTTAGCCTAAACAACATCTGGAAGTCCTCCCAATACAGCACAAGCACAAAATTAAGATTATATCAGAGCTGTGTGCTTTCTGTGCTTCTCTATGGTGCGGAATGCTGGAGAGTTACAGAGAAGGAAATGTCGAAATTGTCCTCCTTTCACACAACATGCCTAAGAAAAATTCACCGAATCTTTTGGCCGAATACCATCACTAACCAAGATCTGCTTACTCGTAGCAAGCAAGAGGACATGCACACCATCATAGCTGGCAGACGCTGGAGCTGGGTTGGTCATGTCCTCAGAAGAGACCCCGATGCCATCACAAGAACAGCTATGCTTTGGACCCCTGAAGGAAAACGAAAGAGAGGCCGACCAAAAACAACCTGGTGGAGGACTGTGGAGGCTGAGATGAAGGGAATGAACCAGAGTTGGGGCACTGTACGAAGGATGGCCACCGACCGAGCAAAGTGGAATCAATTTGTTGTTGCCCTACAAGACGCCACTAGGCGTGATGGTCACTGACTGCTTTGACGGTCGGCGGCTAAGGATCAAAGAAGAAGAAGAAGAATAGTGAACAGTACAGTCAGCTGGACAAGGAAGTTAAACGTCAAACCCGTGCTAACAAAAGGACATTTCTGGATGACCTTGCAAGACAAGCAGAAGAGGCAGCACTGAGAAATGAACAAAGCATAGTATACAAAATAACTAAAATCATCAGTGGAAAACGAGGTGCAAACAATATTACATTAGTAAGAGATAAGCACGGAAATCTCATCACGACAGTAGAGGGACAGGAAACAAGATGGGCAGAGCATTTCAGAGAAACTCTGAATAAGGAACCACCAGAGACACAATTGAATGTTCCTGAGGCTGAAAATGATCTAGATGTTAATACAGACATCCCACGAAAAGAAGAAATCATCACAGCAATCAAAGGGTTAAAGAATGGAAAAGCTCCTGGTCATGATAACAATGCAGAGCTATTTAAGACAGACCCAGAGCTAGCAGCAGAACTATTAGAACCACTATTTGCACAAGTCTGGAAAACAGGGACAACACCAACAGAGTGGAGAAAAGGAATAATTGTCAAATTGCCCAAGGGAGATCTTGCAGACTGCAATAATTGGAGAGGAATAACTCTTCTCTCAGTTCCCAGCAAAATACTAGGCAGGATAATTATACAGAGAATCTCAAAAGCAGTAGACCACAAACTGAGGAAAGAACAAGCAGGATTTAGAAAGAACAGAAGATGTGTAGATCATATTTACCCTCAGGAACATTATAGAGCAGTGCTCAGAATGGCAAAGACAGCTGTACATTAATTTCGTTGATTTTGAAAAGGCTTTTGACAGTATACATAGGGACAGTTTATGGAAAATACTGAGGGCTTATGGAATTCCAAGCTGCATAGTGTCAATTATAAAAAGCCTTTATGCCAACTTTACGTGTAGCATTGGGCAGGACTACATTTTCTACATTGGAAGATCTGGAATATGCAGATGACATTGCACTACTAGCACATTCACATCAACACATCCAGGAAAAAACGGATAGACTTAATAGGTTTAGCCAGCAGGTGGGCTTGAACATCAATTTAAAGAAGTCTGAGGTCATGACGCTCAATGTGAGCAACCCTGTGCCTATCAGTAAGGAATCAGCAACTGGTACAGACAGATACCTTCACATACCTAGGAAGCATAGTAACACCAGACGGCGGGGCAGGCAAAGACATCAACACCAGAATGAATAAGGCAAGAACAGCCTTCTTTAGCCTAAACAACATCTGGAAGTCCTCCCAATACAGCACAAGCACAAAATTAAGATTATATCAGAGCTGTGTGCTTTCTGTGCTTCTCTATGGTGCAGAATGCTGGAGAGTTACAGAGAAGGAAATGTCGAAATTGTCCTCTTTTCACACAACATGCCTAAGAAAAATTCACCGAATCTTTTGGCCGAATACCATCACTAACCAAGATCTGCTTACTCGTAGCAAGCAAGAGGACATGCACACTATCATAGCTGGCAGACGCTGGAGCTGGGTTGGCCATGTCCTCAGAAGAGACCCCGATGCCATCACAAGAACAGCTATGCTTTGGACCCCTGAAGGAAAACGAAAGAGAGGCCGACCAAAAACAACCTGGCGGAGGACTGTGGAGGCTGAGATGCAAAGAATGAACCAGAGTTGGGGCACTGTACAAAGGATGGCCACCGACCGAGCAAAGTGGAATCAATTTGTTGTTGCCCTACAAGACGCCACTAGGCGTGATGGCCACTGACCGCTTTGACGGTCGGCGGCTAAGGATCAAAGAAGAAGAAGAAGAAGAAGTGTTGGATTAATTCAATTCTTGTTTGACCAATACATTGAAGGTCAACGGTTAAAATGCATACATTTGAAACTGGAACTGTAGAACGCCTTCATTAAAATAAGTCAAGTTTTGACGACTTACAATGTTTAATAAATATTCATTCTTTCAATATGGATAAATGATAATCATATAGTTCATATTCAAGAGCACTAGATACATCATAGCGTAGAGTCTACTATTTCTTAGACATTGCATGTCTATTACTTTGCCGTTTTAATTAACGTTCAATTATATTTCAATCAAACTGCTTGGCATAATTATTATTATTCACACAGTATTAAACTGTCCGCTTACAGTTCTATTAGGGTCTCTGCCTAATATATATATATATATCACAACTATGTCCATATTATATTTGGCATTGCTCGCCAGGCTCTATCAGCCTTGCATATTCTACCCACGATCGTACTTCACGATTTTCGCGTTTAATAATTATTGCGGTTAAGAATACCGACTTATATAACTCCGGACTCAATGGTCCTTACACATTATAACTTTATTGTTTTACCAGCATTACATCTACGGTTATACACTATCATAAGTTAGTGGCCATGCCACATATTCCAAAACACTGCCATAAGGCTCGAAGGCCACACAACGACTCTACGTAACTAAGTCTAATGCGTCATGCATCGCCACACG
Organism: Oreohelix idahoensis; assembly: GCA_024509875.1. NCBI lineage: Eukaryota > Metazoa > Mollusca > Gastropoda > Stylommatophora > Oreohelicidae > Oreohelix > Oreohelix idahoensis. The sequence continues at coordinate 99,835 of JAMPIV010018581.1, read as the reverse complement.
CGAACTATTTCATTTCGGTCTAGTGAGGTGTTGCATAGTGCGACCATCCGAATCAAGTTCAAACCAAAATGCTCGCTGACCATGCAACAATCCTCAACAAACTGAAAGAGTTGCTCAGCCTAGGAACTGCCCAACATCACATAAGAAACTAAGTAAACGAACGGGAGAAATGAGCATTAAGACCTACAAGCTGAGAGAGCCAGAAATTAAGACCAGATATCAGGGGCTTGTTGCTGCAGCGGTGAACAACACAGAAGAACAACCTGATGACTTGGAAACCCTCTGGCTTAAATGCAAGGACATCATAAAGACAGCTGCTGCAGAAGCATGTGGTGAAGTCCGACTTGGGAACAAGAGAAAGAGGACACCTTGGTGGACAGAGGAAGTCAAAGAGAAAATAAGAGAGAAGAAAATGGCATGGAAACAATACTTAGGAGCTAAAAACACAACAGGACAAATTGAGAAATATAGAGAATATGTGATACTCAGAACAGAAGCAAAGAACAAGGTGCTAGCAGCAAAACAGAAGTCCTGGGAAGAATTTGGAGAAAAGCTAGAAAAAGATGCGCAAGAAAACCAGAAATTGTTCTATAAGACCCTACAGAACACGAGGAAGGAAAAACAATGCCCTCTCAAATTTATAAAGGACAAGCAAGGCAAATTGCTTACTGCCCCGAAGGAAGTAATAAAAAAAATATTTCTCAGAACTCCTGGATGGTGAGCATGGTGAAGCATCAGAAATTATAACCACTAGCACAGAAGAGAAAACCAATGATGGTGAAGATGACATAAAGATGGAAGAACTGAAGGCAGCACTGGAGAAAATCAAGATGGGCAAAGCAGCAGGGCATGATGGTATAACACCAGAAATGGTTAAGTACATGGGAGCATCAGGCGACCTATTACTCTGATTCATGCTATACAGATATGTCACGAATTAACGTGTCTGAATGCTAACATGAGTAAACCATAACGATATGTCATGAATTAACATGCCTGAATGCTAACATACATTCCAGCACCTCTGATTCATGCTATACAGAGCTTCTACAAGTCTTGCAGAAATTATGTGAGGACAGCAAACCATAAGTCAGAAGAGTTCAGGACCACCACTGGTGTAAGACAAGGTGATATCCTGTCACCTTATCTTTTCATACTCCTCATGGATGATGTCATCAAGGCATGTAAGGAGAGAACAAGAAAGTATTCAGTGGGGTACTAGAAGATGAGACAGGTCTGTATTTCAGAGCTGGCATTTGCTGATGATGTTGCCCTGATTGCTAAATCAGAGGCACATCTCCAATCCAACCTGCAAGTCTGGAAGGAAGAGCTGGAGAAGAGAGGGATGGTCATAAGCAGCTCTAAAACAAAATCCATGGTGATATCACGAGAAGAAAGAAGACATCAGATTAAGCTGGGAGAACAGGTCCTGGAGCAGGTCGACCACTTTAAATACCTCAGAGCTATTATAGACCGAAAGGGAGGCATCAAAGAAGAGTTGGCCACTTGAAAAGTTGCAGCTGGGAGACTTTTTAAGGCCATAAATCGAGAATTCCTCAGCAAGAGAGAGGTTGTTAAGAAAACGAAGATGGCTGTATACCGCTCCACCTATGTCCCAGTCTTGACATATGGATGCGAGTCATGGGCAATGACTACAACCCACAAAAGCCAGATCCAAACCTCAGAACTGAGGTATCTTAGGAAGGTAGTTGAAGTAACAAGAAGAGACATGGTCCGCAACCAGACGATACGTCAAGGCCTTAAATCCCACCCCCTGCAGACCCAAGTAGAACAGTCCCAACTAAGATGGTTTGGTCATGTCTGCAGAATGGGAGAAGATCGGCTACCACAACAAGCATGGGAAACAAAGAGCCAGGGATCCAGACCCCAATGACGACCCAGAGTCCGCTGGGAGGACAACATTAGACAATCTCTGAAGGACCGAGGACTAGAATGGAACCAGGCCAGGAGGAAGACAGCCAATAGGATAGTCTGGCGCTCTCTCTTCCAAACCTCTACACCTCACGGTAGAAGGGGAACGACTAAGTAAGTATGTACTATGTCTCATACAGATTTGACAAGACCACACAACACAGTTCATAAATTACTCTGTGTACTATTTCTCATATAGATTTGACAAGACCAAACAACACAGTTCATAAATTACCCTGTGTACTATTTCTCATATAGATTTGACAAGACCAAACAACACAGTTCATAAATTACCCTATGTACTATTTCTCATATAGATTTGACAAGACCAAACAACTTGTGCACAAGTTTCTATTCAGGAAAGTGACAGCATAGACTATTAGTGCTCTACTCTACTTAAACTAATATATTTTTTATTGAAATCAGCATTTACATAATATTAAGGAGAAATGAACATAACAATAAAGCGTAGAAGGTAGGAACATAATAATACACTAAGTGAAATCAACATAACACATGAATTTTTTTTAGTTACAGAATATGTCCATTACATGACAAAAATATTTATTTTCTCACATGCAACGTTTTTAGTCAGGCGGACATTTCTTAATGAAAAAACAGTTTTCTGAGTGTGTCCTATTGATCCCTCCTTTCTGTCATGAATCTTCAGCTGTGTTATTGTTTGGTTGTATTCGGGTTTGTCTGTTATTACATCTGACATTTTGACAATAAGGAGCAAGGGGAGAATGTGTTGGTGAATGTCTGATAATTAAGAATATTAATCTGCTCTTACTCATAGTTATTACCAAAAGCAAACATAAATAAGGATAGGTTCTGGAAAATGTGCATGATCCTAGAGGTATATGAAATGATTTTCAACAACCACATATGGTACCAACATTCCTGGTCACTTACCAAATAGCTGTCGAATGCGCCGGGCTCCCAGTCCAACAAACATTTCATCAAACTCTGAACCAGAGGCATGAAAGAAAGGAACACCAGCTTCACCTAGAGAAGACAAAATAGGTTAGGCTTCATGGGCAAGGACAACATCTGACTAATGACAGCTTTTATCAATGGTGCTCATACACTGACTTTCTCACCACTTCTTATTTTATTACAAAATATAATCAAATGAAGTTTCTCCATCTTCCGTGTTGAAGGGGGAAAAAAGTTTTTTTTTCCAAGCTGGAAAAATCACACTCATTCATTTCCCTTTTTGTTCCTTATAGAGGATGGAGCCACCATTTCAGATGGTCCTCCCAGCAGAAAGCCTTCATGTGCTCTTGTGTAGCGGGGGTTTGTACGTGTTCGGCAGTCGCAAGCTACGCGGCAGATGCCAAGGCAGTTTTGCCTTTGTTACCAGACATGCTAGTCGCAATAATCTGGGGCCAATGTATGTGATAGTGGAAATTCATAATGTAATTGTTTTCTTCACTGTTATGTGTTGGTTGAATGCGTCATTTTTTATTTAAAGTATAAGATAGTATTATGATCTGCCTGGTTTTCTCCATATCAGACAACAGCAATTTTCATAACTGGTTTTCATTACGTGATAAGACAAACGTCCTTGACAAGCACACTAAATGAAAACACTGTCTAATCATGTATAACTCCACAGTTCTTCAAAATTACGCACAGAAGCAGACCAAACGTCGACAGCAAAAAGGGATCGTGTACTTTATTCTCATAGAAGTACTTCTTGTTTTCTTTTTTATTCCTTTATGTTGTTTTTATCATAAAAACATACGTATGCAAAGTTCAGTGAAAGTTTCTTTCAGCATTCTGAGTCAAAAGTGACGTCTGATCTTGATCAACAAAGCCATGCTAGTGCGTCAACAAATAGTCTTTTACCCGATTTTTGAAAATTATATCATATGTTGTTCATTAATTCCTACTTACATGACTCTGGGATTTCTTTTGGGACATTTATTCCAGAATAAAAACCTTGTACGAAAAAGTCACAATATGAGTTTCCTTCAGTTGCACATCTATGTGGGACTGATAGTCTGCAGATAGAGATATCAGTAAGACAGCCATGATCTAGGTGGCTGTCCCAATGTTTGTGTAGAAGACCATGTTTCGCGTCTTAAAAATACATCGTCAGTTCGATTGAACTGAGACAACTCTTATTACCCTACCTTCAAAATCTCCAAGCTCTAGGGCAAAATGCGTCATTATTGCGTTTTACTGTTGTTTCCCACACAGAAATGCGCTTCTCATAACAATGGCGGTTACTAATTGAATGCCGATACTTTTTTCCGGTGATCTGGCGTCGAGGCTACCAATATATTTTATAATGACGTCATATGGAACGCCTGTCTGATACAGGTGGCAGAGTTACACTGCCACACATGCAGTAGTGGCTTCTGTAGAAATTCATTTTACATCATAAGATCCTCAGTCCCATGCACAACCTTATACATGTTGCCTCTACTGACATGCCTAAGCGAGCAGCATTCTGGACAAATTGCTACCTTATAACTATCAGATAGATACTTTAATGACATTTTTGTTGGGAGGCTAATATCTTCGTACATAACAGCTCTAAATGTTTGACACTGATACATGCCAGGTGATTTTATATGCTCTTCTAAATATAAAATCTGGCAATTTTTTGCATCTAACATAAATCTATTCCTTCTTCCAATTTCAAGATCCCTTGAAACATTTTTCATTATAAACTTACATTGTTCACAAACATGAAAGCAATTTTACAGAAACATTTTTCATTATAAATTTACATTGTTCACAAATGTGAAAGCAATTTTACAGAAACATTTCTCATTATAAACTTACATTGTTCACAAATGTGAAAGCAATTTTACAGAAACATTTTTCATTATAAATTTGCATTGTTCACAAACATGAAAGCAATTTTACAGAAACATTTTTCACATAAACTGTGTGAAAGCAATTTTACAGAAACATTTCTCATTATAAACTTACATTGTTCACAAACATGAAAGCAATTTTACAGAAACACTTTTCATTATAAACTTACATTGTTCACAAATGTGAAAGCAATTTTACAGAAACATTTCTCATTATAAACTTACATTGTTCACAAATGTGAAAGCAATTTTACAGAAACATTTTTCATTATAAATTTGCATTGTTCACAAACATGAAAGCAATTTTACAGAAACATTTTTCATTATAAACTTACATTGTTCACAAATGTGAAAGCAATTTTACAGAAACATTTCTCATTATAAACTTACATTGTTCACAAACATGAAAGCAATTTTACAGAAACACTTTTCATTATAAACTTACATTGTTCACAAATGTGAAAGCAATTTTACAGAAACATTTTTCATTATAAACTTACATTGTTCACAAACATGAAAGCAATTTTACAGAAACACTTTTCATTATAAACTTACATTGTTCACAAACATGAAAGCAATTTTACAGAAACATTTTTCATTATAAACTTACATTGTTCACAAATGTGAAAGCAATTTTACAGAAACATTTTTCATTATAAACTTACATTGTTCACAAACATGAAAGCAATTTTACAGAAACACTTTTCATTATAAACTTACATTGTTCACAAATGTGAAAGCACTTTTGCAGAAACATGTTATAACAAACTAAACTTTCACTTTTATTTAAAAAAAAAAAACAAAAAACAAAAAAACATCTAGAATATTCTATATCTTGTCCCATGCAGCTCCCAACGAGTCTCTAAGGAAACAAAGAAAGAAAATGACTAATGTTTCCTTAGGCATGTAACAAGAGGAGAACTAATAATGGGTTGTGAATATTACAACCTCATAAAGTAAAATAAGTGGCTAGAGAAACCACCACTTCAACAGTGTGTGCTATGAGTTAAGCTTCTTCAAGGAACCCGTCCGCAGTGGTGGATCCATGCTCTATTAGGAGCAACAACAACAACAATAAAAAGATGTATTCTATACATTCCTCTTTCCTCCCTTCTAGTTCTGTAACAGTACGGGTGTAACTGCATTTTTTTCCAGTTTGGTCAACTCAGTTCCATAAATACATGCCAATCTTGGTGTATCACAAGGCTCGGGAGAAGATCTGTTTTAGACATAACATAATTTCCATTTTATTACACAAACTAACCTAAAATCAAAGAAACCTACCAGCTACTGCCCTAGCTAGCAGAGTCTTGCCAACTCCTGGTGGACCCACTAGTAACACACCTGCAAAGATAGCAGACAATGACTGTACCTTAACAACTGAAGTTTGTAACAATTGTCATTCATTCATTCATCTTTCAACTCCCCAAGGAGCATAGGGCTTTCAACAAACCCATGCCAAGTCTTCCTGTCTTGTGCCATCAGCTCAATGTCTTTGCATGTCTTCCTCATGCCTGTCTCCAGTTCTCTTCTTCATGTGTTCTTCCTCTGTCTTTCTTACCTAGCGGAATATCAACAACAATGACTGCCTAATAATGCTGTCAACAGGTCTTCTCAATGTGTGTCCTATCCATCTCCTGCATCTTCTTTTCATCTCTTGTTTCACTGGCACTTGTGTGGTTCTTTTCATCAGTTTCCACATCAGTGATTTTGTAATAATAAATGAACTGCTTTATGCTTGGGGGGGGGGGGGGGAAAGAAGAAATAGTTACCTTTTGGTAGTTTAGCACCAAGTGATGTATACTTTTCTGGATCTCTAAGAAAGTTCACAATGTCTTGCAATTCTTGTTTTGCCTCTGCTGCCTGTAGGACAAAGTCAAAAGTATTAAGTCAGCAACCTATCAACAAGAAATGTTTCACAAATTTTAACAGACTTCACTAAAAATGGATGCAAATGTCTACAGCCCATATTCTGTTCAGCAATAAAACATCAATTTCAGAACTTGCTAAGTAATTCACATTAAGTAGGTTAAGGTTAGAAATAAAATGAAGTGTCTGGTTGGTGGTAACAATAGACTGCAGCTTATAAGTCAACCTAGCATATAAGTTGACCCCAAGATCTTAAGCTCAAAGGCCAACACTTACTGTATAAGTCAATCCCCAAACATATGCCAGGCTACCAGTTGGGTACAACTGAAATGTGGATACAGTATTCGATAGTATTTGGCGAAAGCTTATAAGGTCATGCCACTTTCATTGAGACACTAATCATAAGAACTTTCAATATGTGATATTTAATATTTCATACCAAAAAAAAAAAAAACTGTACCCGTTAGCTTCTTATACTTGTCGTAAGAGTTGACCTCTAGTTTTGGGAGATTTTTTCCAGGCTTACAAATTTGAGTTATATACCACAATTTATAGTACTTACTGGCAATAACCCGTCAAACTTAACGGGTTTTTAATTATAGTGTGCTGTTTCCGTTCCCAGATGAGCAGATAGAAGTACATTCTTAGAGTGTTTCTGGTTTCTTTCCATTATACAATGTAATCAAACTGTTCACGAACACCGTCATTTGAACGCTTTTCTTTGTTGATTTAACTATTTTTGGGAGAGTATATATAATGGAAACAATACAATTTTTCAACACGGTTGCATTCCTCAGCTGTGACCAATGTACACACGTCGAGAATTATGTTATTTTAGATTCAATTTAAAAGTTCTTTGATGACAACATTTCGTGTGAAAGTGCGTGGATTGTTTTCAAAGAGTGTTCCCTGCTAATAAGTGGTTTTAACAAAAACTTTCAAGTTTGCATGATTTGTACATCGGGTGAGGGCAACATAAAGCTGGCCGTGTCCAAAAATACAATTCACTTTGGTATGTTATTGGCTCATGCACACCAATTTTTACGCACTTTTTCTTTGTCGAGCGCTACTAATTTCGTAAAAGAATAAAAAAAATAAAACCAAAGTACAGTAGAACTCCATTTATCCGAACCCCAATTATCCGAACATCCAATTATCCGAACACTTTTTCCAGAAAAAAAAAAAAACCAGGCGCCACTAGTCACGTTAGACTACAGTTCTGAATCTTTTGATGCGGCAAGTTTCAAATGTGTGCGAACAATTTGTAGACAATGACATGGGCTAATGGACGGTCGCTTACGTACAGGAAGTCAGTTAGATCATAAAGTCAGTTAATATCTGGTTTACCAATCCAGTGTACGTGTGCGTTCTAGGCAGAACACTGGCTAAAAAGACAGTTCAACTTAAAATAATTGTGTCTGCTGCTACAGCGAAATAATTTTGGTGTACACGTATTTCTCTGTGCGATCTGACATCTTCCAGTAGGCCTAAAGCATATAAAAGGAACCGCAATGTTTTGTCAATTGAAACGAAAACAGAAATTATCAAGAGACTAAGAAAAGGTGAAACTGTGTCTTCATTTGCGAGGATTTTCAATGTTGGGAAAGCTACCGTCTCTGACATCAAAAGTAACAAGGATAAAATTATGAGTTTTGCATCGAAATTGGATAGTGAAAATGGGTCGAAGAAACATAAAACCATGAGAAATGCGAAAGATTTGAAATTGGAAGAGGCTTTGTATATATGGTTTGTGCAAAGAAGAAGCAAAGGGGAACCTATCTCTGGCTCTCTATTGTGTGAAAAGGCACTTCAGTTCAACAATCAACTTGACGGTCCTCCTGACTTTAAGGCTAGCCAGGGATGGTTAAGAAACTTTAAATCTCGTCATGGCATACGAGAATTTGAGATTCAAGGGGAATCTTTATCTAGCGATGCAACTGCCGCTGAAAATTTTAAAGAAACATTCTTGGCTTTTTTGGAAGAAGAAGGTTATTTACTCGATGATGTGTATAATGCCGATGAGACTGGCTTATACTGGAAATCATTGCCTAAAAAAATCACTTGCATCTCAGCGCGAAGCAGCTGCCCCTGGGTTTAAAAAGTGCAAAGAGAGAGTAACAGTTTTGGTAGCCGCGAATGCCAGTGGAAGTCATCGTTTACCGGTGCTAATGATCGGCAAAGACAAAAAAAACCACGTTGTTTAAAGAATGTGACATGTCTCCCATTGTGCTACAAAGCACAGAAGAGTGCTTGGATGAATAGTGAAATATTTCTTGATTGGTATACAAATCAGTTCATCCCAAATGTGAAGAGGTTGAAAGAACAAGAAAAGAAAACTGGAAAAGTAATTTTTCTACTGGACAATGCACCATCTCACCCAGAGACGGATACATTGAATGCAGTTGATGCAAATTTTAAAGTAATTTTTCTGCCTCCCAATGTAACAGCACTGATTCAACCAATGGATCAGGGTGTTATAGCAAAGCTTAAAAAAAAGATGTACAAGAAGGAAGACCTGCGTCGTTTATTGTTGGCTGAAGATGAAGAAAGTGTGGTGGCGTTTTCCAAAAAGCTTAATCTCAAAGACTGCTGCTATATGTTAGCTGATGCTTGGACCACCCTGTCACAAGATAATCTCAACAAGGCTTGGAATAGATTGCTTGGGAAAAAAGGAGGAAATGAAACTACTGCAGTGGACACAAATGATGATTGTATAAATGAAGTTGTGGAACTGTTTCAAGCAATGCCCGGATTTTCGGACTGTGACAAAGATGATGCACACATGTGGCTAGAAGATGATAATGATTCTGGTTTTCAGTTTTTGAATGACGAAGAAATTTTGTCTTTTGTGCAAGAAGAAAACCAAATACATGTAGTGACCGATGATAAAGACTCCTCAGAAGTACATGATGTACTTGTAGATTATGAAGAAAACCCAAAACGTCGACCAAGTCCTGAAGAGGCCTTTATAGCACTAGAAACAGCAATGGCTTGGTACGAGCAAGAAGATGACAGCTGTCCTGCACAGCTTCTGCTGTTGAAGAGAATGCGGGACTTAGCAGCCAAAAGCAGACTATCCAGTTTGGTGCAAAAGAGGATTCCTCATTATTTTAAATAGTGGGCTACATCTGTGCAAGTACATGTATACGTAAGTTGCGCCTGGTTTTGAATTGTTTGTAATGTTATTTTGAAAACATTTCTCTTTCTTAACAAAAATAATTAATACAAGTAGTACATGCACTGCAGTGTAATGAAAGATTTTGGTGATACAGTGATCTAATACAGTGTGGTTATTATTATTACAGTACAAGGAAATATGTTTTATAGTGTATTTTCCTTGTGATTGTTAATTATTTTTAGAAATATGTGTACATGTACTCGATACATCATGTAATCCAATTATCCGAACATTTGATTATCCGAACGATGCTCGGTCCCATGGGGTTCGGATAAATGGAGTTCTACTGTATTTGTTTTATGTAACACCCACGCCGCGCAAGTTGCACACCGTGCGTTGCGCACTATTTTTTTCTGGCACGAGTTACTATTTTGAGCGAGACCGACCGACGTAACATACATCGGTAATTATGTTAGTTGGGATTGGACATTTTTAAAATTAAATTGAGGTAGACCATAAAACACATAAAAACTAAAGCTATGAACTTTTCTAACGAGACCTTTGATATCATCTTGAACGGGGAAAAACTACAGAAAGTTGAAAGTTTCAATTATTTAGGCAGTAAAATGACTCAGGATGGTGACACAACAAGAGAAATCCATACTAGAATTGCTTTGGCAGCTAGCGCCTTCAATAGATTATCTAACATTTGGAAATTACGATCATTGAATATACATACCAAGCTTCGTCTGTTTAATTCAAATGTTATCTCAGTGTTAACATACGGCTGTGAGAGTTGGAAAATAACAAAATCATTGGAGAACAAGCTGAATACATTCGAGAACAAATGTCTTAGAAAACTCATGAACATCAGTTGGAAAGAATTCAAGACTAATCGACAAATAAGAGAAGACTCTAGGCAGAAATATGTCTCCGACTATATAAGGAAAAGACGATGGTCATATATCGGTCATGTCCTACGAATGCAAAACAACAGAATACCACTACAGGCGCTCACTTGGGTTCCTGAGGGTAAGAGGAAAAAAGGAAGACCAAAAGAAACACTCAGAACAATAATAAGAGAAGGAAGAACGTTGGGCCTAAATAATGTGCAAGAGCTAAGAGGAGTGGCGTCACAACGAACAACCTGGAGAGCACTGGTTTCTGCCTTATGCGCCGTGTTTGGTGCTTAAAGAATTTATTATTATTATTATTATAAAACACATGGAGAAGAAAACGGAAGACAGAAATGAAAATTATGAGGAAGGCTTGGAAAGAACTTGAGCTGGGGGCCTGCAACAGGGCTTGGCATGTGTTTGTTGAAGGCCTATGCTCCTTGGGGAGCTAAAGGGTATTGATTAGTTGAAATTGGGTTCTGGTAAAAAAAAAATAAATAAATGGACTACTGCAGCAACATTAACGTCCATATTCTGACAGTGAATAATGTTTAAAAAACTTGAGTAATAATTCACATTTGTCCGCAGTCATCATTACCACCAGCAGCCCCCTATGGAGCATAAGCCTTCAATTCACTCATGCCAAGTTCTCTTCTTGTGCAATCTGTTCAAAGTTTTTCTGCGTCTGCCTTAACTTTGTTATGTCTGTCCATATGCTACTCCGTTCACTGCTGTATATTGGGCAGGGCTGCAGCAGATTTATTTTCATCCATTTATTCCATGCCACCACCCTTTTGTTAAGGTCTGTTAAATTTGTAATTGTCATTTTTGTTGTTCTCGATGTTTCAGAGCCATACAACAGGACTGCTTTCATTCTGCAGTTGAAACTCCTTTTTTATGTGTTGAACTCAAATTTCTTTTGATTTCCATATACTCAATGCAATGAAAGCTCTTCTTACCTGTAGCAACACAGACAGATCACTCCAGAAATTCCAGGTAAACCAGTACCTTTATGATAAACTAAGAATCACAAGGAACTTCTAAAGAGGAATCCCTTGTTAACTAGCACACTTTAAAAACTGCGATAAATTTATAATTAAAGTCCTGAATAGAATAATTCTTTTTGGGATTTGTGCAGAATACATGTGCTTATGGCAGTAGGAGAGCATTATTGTTAGTAATGACGAGGAAATTATTATTTTGTCGATAAACTAGCACAGCTTCACAAAAACACCCAAATTCCCTGAAGAGCTTTCAGGCAGGAAAGGAATGAAATGATTAGATGGTCGAGAGCAAGTTGGACTAGAACAAAATGATGGGACGTTCGGAACAAGGGTAGACTGGAGATGGGTACATAAAGAAGCCGTCTCAGACCCAGTCCGTACTTTCCAAAATCACTTCAAGATCTGCCAGAGCTGAGAAGTTATCGAGAAGGCTGCCTCTTATTGCTAGAAGAAATCAGCCTCAAAACAATTAGATAACTGAAGAGAAGTCACAGCTAACCGCCACTGTGAGTGCTTGGAAAATGTCTGTAATTGGTGTAATAATTCTTAACTGTATTGTATTGTTGAAGGACATACCCCTGTTTGATTGACATACCACAGCCTCATGACAGTGTAGTCAAAATGAGGAGTCTGATTTCTCAGTGGCCAGTCAGCATCAGAGGGATGTCTTGAATGTAAAATACAAGTGCCAACTCCTCACCATGTATTTGCAGGTTTAACCTTGTGGTGAGAACATGACACAATTTGTGTGGAAATTGTGAACTAATATCAGAGGACCAACACTGTCACCTGGCATGTGCACAGTGTCCTTGATGTCCAGATGCAACGAACGTTGGCAGCCAACCACATCAACCTGTCACGCAAGTTCAGTTAACCCATAAGGGAAAATACAAACAAAGACACCTGCACCACTGGTGTGATGAATAGGACAACCATTGACCTTATCTTGTTGATGCAAATAGTTTTCTTGTGACATTTTATATACCCAAAGTGCAAAATTTGATTATACATTAGAATCATTAAAGTGCATTGATTTAATTTATTACTGCAGTTGTTGAATTTCTTAACTTTCCAGTCATAATTTTGTTGCGTGGTTAAACTAGTAATAATTAAACTTGATAGGGAATACAACGAGCTAGACGTATCGTATGGTTGCGGACCAAGTCTCTTCTTGTTACTTCAACCACTTTCCTCAGATACCTCATTTCAGTCCCATACACAACCTCATACATTAGTCATCTCTTAGATATGCCTGAAGAAGTAGTAGCCCTATTTTTTTAGGTCTCCTTAGAGACCTCATGGGAACTACACAGGGCATCTGGAATGCTAACTCTTAAAAACATATAGGGGCGGGGGAGCAGCAAAACACAAACATCAGGCAAAAGACCACAAAAAAAAAAAAAAAGCTAGCTATAAAAGCTTTCTCCTCACCCCCTTGACATCTGCAAAGGTAACATTAACATCTTCTGCATTGACTTCATACGTCATACTGTTAAGAAAGCCCAATGATCCTCCTGAAAAGGAAATGTCAAATCACTACGCAACACTTATAACTATTCACGTCAAGTTATGCCTTTATTTTATATCACATCATAACAAATAAAATGCTGGCTCAGATAGTATGTTATGGCAATTTATTAAATGAATATACCATGGAGTTGACAATAGATTCAGATATAGTCAAATGTTCAGTTAATTCAAAATTCCAACAGCTCAGTATGTTTCCCTTTGTTTACTACTTCTTCATTCTTCCATGTCGGCTGTTAACTCTTAAACTCCGTTGCCACGCTTAGTGCGTTGCTTAAGAATTCTCATTAATAAATGTAGAAACTTAACCATGTAATCTAATCCATGTTTTCAAAACCTTAACAGAACTTCCGTCAGTGTATTTGTCCATTTTGATTGAAGTTTTGGTGGCATGCATGTGAATTTCTTTGTTATCATATTTATTTGCTAGTCAAGTGTGATTCGGTTTTAAGAAATATTTGTTTGTGGCTAGAGAGAGAGGGCAAGGCATAATCCTACTAATTCTATGCCTCCTAGATGAAAGTCTGCGTCTAAAGCATTAATTTCACTTGAAAGTATCATTGAGAGTAGCGATGATTTGACGGACAGTGATAGTTTTTCATCAAATGATGAAAGTGTTGCAACAATGTCAGACACTTCAGATCCAGGTGATGAGAGGGCATTGCCCCAGCCTGGCCCATTGAAAGGCAAGAAAGCTAGGCTTACAACAACACTAGATGACTGGTCACAGGTTGAATTATAAAATAAACATATAGCCTAAATAAATTGGGCATAACATGTAAAATATTTCATTTGATATTATTCTAGTTTATATGCTGGAAAATATCACAATATGATGTTATGGAATGTGCTGGAAAATGTCATAATATGGTATGTTAAGGTTCGCTTGGTTAATCTATGAATGATTGTATTGTGTAGTGTGGTGTGATGTCTTTTAAGACTTATTGCTGTGCTGGGTGGTATTCAACTGAGCTTAAATTTTAGGCATTGCCTTACAGTTGAGCAACATATAATGGACCACATGAAAATTAAATAATGTATCCTCGGAAGCCGGCTTTGACGACTGACACACTTTAATAAGGTGAACATCAGACTGGTAGAACATCACATGACAGTTCATACGAAATTGCATCGAACGTCACTTCAAATCAAACGTTGGGACGTGGCATATAAGAAAATGCACTGGCAATCTCATAATGGAAGCGACAATATTGATCTATGTGGTGAGCACGCATAAGACTGACAATTAATTTAAGATTAATTTAAGTACATGTCTCTGGCCACTCGAGCCTTAGTTCATGGACTAGTGAAGTCAGCAGGATAAATGTCTGCTCTAATCTAAGTTCTCGGCTATAACAGAGCCGAGGTTTCTCTGGAGAAAATGTATCTCGTGATATACTTGTAAAATATGCTTAATAAGCCATCAACTATTAATGTTGTAAGGCTCCAACCTGAGCATACAAATAAATATCAAATTCACTGGAAATCATACGTTGTAATATACAAATGAAAACTCATTCCATCAATATGAATATAGTGGCAAGAGCCACACACAAACTTGACAAAAGGAGAAAAACTCCACATCGCTCAAAGGCGAAAACCACACCTGTTCGCTCGGAGGTGAAAGTCACACTCCTGACTGTGCTCATCCGATGTCGTCCAGATTACACGAAAACTGTGAACAATCTTTACTGCTTGTGTTCAAACTCGCATGTCACTATAATTTCTGAACACTTGTATCGCCCTGCTTGATGGTGGTAAACATCAACATTCGTTCACATCAACAATCTCATGTGAATACATAACTGATAGTTGAGAGGGTGTTCCGCGGTGCAAAAACTTCGATACCAAAACCCAAAATATCCAAGCTACGTCACACCACGAAACAGTCCTCAACATATTAATGCTATGGAATGTGCTGGAAAATGTCATAATATGGTAATGTATATATTCTGGGATTTTTTCAGTGTTGTGAATTTTTCAGTGGCCACAGCATACATTGTATAAATTCACTAAATGTGCTAAATTTTGCTATATCTAGTTTTGTTTTATTTCAAAAATGTATTGCCTTGATATTGCAAGACTGAATAGCAAGTTTTAATGACTACAACATTAACTGACCCTCAGTAAGTGCACATTTTGCTGTTAATGTTTTGGTGTTTTTCAAATAACATTCAGCATTTTTTAAGGTTTACTAACTGCATGTTTGTTAATACTAACAAACCAATTAATAATTACAAGTCTCTTCCATTCCTCTTCAAGTTGATATATAACATGTGCATGTTGAAAGGAAAATTCACAAACAAATTTTGACTGAAAGATGAACACTTCACTCTTTAAAATCCTGCGCGCCCCCCCTCAATCCCGCACAGGGTGCAAAATAATTCTGGAAGCAAAGAGTTAAATCAGTGGCGTTCTTAAGAGTTTTTTCTTCTTTTTTATTGTGGTGCCCTGTGTGATGGACTATCTTATTGTTCTCACTATTCTATCCTAAAGGTTGATGCGTGCGTGCGTGCGTGTGTGGGTGTGTGTCCCCTCTTGGAATAGGAACTAGAACACGACAGCATTAACAAACTAAGTTTGCATCACTGTTTCATTCTTGATCTTCCTTCTATAAAAATTCTGCCTCGGCTACTTATTTTTTTAAATATCAGCGTACAGACTTTTCATCTTAAAGAACTTACATCTGACCCTGAGTCAAGTAAAAGTGCAGAACAGGACACTGATATTCAGCAGAAACGTCTTATAAGGAAACTCTGCTTTTTAAAACAGAATGAGCTAAACAGTTTTGTGCGATATTTAGGCCATCCCAAAGACCCTGCAGAATTTTTAGGATCGAAGCTAAGTGCCAAAAATCTGCTTCGCCAAAGGAACATCACATTAACTGTACTGAAAGCACAAGCAGTAGTTCATTCAATATTTTTTTCAGCAAGGTTGACCGCATTGACATTCCTGAATTAATATGTAAGCTAGGTGATGCAACATATGGCCCAAATGACAGGGAGACTGTTTACAGGCACTTCCAACACAAGTTTAAAAGAGGTCCTTTTTCACAATGGAAAAATGTATGCTTTAGTCTCTGTTGCTCATTTTGCGCACATGAAAGGAACTTATGAAAAACACCAAATACTTTTAAGTGGCGTCACATATGAGCAGCACGACTGGCAAGCCTGTGGAAACTTGAAAACTGTTATCAATGTTGCCATGGCAATAATCTGAATACAGAAAGTGTCCAAGTTTTCCTTGTGAGTGAAACTTGTGAGCATGATCGAGAAGGAGTGTCTCTGTAGTGATCACTTAACCACAGGGTTCAAAAATATCAAACATATTCTAGCCTTGTTAGTTCGTCACTGGTAATTTTACCCCTTCTCAGCATTAAATTGGGATTGATGAAACACTACATCAAGGCTTTGTGCAAGGAAGGTGAATGTTTCACATATTTCTGTGACAAATTCCCAGTGCTTACTGAACCACAACTGCAAGAAGGCACCGTTTCCAAAATTATGAAACCTTGTTTAAATGCTGAACCTGAATGTACAAATGATGATATAGAAAAAGAATGATGCAAAGCTTTCAAAACTTGTATCAAGAAATGTGCAGGAAAGGAGAAGGATTGAGATTATGAAAATATTCTGGATGACATGCTAAATGCATTTAATAAAGAAAGAAGAAATAGGTAAATAAAAAGCACTTGGTAGACAGAATGGAGAGTACCAGATGACAGGAAAGAAGTGTAAGTAATAGGCTCACCAGGAATCGAACCAGGGACCATCCAAATGGCGCCACTAGCTTGCTGCAAAAGTAAATCCTATCACTTATATCTTTTTCTCATATACTGTCCTCCTCTCTAACTGACAAGTGCCTGTTATTTACCTACATTTATTTATTATTTACTACTATTAGGGGGAGCGGGTTGCCGAGCGGTTAAGATACGGGTCTCTGCAGTTCTGAGACACGGGTTAGAACCCTGGTAAGATCTAGGTTGTCTTTCTATCGAGGGTAAAAATTAAAATCTAGCCTGTAAACTGCTCTGTGACAGCAACTGGCAAGCTGACTATACCCCCCCCTCCCCCCGGGGAAAATATGCAGTAATGATAGTTTTATTTTTATATTATTTACTTCTCACAGGCCTTAGGCTTCCTTTATTATTTATAAATGCATTTAGAAAACTGAGCAGCTCCATGAGTTTGAAACCAAACCGACATCTAGGTTATTTTTTACTTTGTAATAAAAAAAAAAAAACCTTAGAGAACTTAGGAAACAAGAGATTCCACCATGTCAAGGAAATAGATGATAACAAAGAATGTGCATAAGCTTGCTGACTACTGCTGGATGTGGAAAAGAAAAGTGGACAGAAACTGCACATTTAAGAAAGGTAGCAAGGATACTTCAAGCAATTTCACTAAAATAATGAAATGTATAACACAACTGAATCAATGAAGAAATTTTGTTATTAATATGTTACATTCTGACTTGTATTTGTGTATCCTTAACTTTTACAACCGAGAAACATGTACATCTGATATTTCAGATTCATTCCTTTCATTTTCGCTTACTAAGGAACCCTGGCTTTCAACAAATACATGCCAAGCCTTCCCGTCCTGTGCTAACCGTTCTTTTCATGTCTTCTTCATCCCCTGCCATGACTATGTCTAATTCATATCTCACATTACACAAGGAATTATAACGACTGTGAATAATTTATTCTTTCGTCAAAAATTCTGGTGAGATAGGACAATCACAATAGTTACTTATGAAACCTGTACAAATCAAACTGTAAAATACCATTTATCAGAAATTCCAACAATGCTCAGATTACATTCTGGTTTAATTCATACGAAAATTATGCCTCACTATCAAGTTTATAAATGCTAGTTTCTGTAACAGAATGGAACTTGTAAAAAAAAAAAAAAAAAAAAGCATATTTGCAAACAAGCACTTACCATGTTTGATGGATATGTTGGAGGAAAATAACTGAAATATCAGCCATAGGAATAAAGCCAGGAAAAGAAAACTTCTGAAAAGAATCAAAGAGAAAAACCTCCATCATTGTTAAACAATCATACAGTTGTTGAATCCCACGCTTTATTTGTTAATATGACCACTCAACAAAAGCCTTTTGAAAATTAAAGTGTCAGTAATAGAATGATTCGATAGAGTTGACAAGTCAAACAGTTCGAAAATGGTTGAACATTTATCTATCACAGGAATATCCACAATAAAACTATTTCCAAGAAAAATATCCCTTCACGTAAAGTTCATAAAAAGAAGGAAATCCCTAGACAGGTGCTCACATGTCTGCAATGAATTAAACTGCCCCTGTGCAACATGGCTGTTCTTCTCTCGTGAGTTTCCACTCACTATAGGACCCAGACCAAAAATTGGTCATTCGTTATGTCCTCATTTCTTCATGACTTCTATCATAGAAGTAATTGACCATAATCTAGTGGTCTGTCGTGACTGTGCATCTGTTTATTATCAACAACGAGGACCAAAAAAAAAACCCAATGCTCTCTCAGGCACAAGGCAACTAATATGAGATTGTGTCTGAAGCTGGCACGCTCATGGAGTAGAACAAGTTGCTACATTAACCATCGCTGCAAGAACGTCCAAATGCTTGGTGCATGCTTCCCGCAAGGGGACCAGCTGCAGAGGTTGGCTCCATGCTCCATAAGGAGCAAATAGGAAAATGATGATGATGATGAATGAATAAAATATGGAAATATTATAAATTAAGTATTAAAGATTTATTCTAATGATGCAAAACAGCGCAGACATCTCAAGGAGCAGAATAGAGGAAATGAAATTATAAATGAAAATATTATATGAACGTGTTCAAAGCTCTTTTAGAACAACAATACTGACCTCCAATTAGACCATCTCTTCTTTGTGTTTTCTTCTCTTGCTTTATAACCTTCTGCAAACGCAACCTTGAGCTTTCTTTCCATCTCAGGGTCAGCGTCAGAAAGAGACTTGGATGTGGCGGAGAAGGATAGACCAGGTGCTGACTTGACACCAAGAGACTGCTGATTGGCCTGCAAGTCAATTTCAGACTATAACTTACAACATGAGACAGTGAATCTAAGTATCTGGCAAATAACATCAGCCATTCACACAAAAAGTGGTAGTCCTATAGTAGATACTGCCTTAGGGGACTGAAGTGTTTGGGACTTTACCATACTAGGTCCCAGCATCAAGAGGTGGGGGGTGACCAGCTCCCTTCCTCTCTGCCTTTTTGTTCCCTAACTCAAGAGCAGACAGGTACCCATTTACAGCCTGGTAGACTGCAGTGTGACAATGCCGTGATTCGATCCCAGCATCTTTGCTGCAAGACACCAGCGCTCTAACCACTCTATCAATCAGCTGCTCACACAAGAAATACAATACAAATTTCAGCTGCATGGTATTTGCTTACATACAGTGGGGAAAAACATTTAAAAAAAAAAAAGCTGCCAAGCATAAAAAAACTTTAGACACGTTTTCAATGTCTTTAAGAGTCCTACAACTTATCACAGCATGTTCATTCAGTCACCTCATATTCTGCTTCACAGCAGCGTACCACCTTGCAAGAAGCAGACGCCCATGCAGCAGCGGTTTCTGTAGCAACTTGATGAGGTTGCCAGCCCCCATATTTGTCACCTATTATGACATGCCAGTGGTAGCAATAGTCCAAATTTTTCTGAGCCTCCTCTGAGACCTACCAGGAGCTACATGGGGCATGTTAAGTTATAACTTAGCTTGTTGAGTTCTTGCAAGGGCCATGGCTGTCAAGGTGGGTGCAAGAGGTCTCATGGCTGCCTCAGTGTATGATCTACTGAAACTGTTGGGGTTGAGGGGACAGTCGAGAACAAGGGCACCTAAGAGGCTCAGCGAAACTGCGGAAAAGGCATCGTGCTGGCTGTGGAACAACCGCAACGGGCTATGGAACTCGAGACAGTAATTTGTTTTCAACATAGGGGTTACTTTCGCAATTGCCTCCAGCTGGCAGGAAACAGGAATGAATTTGAAAGCTGCAACCAAGGTGGCGTGGGTTCAATTATCTGCACTAGACAACAGGAGGCTGACACTTGGGAGCATGACCTAAGTGGGAAAGCCCCCAGAGTGTAAAGGAGATGAAGGGGCCGAAACACTTGATCGACGGGGGCACTTCCTCTGATGATCGGATTGCCTCCTTTTGTATTGCTCTGTATAGTTTCTTATCTTGAGTTAGAAAATGACAACCAAGTTATCATGTTGAGTTTTATTTCACACAACTGACTAATCACTGCAAGATTAAGAGTTTCAGACAATTAATTTATCAAACAGATTTTGACACACACACACACACAAACATGAAAAGCCTGAAATAAATGAACAATTAAACTGAGTACACGACATTAGTTAAACAGACAATAACTAATCTGCCACGAGTGAACACAACTATACACATTACATTCTTGTCTGAGCGGCTGCCAAAGAAGTCTTGCACATTGTCTATCAGTGACTCTTGTTGGGGTTCCCTCTTGTGTCGGACACCAACCCCTGTGTGCCTCTCTGAACGATGTGTCTTGAAACCCCTCACCTGCGCATCTGGAAGAGAAAAAAAACAACTACTGCAGCAGTGTCCAAGACTTAACAGCAATAGATACTCTGCTCTAACTACATAAGAAAGTGTATAACCATATTTTTGTCCCCAATCACTACAGTTAGCTCCACTGAGCTAAACAAGAGAAGCATGCTGATCAGATGAATGGGACACATAATGAGAAAGCCTGCTGACAGTTTCACAAGACAGTCCTTGTTCTGGAATCCCCCGGAGATAGAGGTGGAGAGAAAAGGGGAAACATGCAGAAGAAAACCGGAGACAGGAGGACGTGGCATGAATTAGTTGAAGGACTATGCTCATTGGAAAGCTGATTGGTAATGATGATAAGCTAAACAAATACAGTTCATTTCAGCAATTTTCTCAGTAAGGTCTTAGGGATACTGCAGAATGTATAAACACTTCTTGTCTGCTTTCTTTCAATGAATAGCTTTTTCTTATTGGAGTTGGCCATGTTTGGGCCAGCAGTTCACTTAGAAAGTAACATACTGAAGGCAGTGTTAAAAGTCTATGGATGTACAGCAGTGACATACTGGCTTGTGGAAGCAGTGACAAGCATACTTAGCAAATGTTTTAATGCAAGATCTGTAACAGAAAATGAGAAAAATACCCCAGCCCAGATTTTTAGTCTCAGTTGTGGCAGCAGAGACTGATATACCCCATTAAAAGGTTTGATGTTCAGCTCAGATTGTGTCTGATTATGACAGGTGAATCTAATCGTAACCTTGGATTGTAAGTGCAGGTTTTGGTAGCAAGAGATCTATACTTTTGGTTAGCTCATATCGCTCATTTGTTGTTTTCCTCATCATCATAGATTTTTGTAGTACCTATATGTAGTTCTTGTCCTTGTCACCTGTTCGTAACTGTGGCTGACGAAGGGTAAAACCCGAAACGTCCCTTGTTTCATGTGTACCGTTAACTTGTAAAACTGATTTCATACCATATTATTTTGTAATTTATATATTAGCCCTTCAGTCATGACTGACTATGGGAATGTGCCCCTGAGGTAATTGTCCTCAGCTGTTTTTTCGCCTGGTATTCCTTTCGGCGTGTTCTTTTCTCTTCTGCATGTTATGAGAGCTTCTTTTTGCCCAATCTGAGGTAGCGCAGTAGGGAGCATCGCCACTTGGTGCGATTAGCAGCTTCATCCTCCCAGGTTGCTGGATTTATGTCCAGTGACTTCATGTCTATCTTGCACACATCTTTGAACCTCAGTTGTGGCCGCCCTTTCTTTTGCCATCTGTCAGTTGCCCGTAGAAAATATCTTTCGGGATGCGACCATCTTCCATGAACATGGCCAAGCCAAGCTTAGTCTGTGCCATCTTAGCAGTGTATACATGCTTTGAAGGCCAGCACCTCAATATCTGTTACTCTGTCTTTCCACGAAACACCAAGGATGTGGTGTAGACACCGCAGATGGAAGGTACAGACCCTGAAGTTTTTATACATCATCATTATCACTTAGTTCCCTTTTCACTCCTGCTGTGTGGAGCCACCCTTGTAGCTGGTCCCCTCCATTGAAGTATTACAAAGTGGTTTCTGTAACAATTTGTTTTACATTACAAGCTTGATATCCCCATGTAGAATTATGGTAGTTGCCTCTAACAACGTGCTTGAGGGTGCATTAGTCCCAATCTTTCTTCTAAAAGATTTGTGGAAACTACTTGAGGCAGTTTTGACGTGACTGAATAAAATTAGTTAGTTTTTCTACATGTCTATCATTTTCCTTTTCGCTCTTTATGAAGAATAGAGCCCCCACAGCAACTGGTCCCCTTGCATCAAGCAATGGGAATGTTTTATGGCATCAGGTTTCTGTGGCAATTTGTTTTACACGATGAGGTTGCCAGCGTCATGTACAACTTCATATAAGTGGCCATGTAACATGACTGTATAAAAAGGTAAAGGATCCCGTTACACGCCCATTGAGGCATATTGGGAATATGGTGTTAGGCCCATATTTTCTTGACCATCTGCACACTAGGGGTGATGTGGTCAGCATCACGCGGCTGCCGTAACCTTCCCAGAGTTGCTCTGGTACCCATTTGGGGCTGGGTCGACCCAGGAGCCGTTTGTGGCCTTAAAAAAATCCCACCTCATCTGGGGATCGAACCATAGACCACTGCGCTAGGAAGCCAGTGCACTAACCACTATGCTACCACGGCTCCTTATGACTGTATTGTTTACTAAATTACTGATCAAGTGACTTGTATACATAATATGTGACTGGACCAGAGACAGGCACAGTTCTCATATGAGACCAAACAAAATAGATATGTATGCAAATACAATGATATGCGAGGGAACAAAAGATTGATTTGTTTTGATATGTGACAGAGATGTGTTCAAATACAATAATATGTGAGGAAACAAAAGATTGATACGTCTTAATACGTGACAGAGATGTGTTCAAATACAGTAATACGTGACAGAACAAAAAACGTTTTTTAAAAACAACTACTGACTATGTGACTGAACAAGAGAGTTCAAAATCCTCCGAAATAAAGGATCACGTGCAGCTGTCTGTATGATAGGTAAACTTGAATGATGCTCCACATTCATCTCTCTTTTTGGGAATCCTGCAAAAAACAAAACAAGAAAAGAATGAGTCCAAATAAAAGCCAGTATAATATCAGTACGCCTGCACCGTATAGTTTTATGAGACAAATAATAGTACTGCTGCTCTTTGGCATGTTGTACAATGTAACTAATATGAAGGTTGTGCAAGGGGCTGACAAATTCATCATGTAAAACAAATAGCTAAAGAAGCCACGGCTTTAGCTGGTGGCTCCATGCTCCATATGGAGCAAAAAAGGAAATAGATGATGATGACGACAATAACAGTAAGAAAGTTCAAGATACATTTCAACAGATCTATCAATTTAGTTTCTAGAATGTGAACGGATATGTTAAGAGTGAGTGCTCGCATGCCATACACTCATACACCAATGCACAAACAGTAAATCCACAATAGTAAGAAACATATGGGAATAAGAGAAGAACGACCTCTACAGAGAAAGATTATTGTTCCCTCGGGCATGTCGTAAGATGTGACTAATATGAGGTTGTATATGGGCGGCTGATGACCTCACCCTGTCAAAACAACTTGCTACAGAAACTACTGCCAAAAGAGCACATGGATGATTTAGTGCAGGCTTATTGCATGAGGACCAGCCACAGTGGTGGCTCCATGAGGAACAAAACGGGAAATGAATGATGATGATAGTAGGTTATCAGAGGTAGAAAAGAACAAAGACGTTTTATTTACACAACAAAGAACCTTAACCCCCTTTACCATTACATTCTTCAAAGTACCACAACGTTAACCTTTGGGTTGGGTCCTCTTGATGCACTATGCAACACACTTGATCTAAGAAACAGGACTTTTTGTGTGTCTGATATGTTACTTGTAGATGTAATACACTATTTGGGGATAATACGCGAAATGGGTAGAATGTATAAGAAAAGTCCACAGAGTCTTAGGACCAGACTTGCCTTTTACCATATGGCAGTGACAACTCCCTGATGAACGGCACCTTTAAGTAGGAGTTGTTATTGTTGTTATTTAAACTAGAGCTGCTGAGCTTCTCGCTCTTTAGCAGCCAATACCAAGTTGAAGATTCCTTGATATTATCTACACTGTAGGTCTAGGCTTTTCCTGTGGCTCTTCTGACATTCCGAAATGTGTTGAGTTGAAGTTATGAGCTCCAGTTTCTCCAGCTTGGCTTGCATTTAAAGGATTGTCACATCTGGTCCCAAGCTAGGAGTAAGAAATGTGTGGCATAATGTGCATTGCCCGCCATCCAAGGGGGCTCTCCAACTATGCAGAGCTAAAATGCTGTACTCTGGTTCTGGGCTCTTCCAAGGAATTGTCATGTCCTGCACAGAGCCACTCCTCAGCTTCCCCTACCTATCAATGGGTCCACATTGATATCCTTTTGCATGCAGTCAATCAAGACAAAACCAAAGACTTATGCCTAGGGCTCACGTGACTTCTCCAAGCTTAGGGTGCAATGCTGGGTTCTCAACAAGTTTCACCGCAGGGGACATCTCTGAAAGTGTGTGGATGATTTCAAGAGTCAATGAGGATGAATTAGCCTCACAAACAGACGTTTACGGCCATGTACATATATTGTAGAATTGTGCATAGCTGATGGTCATATAAGGATGACTCCAGATATGCCTCCATACATGAGTAGGAGTAAAAGTGTTAAGGACATATAGTGTTTTAACATAATGGAGAAAAAAATTACGAACACTTACATTTATCTTGCATCTCTGCCACTTATACCATCTCACTCCCCAGTTGTTTTCTCCATCCTTCAGCTCTGCTATAGTGTTTCTAGTTGAACTGCTAAACTTACTGCCCGGGTTTCTTGTTATATTCTTTTTCCATTAGCCAGTATGGAGCACATGTATGCAATTCATTCATACCATGCCCTGCTATCATGTACCATCCAATCAGATTCTTTTCCATGTCTTTTTTACCCCTTTAATGCTTACATTCAGTTCACTTTTCCATATACAAGGGGCTTGACATAAGTCTTGGGCCTGATTATGAAGGACATGTCACAGAGAGCTGAAATTTTGTATAGTGTTTATTCCTTTTCAATATAGCCACCGTCTGAATTGACACACTTCTGCCATCTCTGCTTGACCTTGAAAAGACCTTGGGAGTAAAACACCCTATTTTTCAAACTAAACCAGTCATCACATGCCAGTATAACTTCTTCATCGCTGTCAAAATGATTTCTTTTTAGCTGTTTTTTTAAGATTTGTGAATAGAAAAAAGTCTGATGGAGCCAAATCTGGAGAATATGGTGGGTGTGGAAGAATTTAAATATTCAAATCGTTGGCTGCTAGCTTCACAAGCCGTGCTTTGTGAGAGGGCGCGTTGTCTTGAAGCAAAGGAAGATTTTGAGTGCGGGTTATCCCTCGTTTCCTGGTCACAACCTTTCTTAGTTTGGTGAGAAGATCTGCATAGTACTGTCCATTAACTGTGTTGCCACGAGGCAGATAATCTTTCAACAGGACACCTTTGGCGTCCCAAAAAACAGTCAGCATCACTTTTCCTGCAGATTTCTGCGCTCTTGGCTTGACAGGTGTTGGGGAGCCTGTGGTTTTCCATTGCATGCTGGCAATTTTGGATTCGGGGTCATAATGGTGTACCCAAGTCTCATCTACTGTCACAATGGTCTCCAAAAAGTTTTTTGACTGACACTTTTTGAGCAACTGTTGACAGCAATTTACCCTCGTTTGCTTCTGTTCACGTGTCAACAGTCGCGGAACCCAGCGTGCACACACTTTTCTCATGTTCAGTCTTTTGTGTAAAATTCTATAAACTGTTCTTTCATTCAGTTTTACTCTACTAGCTATCTCCACAATTGTCATTTTTCAATCCTGGTCAATGATTTTCTTCACTCTTGTTGCATTTTCATTGTTGCACTCTGAGGCTGGTCTACCAGATCTTGGCAGATCAGCAACATTTGAGCGGCCGCACTTAAACTGTTGACACCAGTTTTTTTTACCGAAGTATATGAAGGACAAGAATCACGAAACACTGGTTCCATCTCCCTGTGTATTTCTGTAGGTGTTTTTCCCTGAAACATCAGAAATTTTATCACAGCTCTGGCCTCCTTCTTTTCCATTGTTTTGTCAAATCTTTGGAGCAGCAGATCCGGTCAATAGGGTACATTGCGCCATGCACCGTAGCGAGAAAACCCATCGAAGAAACAAACGTGTACTTCACACATTCAGTGCAAATATGATGAACTTTAAATGTGCCGAGTTTCATCTTCATTCTGTGACTCCTTCGTGGTCAGGCCCAAGACTTATGTCAAGCCCCTTGTATTTCCTTTATTTCTTTTACCCTGAAAATTCTGGATCAAGGACTACTTTGTAATGCTATTAGCTGGCTTTCTCAATGTGTGTCCTATCCATCCAAAGTGCTTTGCTTCAGTTATTTTTTTACTGACACTTTTCTAGTTCTGTTAGTTAATTAATTCCATACTGGTGATTGTTATTCCATTTTAATCCTTCTATTCTGTGCAAGAACCCAATAAAAATTAGTTACTTTGTGGAAGCTATTTAGTTGTTCTCAATGTTTCAGAGTTGCACATTAACACTGCCTTGACGTTTGAGTTGAAAATTCTTATATTAGTATGCTCCTGACTTCTTTGATCCTTAGCTGCAGATTGTCAAAGCAGTCAGTGGCCATCATGCCTGGTGGCGCCTTGTAGGGCAGCAACAAATTGCTTCCACTTTGTTCGGTAGGTGGCCATCCTTCGTACAGTGCCCCAACTCCGGTTCATTCTTTGCATCTCAGCCTCCAGTTCTCTGCCAAGATGTTTTTGGTTGGCCTCTCTTTCGCTTTCATTTGGGGGTCCATAGCATAGCTGTTCTTGTAATGGCACCAGGGTCCCTTCTGAGGACGTGGCCAACCCAACTCCAGCGTCTGCCAGTTATGATGGCGTGCATGTCCTCCTGGTTACTCCGAATAAGTAGTTCTTGGTTGGTGATGGTATTCGGCCAAAATATTCTGTGAATTTTCCTTAGGCACATTGTGTGGAAAGAGGGCAGTTTCGACATTTCCTTCTCTGTTATTCTTCAGCATTCCACACCATAGAGAAGCACAGAAAGTACACAGCTCTCATATAATCTAATATTTGGTGTCTGTGCTGTACTGGGAAGACTTCCAGATGTTGTTGAGACTAGCAAATGCTGTTCTCGCTTTATTCATTCCGTTGTTGATGTCCTTGCTTGTTCTGCCATCTGGTGTTACTATGCATCCTAAGTATGTAAATGAGCCTGTCTGTTATAGCTTCTGGTTCCTTGTTATTGGCTCAGGATTGCCCACATTGAGTGTCATGACCTCTGTCTTCTTCAGATTGATGTTCAGACCCACCTGCTGGCTTTACTTATTCAGTCTATCTGTATTTTCTTGGATGTTTTGATGTGAATGTGCAAGTAGTGCAATGTCATCTGCATATTCCAGGTCTTCCAGTGCGGAAAATGTTGTCCATCTAATTCCTCTTGGACTGCTCTCTGTTGACTGGCGCATCACTGTCAAAAATAAAGTTGTTGATAAGGGGCATCCCTGTCGTACTCCTGTCTTCACCTTGAAAGTTAGGTTGCTCAACCCAACACTGCATGTAAAGTTAGAATAGAGGTTTTCTATAACTGAAACAATGCAGCTAGGAATTCCATAAGCCCTCAGTATTTTCCAAAGGCTGTCCCTGTGTATGCTGTCAAAAGCATTTTCAAAATCAATAAAGTTAATGTATAACTTGTCTCTGCCATTCTGAGCACTGCTCTATAATGTTCCTGAGGGTGAATATATGATCTGCACATCTTCTGTTCTTTCCGAATCCTTTTTTTTTTTTTTTGGTAGAACCAGTCAGGAGCAATCAAATGCTCCTGACTGGTTCTACCCAAAAAAAAGTTTCCTATTCCGAAATATCTCATGTTTACAGTATCCCTTTTCAGCAAATTTTATGAATTTCCATGCTGTGATAAACAAATAAACTGGTGCGTCATGATACATACCTATCTTGTTTTCAAAGAATGTGTTGGCTGAGGTGTGACACTGAGCCCAGTTCACTGCACCTTCATTCTCTCTTGCTCGCTGGATGAGGGCTGTGGTGGGAGTGGTCAAGACAATGTTCATGTCTTTCAGCAATGAGCACAAGTCAGTAACCTGTGGTAGCCCACAATGCTACAGATGGCAAAACAAACGTAACTTAGAATTTGAGGAAAGCAGTTCTATACTAAGCAAATTATAAGTTTTAATAATGTCAGTGTCTTCTTTTGAACATAGATGACATGTACAGTCTTAAGATATGTGTTCACCGGCCAGAAATAAAATATACAAGAACGACGGCAATCTACTACCATTACAAACAAAATGTTACTGCTAATAATATATTAACAAAACAGAATACATCTGACAGAATTTATGAACAGTCTCAGCCCTACTGATAGTATGTGACAAAATCTCATAAAACACTAACATATAAAGAAGCTACAAGATGAAAAGATCAGAATTAAATACTTTAGAAAGTGAAATTATAATGAAATTCATAAAAGATTAATCTGACAATGAAGTATACAATATAAACAATTTATGATATGTCGATAATGCAGTCTCACGAGGGTACAACAAACTCAAATACTATCTGTTCCAAAAGGTATATTCAGGAACTACTGTTGAGTTTTCCTGAAGCAATGATTTTTTTTTTTTTCCTTAACCAGCGGCACTTGGGCTTTCAGCCCTTCGGCCCAATGACATGTCATTGCATGGCCTGGGGAGCCTGTGGACTTTCCTTCCAATCCGGTCAGGAGCGTCGCTCCTTCCCATCCACAGAGGGTTTATCTCAGGAGCCGTTCAGGTTATTCCGTAAAAATCCCCGTCGATGACACTTCTTCAAATGCCCACACCCGGGCTTGAACCTTGAACACCTGATCGCCAGCGCAATGTGGTAACCATTACACCAGTGTGGCTCCCCTGAAGCAATGATAAAATTACTTCTCAACATCTGCAGCAGGAGTTCTTGACATGTCAGGAAAAGAGAAAGTGCGAAAGGCCATCACCAGTGCTAGCGAAAGGCTATCACCAGTGCTAGTCCAGGACAAAGTTTATGCTTTTTTCAGGTACAGTTGACATTCAAAAATCCGGCCATCGATAATCCGGTTCCTTCAGATTTCCGGCATGGATTTCGGAGCGCATTTTTTAATTTACCACGTTGGCGCGCCACTGTTTTCTGGAGCCGTCTATGTTTTGGTGCAGCTGTTGGGTCTTGCTTGCACGTGTTAACAGGCATTCCTACTCATTCCTTCTCAATTTATCATTTATTTGCTGCTGTATAGCCCCATTATGGATTCAGCAAATAAAAGAAGTGGTGTAAAACGTAAACATCGTGCGTTGTCGATCGCAGTTAGTTTTTAATTTTCTTTCTTTAAAGGACTGTACAGGTAGTCATTTTCTGTTAAATATATACGGCATAAATAACCATAAAAAATCCGGCATTTTCAACAATCCGGCACTCCTCAGGTCCGGAGGTTGCCGGATTTTTGAATGTCAACTGTATATTTAAACTGACATCTGGGGGTGTTTGAAGACAATGACTAAGTCAAAGTGAAAGGCTACAATATAAAACAGCTGACACTGTTTTAACAGTAAAGATAGAAAACTGATCAATGGTACCTATACCTTGTAGCGGTATGGCAGCTTGTGTACCCTGACAATCCCCAGAGCTATGCCAGTGGGAGATTTACTCCTGGTAGATTCAACCAAGCTGGACTGGTCTGAGTGGGTAGGGGTCAGACAAAAGCTGGTACTCTGGTCCTCCAGGTTGGGGGTTTTAGCACAGGGCCGACACCCCTGTCTATGTAAAAAATCGTATGTTACGGAAACAACAATAAATGGAAAAGCTTTGCTGCGGGACGGACACCCGGAGTCTCAGGCTCGTATGACTGACAGTGGTGAAAGCCGAAAGGAAGCCACTGGCATGAAAACGGATGCCCCGACCGCAAAACACGAAACCAGAATTGGTTTTTGGAACATCAGAACTATGAATGAGGCAGGAAAGCTGAGACAAATCACAGCAGAGATGAGGAACTACAAGATACATATCATGGGAATAAGCGAGAGCAGATGGACAGGTAAGGGGAGAATAAAAACAGCTACAGGGGAAACAGTACTTTATTCTGGCAGAGAGGATGGTCAGCACAATGAAGGCGTAGCCATTATCCTGAAGAAAGGAATGGAAAGGTCTTTACTGGAATGGAAACCCATCAACAACAGACTGATAAGAGCAAGACTGAGAGGGAGGTTCACCAACACCACAATTATACAATGCTATGCACCAACAAACGAGAGTGATGAAGAGATCAAGGATGAGTTCTATCAACAGGTACAAAAAGAAATGGAAACTACACCCAGGTACGATCTCATTATAGTAATGGGAGACCTAAATGCGAAAGTGGGAGCACACAATAATTATAACGAAAGAGTAATGGGGAAATGCGGCAGTGGAACAGCAAATGAGAATGGGGATAAATTAATAAGCTTCTGCAGTATTAACAACCTGGTCATTGGAGGAACACTTTTTCCACACAAGGAAGTGCACAAGTTAACATGGGAATCACCAAACGGACGAGACAGAAACCAGATAGATCACATAATGATCAATGGCAGATGGCGAAATGCACTACAAGACGTGAAAGTAAGAAGAGGCGCAGATGTGGGAAGTGATCACCACCTAGTAGTAGCAAGACTGAAAGTGAAACTCAGAGCTGCTGGACCAGTTGCAGTCAAACAGAAAAGATACAACATCACGAAACTGAAGGATCCCCTCACCAGAAAAGCTTTCGTGGTTGACGTAAAGAGAAGATATGAGATTATCAAAAGCCAGGAAAGAACAGAGACTGATGATGTTGACCAGAGATTCAACACCATCTCAACAATATACAAGGAAAGCAGCAAGTCATGCTTGGGATTCCAGGAAAGAAAGAGCCAAGACTGGATAACACCAGATACGATAAACACCATAGCGAAGAGAAAGGAAATGAAAAGAAAGAAAACAGAAGCTAAGTCTCCAGGTTAAAGGCAATATATAGTGAACAGTACAGTCAGCTGGACAAGGAAGTTAAATGTCAAACTCGTGCTAACAAAAGGACATTTCTAGATGATCTTGCAAGACAAGCAGAAGAGGGAGCACTGAGAAATGAACAAAGCACAGTATACAAAATAACTAAAATCATCAGTGGAAAACGAGGTGCAAACAATATTACATTAGTAAGAGATAAGCACGGAAATCTCATCACGACAGTAGAGGGACAGGAAACAAGATGGGCAGAGCATTTCAGAGAAACTCTGAATAAGGAATCACCAGAGACACAATTGAATGTTCCTGAGGCTGAAAATGATCTAGATGTTAATACAAACATCCCACGAAAAGAAGAAATCATCACAGCAATCAAAGGGTTAAAGAATGGAAAAGCTCCTGGTCATGATAACTTAAATGCAGAGCTATTTAAGACAGATCCAGAGCTAGTAGCAGAACTATTAGAACCACTATTTGCACAAGTCTGGAAAACAGGGACAACACCAACAGAGTGGAGAAAAGGAATAATTGTCAAATTGCCCAAGAAGGGAGATCTTGCAGACTGCAATAATTGGAGAGGAATAACTCTTCTCTCAGTTCCCAGCAAAATACTAGGCAGGATAATTATACAGAGAATCTCAAAAGCAGTAGACCACAAACTGAGGAAAGAACAAGCAGTATTTAGAAAGAACAGAAGATGTGTAGACCATATATTTACCCTCAGGAACATTATAGAGCAGTGCTCAGAATGGCAAAGACAGCTGTACATTAATTTCGTTGATTTTGAAAAGGCTTTTGACAGCATACATAGGGACAGTTTATGGAAAATACTGAGGGCTTATGGAATTCCAAGCTGCATAGTGTCAATTATAAAAAGCCTTTATGCCAACTTTACGTGTAGCATTGGGCAGAGCAACCTAACCTTTGAAGTGAAGACAGGAGTACGACAGGGATGCCCCTTATCAACCACTCTATTTTTAACAGTCATAGACTGGGTGATGCGCCAGACAACAGAGGGCAATCCAAGAGGAATAAGATGGACTACATTTTCTACATTGGAAGATCTAGAATATGCAGATGACAATGCACTGCTAGCACATTCACATCAACACATCCAGGAAAAAACGGATAGACTTAATAAGTATAGCCAGCAGGTGGGCTTGAACATCAACCTAAAGAAGACAGAGGTCATGACGCTCAATGTGAGCAACCCTGAGCCCATATCAGTAAGGAATCAGCAACTGGAACAGACAGATGCCTTCACATACCTAGGATGCATAGTAACACCAGACGGCGGAGCAAGCAAAGACATCAACAACAGAATGAACAAAGCAAGAACAGCCTTTTTTAGTCTAAACAACATCTGGAAGTCCTCTCAGTACAGCACAAGCACAAAATTAGGATTATATCAGAGCTGTGCGCTTTCTGTGCTTCTCTATGGCGTAGAGCTGGAGAGTTACAGAGAAGGAAATGTCGAAATTGTCCTCTTTTCACACAACATGCCTAAGAAAAATTCTCTGAATTTTTTGGCCGAATACCATCACCAACCAAGATCTGCTTACTCGGAGCAAGCAAGAGGACATGCACACCATCATAGCTGGCAGACGCTGGAGCTGGGTTGGCCATGTCTTCAGAAGAGACCCCGATGCCATCACAAGAACAGCTATGCTATGGACCCCTGAAGGAAAACGAAAGAGAGGCCGACCAAAAACAACTTGGCGGAGGACTGTGGAGGCTGAGATGCAAAGAATGAACCAGAGTTGGGGCACTGTACGAAGGATGGCCGCCGACCGAGCAAAGTGGAATCAATTTGTTGTTGACCTACAAGATGCCACCAGGCGTAATGGCCACTGACTGCTTTGACGGTCGGTGGCTAAGGATCAAAGAAGAAGAAGATAGAAAACTGAAGAACTCATTCCGTAAAGACAGAAAAATTAAGAGCTCATTCTCCACTGTATGGAGACCAAAGCAACATCATTTGTTTAAGTGAATTACTGGAAACAATGTAATACATAGGACCGTGGATAATATAACAACTTCCATAGAAATAAACAGCAGAATAGGCCAAGCAAAACAGATTCCTGAAAATGAAACATTCCTCTCTTTAACCTTTCTCAATGGAAGTAACAAGAACAGTTTCATCCATGTTATAAAGAGCCATACTATCTATAACAGGAAACAACAAAGTTTTTGGATAACAAACAACTAGATCAATAAAGACTCCACAGATGTCAGTTATCAAAAGAATGTTAAGAATACCCTGGATAATTAAAAAATTCAACAATGGTAATTTGAAAGAAACAAACGAGCACTTTAATCAAAAATAATAGTATATAGAGAAGTAGCCCCCGTCAGTCATAACTGACTATGGAAATGTGCCCCTGAGGTGACAGCCCTCGGGTGTTTTTTTATTTTATTTTGCCTGGTGTTCCTTTCAGCATGTTCTTTTCTCTTCTGCTTATTGTGAGAGCTTCTTTTCACCCAATCTGAGGTGGTGCCGTAAGCAGCATCGCCACTTGGTAACAGTATATAACAGAAGACATAAACCACTTTCACTACATATGTATAAGAAACAAATAAATTACTTATAAAGATTAACAAAGAGAGAAGCCAATGGGCTGTCTAGCAGCATGGTATAGGACAGCATTAACAACTGTGTTGACTGAGAAAACCAAGTATCAGCTGTGGAGGGACAGTTACATGACACAGGTTTTAAAGAAGACAATGCAGAGTACAAACCATGAAAACATTACTGTCCGTTAAACTAATAAAGCATGTGTCCCTTTTTTCCCCTTTAAATAAAGAGAAATAAAATAACAGAGAAAGAAGAAAGCTAGTGCCAGGCTCCTCAACAATCACAAACAACACATGGCGCCATCCAATAATTAGAGAGCACATGCAAATTCTTCAACTTGGCACTGGCTGCAAAAGAGTGACGCGAATGGCAGACGTAGTTAAACAATAACAAATGAAAAGGAAACTTTGGAAAAATGTCTTCGCATACAGTTAAAAAACTTCTCTTCTATCATTAATGCTGAATAATTATTTCCAATTTGCATATAAGTGTTTGTAAACAGCTTTTCACATATTGCAAGTTCTTTGGTTATGAGTTTAAAAAACAAACAAACAAAATGGGGAAAATAAATGTTATAATAGCTAAAATTAAATCTGACCTCTGTTTTAGAATTTCTCTAGCACCCAGTTTTTTTTTTTTTTTTTTAAAGATCCCTACTCTTACCTGCCCTTTCTCTCCATTCAAATCTAGTCCTGATGATGCAGCTGTTGACTGTTGCTGATGTTTTTTCTCAACATTTTGCTGCCTCAATCGCAAATCTTTTTGGCTGGACATGGCTCTTACACTTCCAATGAGGTAAGTAAGGTGTGATATAGCAGCCGCAGCCTGAAAGGATACATATGTTTTGTTGTTGTTTTTTTTAGGAATCTAGCCAAAGAACTAAACTTTACTCAAAGCACTACATAAACAAGAGGTTTCTTTCAGAGCTTATACATGTTAATTCATTTGTTCATAAGAAGAACAATATGCAGCTGTAATTTTAGTAAAAAGACTGATACAGTAGAAATGAACACATGATATAATAGGAAAAACCTAGTTTAGATAACATCATGATGCCTTTGGGTGTGGAAAAGCTCAAGAAACAATGCTCATTACAAAAAACAAACTACATACTAATATGCAGTAGGTTTAGATTCCAGTTTGATATCTGTAAAAACTAAGACAGTTTGATATCTGTGAAAACTAAGACAGTTTGATATCTGTAAAAACTAAGACAGTTTGACATCTGTGAAAACAAAGGCCAAGAGAATTCACTATACAGATAGCCCTCAATTTATGATGGGGATGCGTTCCTGAACGAACTGGCACAATTCGAATCAGCGTAAATTGAAATAATTTTATAATGTAAGTCATATGCATGGAGGCATATCTGGAGTCCTCCTTATATGACCACCAGCTATGCACAATGCTACAATATATGTACGTGGAAGTGAACCTATGTCTGTGAGGGTAATTACATCCTCACTGACTCGAAATCATCCACACACTTCCAGGGATTCCCCCTGTGGTGAAACTTGTTGAGAACCCAGCATTGCACACTAAGCTTGGAGAAGTCACTTGAGCCCCAGGCATAATTTTTGGGCTTTGACTTGGTTGACTGCATGCAGAAGGATCTCACTATGGACCCAGTGATAGGCAGGGGAAGCTGAGGAGTGGCTCTGTGCATGACGTTACAATTCCTTGGGAGAGCACAGAACAAGAGTACAGTATTTTAGCTCTGCATAGTTGGAGAGCCTCCTTGCATGGCGGGGAATGCACAGTATGCCACACACTTCTTATTCCTAGCTTGGGACCAGATGTGACAATCCTTTAAATGCAAGCCAAGCTAGAGAAACTGGAGCTCATGACTTCAACTCAACATGTTTCACTACTGTTTGCACCTTCTAAAAAGTAGCTACTTTAGTTTCACGCACTTTCTCTTGACCTGAAGGCAATAAAATCTTGTTAACCAGCGAACACGTGGATCGTTTACGTTGGCGGGAAATATCAGCTGACTTTGGTGTGAAAAAAGCGTGAAATGTAAACCAGTTTAAGCGCATTCCTAATAATTGCAGGACTAAAGTAATTAACTAGAAAATAACTTCCTGCAAAATACTATCGCTCAGTGGATTTTCGTTGCTTATTTCATATTATTGCTTGGTAGCAGCTGTTACAAAACAGCAATATCATCTGAGGAAAATATTACAGAGGGTAACAGACTTTCTAAAAGGTGAAGAATTTGTATAATCAACATTATCTAAGACTGAAAGACGAGCATGCTGTAATAGAAACATAAGTTCACATTTGAAATTTATAATGGAAACGCATTTGCTACAGATTTCTCCATCTGCCAATGTACAAATTCCCCCCCCCCCCCCCCCCCCCCCCCCCCCCCCCCCCCCCCCCCCAAAAAAAAAAAAAAAAAAAAAAAACAAAAGCGTGAATGCTATATGAGAGGATTTATGTATATTCAGCGTATTTGTGAATATAATATTGTGAATGGTAATAGTCATATCTCTGATATTTTGTGCGTATACATATAATAATCATCATTTTGTTTTAACATAATATTTTCATGTACAGATCAGATAGCCACTTTGAGAATAAAAGTTGAAAAAGTCTGGAATGGAATTCACCACTATACATCAGATTTGTGGACTATGAAAAGGCATTTGACAGTGTAAACAGAGAATCACTTTGGAAATTGATAAGGCATTATGGAGTTCCCCTGAAGATCATTAATTTAATAAAGAAAACATATGAAGACATGACATGCAGAGTTCTTCATGAAGGACAGCTTACAGAACCATTTGGGATAAGAACAGGAGTGCGACAGGGATGCCTTTTGTCTCCATTTCTTTTCTTACTAGCAATAGACTGGGTTATGAGATCATCGACAACACACAACAGAAATGGAATCCAGTGGACTCTGACTAAGCAGTTGGATGATCTGGATTTTGCAGATGACTTGGCTCTTCTGTCCCATAACCGTAATCAGATGCAGGACAAATTGAAAACACTCGATGAGAAGTTACAGCAATTGGGTCTGAAAATACACAGGGAAAAGACAAAAGTAATGAGAATAAATGCAGGTAATGATAACAGGGTTGAACTTGAAGAAACACCAATACAAGATGTAGAATCGTACACATATCTTGGCAGTAATATAGACAAAGTTGGAGGGACAGACAGCGATATCAAAATAAGAATACAAAAAGCAAGAGGAGCTTTCATTGCATTGGGAAATATATGGAGATCAAGAGAAATTGGATCCAACATGAAAATAAGAATCTTCAACTCAAATGTCAAGCCAGTCCTATTGTATGGCTCTGAGACATGGAGATGGAGACTTGCATTACTAGATGTGAAGGTAAGAAGAGGTGCAGATGTGGGAAGTGATCACCATTTAGTAGTAGCAAAACTGAAAGTGAAACTAAGAAGGGCTGGACCAACTGTAACTACACAGAAAAGGTTTGACATCAGCAAATTGAAGGACCCCCTTACCAGAAAAGCTTTTGCGGCTGACATAAAGAAACGATATCAATTTGCCAAAAGTCAGGAAAAGACATTGACTGATGATATAGACCAGAAATTCAACACCATTTCAACAATATATAAGGAAAGCAGCAAATCATGCTTGGGATTGCAGGAAAGGAAGAAGCAAGACTGGATAACACCAGAAACATTAAACACCATAACACTGAGAAAGGAAATGAAAAGAAAGAAAACAGAAACAAAGTCCCCCAGGTTAAAGCAACTATATAGCGAACAGTACAGTCAGCTGGACAAAGGAAGTTAAATGCCAAACCCGAGCCAACAAAAGGAATTTCCTAGACGATCTTGCAAGACAGGCAGAAGAGGCAGCACTGAGAAATGAACAAAGCACAGTATACAAAATAACTAAATTCATCAGCGGAAAAACGAGGTGCAAACAATATTACATTAGTAAGAGATAAGCAAGGAAATCTCATCACGACAGCAGAGGGACAGGAAACAAGATGGGCAGAGCACTTCAGAGAAACTCTGAACAAGGAACCACCAGAGACACAATTGAATGTTCCTGAGGCTGAAAACGATCTAGATGTAAATACAGACATTCCACGAAAAGAAGAAATCATCACAGCAATCAAAGGGTTAAAGAACGGATAAGCTCCTGGCCATGATAACTTAAATGCAGAGCTATTTAAGACAGACCCTGACCTAGCAGCAGAACTATTAGAACCACTATTTGCACAAGTCTGGAAAACGGGGACAACACCATCAGAGTGGAACAAAGGAATAATTGTCAAATTGCCCAAGAAGGGAGATCTTGCAGACTGCAATAATTGGAGAGGAATCACTCTTCTCTCAGTTCCCAGCAAAATACTAGGCAGGATAATTATACAGAGAATTTCAAAAGCAGTAGACCACAAACTGAGGAAAGAACAAGCAGGATTTAGAAAGAACAGAAGATGTGTAGATCATATATTCACTCTCAGGAACATTATAGAGCAGTGCTCAGAATGGAAAAGACAGCTGTACATTAATTTCGTTGATTTAAGGTTGGATAACGTTGGATTTTTATTCCCGTTAATGATATCCACCAAAAGATAGATATAAGTGGATGGAAGCAGACATCATCATCATCATCATCAGTTGATAAGATCTCTATGGTGTTGTTTGCTCCACTGTAGTGTATGGAATGTCAACTTGACCTACGCAGTGGTGTGTAGACATGGATTGAGTGTATAATGTGCGAATGATGATAAAGGTTCGTGGTGTTGACAAAAAATGTTCTTTTCTCACACTCATGTATGGCTGGAAGTCATCGACACCAACGACTGTGTACCTTTTCTAAAGTTTAATTGGACGTACACACTCGACAGCACAGATAGTGACAAATCACAGGTTGCCATAATACATCATAGTACAGTGGATAAATGGTCTTGCAATGTTACATGGGCACTCATGTAGAATAAGTGTATAATGGACTGTCAGTAGCCAAGCACTCAGTATCGCCCATACATATATCATCTGACTTCACTGACTGAGCACGTCAGCTTATAAACAATATTTCAGATGGCTTCTAAACCTAATCTCGTCTAGCGACGATTCTTCAACATAATGTTCAGCACATATTTTTCCATATAATAATATTGAACCGCTAATAACGGGTTCTCATGTGTAGCAGTGATCTCTGGACTAAACAAGCGATAATACGGGCATCCCTTTTCTCTTCTTGAAAGTCACTACATGTTTTGGTTCCAAGATGGCTTCACTCGTGAGCTGTCACTCACGTTTGGATACAGATAATGAATCTGTCCTAAAGTTAGTCATTCATAAAACATTTCATTGCTCTGTAGATTTGATCATGAACAATTGACTGCAATCTACAGGATATAGTGCTGCTAGGAATCGAAGTCGTTTTCATCGAGTCAAATATATTCTCTTAGACATTCAAATCGTAACTATCGAAAATGGTGGCTTCGATCGAGAGTTCATAAGAGTATCTTTGATTACCTTGGTAGAGGAAATATGAAACTGCCATTCCTTGGCAATACGACTAAACACTGGGGTAAAGCATACACGATAGGTTTAGACGACTATCACCTTCCCCACAAATACTGAGATCACTTTTTCCCCGGCGACAGGCCGACATGGAAAACACACAGTCCCTATCAGGACGAAGCCAAATCACACCACACTCTAGCGACACATCCGCCGAATAGCCTTCGACCTCTCTAGAGACAACAGAACATATAGTTCGACTTAGATATGTAAAGATATACAGATATAAGACAGACTCGTCCTACTCAGACAAACAATACACATAAATTCAGGCCATAGATATTCTGAAGCAAGAACAATCTATTATTACCCAAACAACGAATAAATCGCAGTAAAATGGATTTATCCGCGGAGTTTGATCGAAAGAGCCGACACAACTTTCAAGGGAAGTAACTCAATAATGACTTTCCCTTAAGCACTAAAAAATTACCTATGTATAATATTGTAAGATATCAAAGACTGCACGTAACAGTCTTACCACACCTCCCGGGAAAAAAAAAAAATGGAACATTTTTTTTTTTTTTTTGAAATACATCTAGGAGCAACGTACAATAGGCTCACAACGCATGAATAATGCGCAGATGAAAATATCAGGAATACCTATAACGCCTAATATGAGGCTAAGTCGACTTATGGAGCGACTGGTGAGAATGTGTCTCATAAACTGAGAGAAATTATTTCTCTACAAGTATATTTTTCCAGGAAGGTGTCATCAAAGTATAATACAATTCTGGCAATTACACAATGCCTAAAAAATTCATATCATCATTTCGCATTAGATATCTTAAATTTATGATTTATGAAGAAAAAAATCATCAAGCACAGCGGTGAATAAACATCAATGAACCGCTATGTAGTGATACAATCATTATATTATTAAATTACAAATGTGTATCTATCATGATATAGAAAAGGAACTACTATAGAACTAGACATATCAAGAAGTCTAAGCCCTAATAGTTATGTGGAATCATGTGGGCATCTTGACAGAATGTCTGCCATCACATTATCTGATCCACGAATAGCTCGCACAGAGAAATGAAAAGGTTGAAGAGCAATTGCATATCGAGTAGACCTCGAGCTCTTCAAATTCTTTACTCTGTATAGCAGTAAGAGCTTTTTGGTCGGTTTCTACTATGAAATGTGCGCCTAGAAGGAATCTCTGTAGTTTGAGGATCGACCAAACCATAGCTAATAGCTCACGGTCTAAAACCGAATAATTCCTTTCTGCCGCATTAAGTTTTCTGGAAATATACATTACAGGATGCAGAGTTCCAGAGTACTCTTGCATTAGTGCCGCTCCAATCCCAGTGGATGAAGCGTCACTACGAAGAACGAATGTCTTATCTTTAGTGGGTAGCACTAAAATAGGTGGTGTTGAAAACAGTGTTTTAATCTTATCCAGAGAGCATTGGCATTCCTGAGACCAGTGGACCACATTAGGCGAACCTTTCTTTAGAAGTGTTGAGAGAGGTGCCATGATAGAGGATAGATTCTGAATGAATCTGCCATAAAATTGAATAAGACCTAACAGACTTCTCACCTGTTTTTTAGTCTTAGGGATTGAGATGTTAAGTATCTTACTAGTATTATGGTCCTCTGTCTTTAGGAAACCATGACCAACTCGGTGGCCTAGGAAAGAAATTTCGCTAAAACCAATATAGGCTTTAGAGGGTTTCGCTGTCAGGTTGTGCTCACGCAAAGTAGACAGCAATTCATCTAACCCCGAATAGTGATCTTCCCAAGTATCGCTGAAAAGACAGATGTCGTCTAGATATGCAATGACATCTGACCGATAAGATAGGATTCGGCGCATCATGCGTACGAATGTAGCTGGTGCGTTCATAAGACCGAAAGGCATAAAATTCCATTGGAACAAACCTCTAGGTGTTGAAAAAGCCGTGAGAGGTTTGGCGCGTTCAGATAAAGGAACTTGCCAATATCCTTTAGACAAATCAAGTTTAGTGAAAAAATGAGATTTGGAGAGTCGAGTAAGTAGCTCTTCCAGTAAAGGCATAGGTTCGGCATCGAACTTAGTTACTTGATTCAATTTTCGATAGTCAACGCAAAGACGTATGTTATTGTCTTTTTTACGCACAATAACCATCGGCGAAGAATATGCAGAGGTGGATGGTTCGATTATTTTCAAATCTATCATCTCATCCAACTCTTTCTCGACCTGTGCTTGAAA
Organism: Oreohelix idahoensis; assembly: GCA_024509875.1. NCBI lineage: Eukaryota > Metazoa > Mollusca > Gastropoda > Stylommatophora > Oreohelicidae > Oreohelix > Oreohelix idahoensis. The sequence continues at coordinate 58,180 of JAMPIV010018581.1, read as the reverse complement.
ATGTATAGGTATAGGATAAGGTCTAATCCTAATAGGAGTATGGTCAGTTAGAACAATGTCATGTTGAATGACATTCGTTTGTCCAGGGATGTCAGTGAGTACATCCTGAAATGTTTGCAACATAGTTGAAACTTGTCGCTGTTCTCCTAGAGACAAATCAGGAGAGACAGTAACGTTCTTCCATGATTCACTGGAATGAAGTGGGATCATTGGAAGAGGAAGATTTACATCTGAAAAACTTGTTTCCTCATCCTGTATCACGGACAGTGATGAGTAATGACCATGTGGTACTGGAGAATTGTCCGTTGCTTGGAAAATGGGTTGCAAATAATCCGGACGTTCATGGAATTCAGTAAGCATATTGATGTGGAAGGTTTTATGCTTCCCATCAATATCGACAATATAGTCGACATCGGAAATTTTCGATATTATATCGTACGGACCTTTCCAAGAAATAAGTAATCTGTTTTCCCTACAAGGTAGTAATACAAATGCTTTGTCACCAGGACAAAGTTGTCGTAAGCATCTCTTCTTATTGGCAAATTGCCTTGCCTTCTGTTTCGCAAATTCAGAAGAAGAAGTTGCTAATTTGCATGCTTCGATAATCTTTTGTCTCAACGCGATGACATATTCGTAGGATGACTTTGTGTCATCGTCAATATTGTCAGATGTTATGAGATCGTGAAGCAACGACATAGGGCCACGCGGACGCGCGCCAAAGACGAGTTCAAAGGGAGAAAATCCCGTATGTTCATTGGGTACCTCTCTGTAAGCGAAGAGGGCCGCAGGTAAAACTCTGTCCCAGTCCTGAGGATGATCCTCAGTTATCTTCCCCAGTAAGTTTTTAAGTGTTCTATTAAGGCGTTCGACCATACCATTAGACATTGGATGGTAGATACTACTTAAAGATCTATCTATCTGCAGAGTAGACATTACTTGAGACATGGTATCTGATATTAGTTGGGTGCCATGGTCTGACAATATCTCTCCGGGGAACCCCAGACGAGAAAATATAAGCCAAAGAGCATCTGCAATATCAGCAGTAGTAATGCTCTTCAGAGGAATAGCCTCTGGCCAACGTGTGCACATATCAACACACGTCAAGATAAACTGATGTCCTCTGGCAGACTTGATCTTAAATGGACCAATTATGTCTATGGCCATTTTTTGGAACGGCCGAATAGGAATGTCCGCCGCCTGAATGGGTGCAGCATGCCGTGGACCTTTGGATTTAACTTCCTGACATACTTTACAAGATCGACAATAAATCCGTATGTCCTTGTTTACCAATGGCCAAAAGAAAGCCGCAAGGACTCTTGACTTAGTACGGGAAAAACCCATGTGTCCAGCACACTGAGAGTCGTGAGCGTGCTGCAAAATTTTAACTCTCAAATTCTTGGGAACCAGGATTTGAGAATGACTTGACGTAATGGAGTCTTGAACCATACGTACAAGTACGCCATTCTTCTTTGTAATCCACGATTTACGACTTGTGTCTTTATTCGGATCACCTTTAGTTGCAAGAATGAAGAATTTCTTCAGAGTGGGATCATCTTCTTGCTGTTTTATAAACGAGTCACGAGAAATTACCAAGGGATTATCTTGGTTATGCACTTCATTATTTTCAATAGATGAAGTTTGAGGCATATTAAGAGCCTGAGCTCTAGTGACTACAGCGTTAGCAATCTGCATGTTTTGCCTTTCCCACGTGGAAATTTGTTGCGGAGTGCATTCTTTGACTCCATGAATGCGACCGATGATGAGGTCAGCGATCGGATTCGGAAGAAGACATGCGTGTACATCTCCTGTAAAGAAAGGAGTAGCAATCCTAATGATAGCAGTAGAGTATTTCTCTAATGTGCCGCCAAATGTTACACATTTGACTACTTGTCCAGTGGCACGGGAAGGATCTACGAGTGACTGCCTAACACCAATTGTGGTGCATCCAGAATCAAATAGCACAGAGACTGGATTGTTATTCACTAAACCCTTATGTAAGACAAGAGAACCTCTTCCATCATGCGCGACTGATGCCGGAAGAGCAGGAAGAGGATGGCCACAGCTTAAAGTAGACACTGTGGTTGGCTCAAATAGCGTTTTGCATTGGGGGCACTGAGATGCTCTCCCAAAATCAAAAGCGGCACATGCCATATTACTAGCATCATTATTATCTTTACTCTGTTTATAGGCTTCATTGGACTCTTGTTGTGCAGAGTTTGCCTGAAAATGTGGTTTATGTCTTTTGTATTGAGATCTACCTCGGTTATTATCACCTCTGTAGTTATTGTTACCTCTATTGTAACCCCTATTTGGGTTTGAGTCATAGTTCCCTTGGTTACCATTATCATATTCATTATAATGAGTATCTCTGTAATTATGATCTTGTTGACTCCAAGACGGATAACCCTGATAGTTTCTATAATTACTTCCTCTACGGAAATTCCTATAATTATGACCACCCCTGTGTCGAGAGCTATCAGCTCGTCTCCAGTTCTTTGAAGAAGAACCCTGAAATGATTGGTTACCTTGGTTTTGATAACTATTATGGTTACCTTTTTTATCAAATCTGTTTTGAGGTCCCTGAAATCTGTGTGAATAATTGGGATTGTATGGTGTTGCTGAAGCAACTGGCATACTCTCCTTAATCTTAGTGTTGCCAAAAGTCACGTCGGGGTGTGCAGTGACATATTGGGAACAATATTCTTCCATTTCTTTTAGAGATTTGGGTTTACGCTCATGTATAAATTCAAGGAAAGGTTTGTTCACACATGACATAATCTTATCTCTGAGCAACAAATCCATAAGTCCTTCATACGTTTTTTCTGTTTTGGAAAGCTCAATCCAACGATCAACTGTGAGACGTGCCTTTGCAGTGAATTCTGAGAATTCTACACCCGTCTCAGGCACCATCGTTTTAAATAAAAGGCGATAGCCTTCCTCACTTAGCTGATATTTTTTTATCAAAGCCGCCCTAATGACATCATAATTATCCTTATCTGCTTCTCCTACAAGGCATAATCTAGTCAAAGATTCACCTTTCAAGTTTTCTGATAATTGATTAGCGTATTGTGATTTATCCACATTATGTGTACGACAAGAACGTTCAAATCTATCCAGCCAGAATGTAATATCGTCACTGGACTGATTGAACGGTGGAACCTTAACCTTGTAAGTAGAAGGTTTACCATTACCACTAGATGCCTGATTAACATTACTCATACTTGTCAATCTCAATTTCTCTAACTCAAATTCATGTTCTCTTATTGCTTTTTTCTCTTCAGCATCTAATCTTTTTTGTTCAGCCTCCCTGTCTAATCTTTTTTGTTCAGCTTCCCTGTCTAATCTTTTTTGTTCAGCTTCACTGTCTAATCTTTTTTGTTCCGCAGCAGCTTCTCTTTCTAATTTTTTTTGTTCAGCTTCACTGTCTAATCTTTTTTGTTCCGCAGCAGCTTCTCTTTCTAATTTTTTTTGTTCAGCTGCAGCTTCTCTTTCTAATTTTTTTTGTTCAGCTTCAAATCTCCTTTTCTCCACCTGCATCTGCAATTTCTTTTGTTCAGCAGCAGCCTCAGCTTCTCTTTCTAATCTTTTCTCTTCCGCCATAGCTTTTCTTTCTTCTGCAGCTAATCTTTTCTCTTCTGCAGCTAATGCTTTGTCATATTGAGCAACTGCCCATTGTTCTAATTGTTGACCAGTCTTATCAAGGGCTTTCCCTTGTGTAATGAAGTATTCTAATGTAGCCATGATGTCTAACAATAATACTAATCACCTGAATCAATAATAATACCACAAGTTCTCAATGACTTGATTAATCAGTATACTATCCCAATATCTGTGGGTCACAAGCCTTTAATAAGGTCTTGTATAATAGTAATAATAATCAGGTACTGGTTTATACCATAATCCAAGTGCAGTGCACAGGCAATTGTGTCTTATGAAATATACCTATATAAAACATATGTCAACCAACAGAATACATAAAGTACAAATAGGACTGACAATACAAGAACGTTTGCAGAAATCAAAATAAATCAAATAGGGAAATCAATGAAAATAATCACTGAATCTGCAAAGAATAACAACACAAATGACGTCACAATATATGAATATAAATTGAGAATAGAACTGAAAGATAGAAAAGGTTAGACCAACAAATTACAAACAAAATCAAAACAAAACTAAAGAACAAAGAAATATTACAAAAATAACAATAATTACAGACTTCACAGCTAACACAAAAGCAACAGTTGTCGCAGCAAATTTTCAATCAAGAAAATTGCACCTATAGAAAACGCCCACAACGGACCCTCTATGACGTGGGATATTCTGTTGTGAGGACGCCGCCCAACCTTAAACACAACCCGCTGACATAGAAACTAACATACTATACAAACAAATAACATGTAAACATAAATATATATAAATTATGTGTATGATAGTATGTGTTGCAAAATAGGCTCAGTTTTACAGTAATGGCAAAGTTATTTTTATGAAAACAAACAAACTGCCACTTTATTCAATTAAACATTCTGGCCTTAAATATTAAAGTTCATATATGGAAAACAAGAAGATCCATCGATGAAAATAGGACTTCTTAGTTCACTCATACTGTCTTCCTGTTAACATTGACAAGAATTGATCCAACTGTTCTGTGAAACTCTATAATGTCTAATGTAAAAAATGTCAACAACGCTGACCTACATACTGCATTCACCTGACAGGTCACGTGACGAAGTGTTGACAAAGAGCAAACCAATACTGCAAGTGTGTCGTATCAGCCACAGGAAACGGTCTGGTATCGGTAATCTGTTGACTTCTGAACTTCTGCGAGGTCAAACCCAGAAAGCTGGTCCACCAGTTGATAAGGTTGATAACGTTGGATTTTTATTCCCGTTAATGATATCCACCAAAAGATAGATATAAGTGGATGGAAGCAGACATCATCATCATCATCATCAGTTGATAAGATCTCTATGGTGTTGTTTGCTCCACTGTAGTGTATGGAATGTCAACTTGACCTACGCAGTGGTGTGTAGACATGGATTGAGTGTATAATGTGCGAATGATGATAAAGGTTCGTGGTGTTGACAAAAAATGTTCTTTTCTCACACTCATGTATGGCTGGAAGTCATCGACACCAACGACTGTGTGTACCTTTTCTAAAGTTTAATTGGACGTACACACTCGACAGCACAGATAGTGACAAATCACAGGTTGCCATAATACATCATAGTACAGTGGATAAATGGTCTTGCAATGTTACATGGGCACTCATGTAGAATAAGTGTATAATGGACTGTCAGTAGCCAAGCACTCAGTATCGCCCATACATATATCATCTGACTTCACTGACTGAGCACGTCAGCTTATAAACAATATTTCAGATGGCTTCTAAACCTAATCTCGTCTAGCGACGATTCTTCAACATAATGTTCAGCACATATTTTTCCATATAATAATATTGAACCGCTAATAACGGGTTCTCATTGTAGCAGTGATCTCTGGACTAAACAAGCGATAATACGGGCATCCCTTTTCTCTTCTTGAAAGTCACTACATGTTTTGGTTCCAAGATGGCTTCACTCGTGAGCTGTCACTCACGTTTGGATACAGATAATGAATCTGTCCTAAAGTTAGTCATTCATAAAACATTTCATTGCTCTGTAGATTTGATCATGAACAATTGACTGCAATCTACAGGATATAGTGCTGCTAGGAATCGAAGTCGTTTTCATCGAGTCAAATATATTCTCTTAGACATTCAAATCGTAACTATCGAAAATGGTGGCTTCGATCGAGAGTTCATAAGAGTATCTTTGATTACCTTGGTAGAGGAAATATGAAACTGCCATTCCTTGGCAATACGACTAAACACTGGGGTAAAGCATACACGATAGGTTTAGACGACTATCACCTTCCCCACAAATACTGAGATCACTTTTTCCCCCGGCGACAGGCCGACATGGAAAACACACAGTCCCTATCAGGACGAAGCCAAATCACACCACACACTCTAGCGACACATCCGCCGAATAGCCTTCGACCTCTCTAGAGACAACAGAACATATAGTTCGACTTAGATATGTAAAGATATACAGATATAAGACAGACTCGTCCTACTCAGACAAACAATACACATAAATTCAGGCCATAGATATTCTGAAGCAAGAACAATCTATTATTACCCAAACAACGAATAAATCGCAGTAAAATGGATTTATCCGCGGAGTTTGATCGAAAGAGCCGACACAACTTTCAAAAATGGATAGACTTAATAATTTTAGCCAGCAGGTGGGCTTGAACATCAATTTAAAGAAATCAGAGGTCATGACGCTCAATGTGAGCAACCCTGAGCCCATATCAGTAAGGAATCAGCAACTGGTACAGACAGACACCTTCACATACCTAGGATGCATAGTAACACCAGACGGCGGGGCAGGCAAAGACATCAACATCAGAATGAACAAGGCAAGAACAGCCTTTTTTAGCCTAAACAACATCTGGAAGTCCTCTCAATACAGCACAAGCACAAAAATAAGATTATATCGGAGCTGTGTGCTTTCTGTGCTTCTCTATGGTGCGGAATGCTGGAGAGTTACAGAGAAGGAAATGTCGAAATTGTCCTCTTTTCACACAACATGCCTAAGAAAAATTCACCGAATCTTTTGGCCGAATACCATCACCAACCAAGATCTGCTTACTCGGAGCAAGCAAGAGGACATGCACACCATCATAGCTGGCAGACGCTGGAGCTGGGTTGGCCATGTCTTCAGAAGAGACCCCGATGCCATCACAAGAACAGCTATGCTTTGGACCCCTGAAGGAAAACGAAAGAGAGGCCGACCAAAAACAACTTGGCGGAGGACTGTGGAGGCTGAGTTGTAAAGAATGAACCAGAGTTGGGGCACTGTACGAAGGATGGCCACCGACCGAGCAAAGTGGAATCAATTTGTTGTTGCCCTACAAGAAGCCACTAGGCGTGATGGCCACTGACTGCTTTGACGGTCGGCGGCTAAGGATCAAAGAAGAAGAGACATGGAGAACAACAAAGACAACAACCAAAAAGCTACAGACTTTCATAAATGGGTGCTTGCGTAGAATAGAGGGATTAAAATGGTATGACAAGGTTACCAACGTGGAACTGGTGACAAGAGCTAGACAAGTGCCAGTGGAACAAGAGATGAGAGGAAGACGATGGCGATGGATAGGACACACACTGAGGAAACCTGTTGATAGCATTACAAGGCAGTCCTTGTTCTGGAACCCTCAGGGCAAGAGAAGCAGAGGTAGACCAAGAAGCACATGGAGAAGAGAGCTGGAAACAGAGGTGAAAATGATGAGGAGAACGTGGAAAGAACTTGAGATGATGGCACGTGACAGGAGGACTTGGCATGTGTTTGTTGAAGGCCTATGCTCCTTTGGGAGAGGAGGGTTATGAATGAATAATATTTTCACATTTTTATTTACAATGTACAGCATCAACTTAAAAAAAATTATCAGTATTAGTTTATGCCTACGCACTCTGTATAGTACAAGTAATAGAAATTTAACCAAGGTTAATTACTTGTCAGTTCATCTTTGAATAATTCCTATTTGAAGCATGCTGCTAAAAATTGTCAGCGATGTCCATTTTCTATAACATGTCTATTTTATATTAATGTATAAATTGAGTACAGTTTCTGTATTCTGTTAATGTCATTGCCTAACAATGATGACATATTAAAACTTGAAAAAAATTACTTGCGCTAGGACTGGAATTCCCAAACGCCGGTAAGAATTTGACCCCGTGACCGAACGGTAGCAGAAAAGAACGCGGGTAACTAAAAGCGCATTGACAAGCAGCCATGGTTTCGGAATGGCAGAAAAGCCTAGATCTACAGTGTAGATACCAAGGAGTCTTCAATTTAGTATTGGCTGCTAAACAGCGAGAAGCTCAGTAGCCCTGGTTAAACATCAACTGGGGGAGAATTTGGAACTGAATCAGTAAACACAACTGTTTAATGACATCTACAGCAGTGGATAAATATCTGATGATCTACTAAACTCAATAATCATAGCTTTGCCAAAAAAAAAAAAAACAAAAACAAACCTGGAGCCACTGAATGTCCTTACCATCACAGAATTAGTCTTAAGAGTCATGTAATTAAAACTTAATTAAGAATTATCATAAGAGTGAGATGTAAAATAAAACCAGATAATGGTGAACAGTGCAGATTTTTAGAAGGTAAAGATACAAATGTTATATATATTAAAAGAACATAAATATAAAGAGCTAGGAGAGTTTAAAAAAAAGATCTGTCCGTATGCTTTTTAGAGTTACTAAGGCAAGTAATTATCACCTTATTAGAAAGCATAAACTTGGATAGCAAAGACTTAAGAATAATAAAGTAAATGTAGTGGCAAAAAAGAGTTTTAGGTACAGATATGTGCTGTCACCTGCTCAGTTCAATCTGTAAAGAAGAAATATGAGATTCATAGTGAACACCCCAGGAATATCAGTTGGTGGACATAATAATATGAGCAGCTTGAGATATGTCATTGATACAATCTTAAGAGCAACAAATGAAAAAGAGTTACAGTAAAAGACTGACACAATAGTGGCAGAAAGAAAAAATAAAGGACTTTGCCTAAATAGCAAAAAGATAGAATGGTCATCTTGAAGAAAACAGTTTTAAACAAGTCAACAGATTCAAATACCTACATATGTTAATAACATCAGATGATAGATCATCTCCGAAGCAAAGAGCAGAACAGCCCAGGTAAAAGCGCTATCAGTAAAATAAATATATTTTATGCAATAAATCGTTGCCAATGGAAGTAAGAAAAAGAGCTCATCAGTATTACATAATCAATCATGACACATGAAAGTGAGTCATGGGCAATTTGCAGACAAGCGGGGAAGCCTCTGGACACCAGAGATGTGGTTGTACAGAAGAATATAAATACATTTTGGCTGAAATTAAGAGCAGTGGGACATGTGTCAGATTTTGCCCAAATGTCTATCCATCCGGCAGCCAGTTGAGTCGCCTAAATTGATACAGCCTTAAATAAGAATTCTGAGAAGCAGTAATCCTAACCCTATCTACGTGGGCGGCTTAACTGGCCAGTGGATCGATAGCCATTTTAGGCGAAATCTGACACACAGTTCATTTTAACTCCTTTCTTTGGGTACGTTATGAGAAAATGAAAGCCGGAATATATCGTGACAACAGGAAAGACTGGAAAAAAAATTGAAATGGAGGATGACAAAGAGAAGACACTGAACAGTTAGACATCGTGGAGTGAAAAGAAATCAACACCAGAATTGTTGAAATGAACAGTGGGCAATGTGTTCGATACGGCCTTAAAAAAAAATTCTTCATTTCAACCGAATAGATAAACAGCACAGGGGTCATAAGTTTGTGAACATACACAATCGCCTACGCCAGCTTAAAGAAGAATAATCATGTGTGGGGACACACTGTAGCAATACCTAATAAAAGACTAAGATTTTCTAAAGCTTAGGCTACTGAGTTCACAAAAATGTACAACATTCTCGCCTCTTCATTTATTCTATAGGCTATTCATACCTGATGCTGACAAAACGACTGTGTGAACGAAGAGGCCATGCCTAGCAGATGACAGTCTTGTAGACCGCTGGCGGACTCAGTTAGACTTCAACTGGTTGACGAAACACAAGTTTTTATCTACAGGTCACACAACAATGTCTCACAACACTGGAGATGTCAGAATGAATAGATAGTTATTAATGTTACGCAGCTTGTCTTAGTGACCGACACGATATGGAATTATCATGATTCTCCAGATTTTTACCTTTTTCAAGAATTATGCTACATTTGTGAGACACGTATTTAAAGTTTTGTAATCGGTTCAAAAGATTAATTATGTCTGACCTTATGCTTCAGATACATTATTTAGAGTGTCGCTTTCTTATATTTCATAATGTAGTACCAAATACGCTGTTTCCAATTTTAAAATTAGTATATGTCTTCCCTTTGTAAATGCTAAATCTGTAATAAAAATCTAGGAAACGGAAAGAATAATCCGTTCTTCTATTTTTTCCCCCGATTTGTTTATTTACAAATACTGACGCAATAAGTCTGGAAAAACTGCGACAAATATGAAATGAAAGTCGTAATTAGTTGTCATTGATCCCGGTAGCCCATGTGAAGCTGCTCATTATCTTCGAGTTTAACCTTAACAGAAGATGGCGATCTGATGCAAGATGTTCTCATCAGTGTAGTCCGACTTTTACATCATGTAATGATCTTGACTTTCTCTTTGCTTATATGGTTAAATTGATTTCCTGTTTCATGGTCTAATGATGGTGTGTGTATTTTATTTCCCATCAAGGTAAATTATTTTAGATAGCAAATAACAGTAGTATATACAAGCCGGCAGTACCACCCAGGGAGCTCAAGAAACCAGATACAGACTACCACCTGGCAGGCATAGGCCTAATTAATAAAGCAACTGATATGGAAAAAACAAAGCCAGGAAATACATTCAACAAGTATTAAAGGACAGTATTATAGTGTACACAGATCATGCATCTATTTTTACAGCAGAGATGGCTGCAATTATGAAAGCTCTAGAAATCTTCTCAGACAACTCTCCTCATAAATTGGCAGTATTAACAGACTCACTTTCAGCTATTCAAGCTATAAGAAACTTACGAGAATGCAGTAGACTAGATATAGCAGAAGAGATATTACTGGCAAATACTTATCTATACTCCAGAGGATTTTCTGTTCTAATAGCTTGGATACCTTCACATGTTGGCAAAGAAGGAAATGAAAAGGCGTATAAAGAAGCTACGAAAAGCTACCAAGTAAGATTGTATGGGAACAGCAAGAACATATCCTACCAACCAAGAGTTACAATAGAATGTGACAGTAATAGGCATAGATCATGGAGAAGTCAGGTTAGGAAACATGACAACATACAGAGAGACAGGGTCAGTGTTGCTACCCAGACAGAAACAATGAAACACACCGGCACACAAACAGAAGTACCAGAGCAAAGCGACAAGTGTGCATCACAGGGAAATACTCCCAGCGTAGAGCATAGACACCTACTAAGTAGTCAGATTGCCACAACGACAGCGATGCATGCAAAACACAAGATATCATCTAGTCGGTCAACCCCACCCCCACAAAACACATACCAAGAGCGGGAAAAAGCAGAAGAGAAAGAAAACAGAAGTGTAATCAAGAAGAAAACATATAGGACTGTTGATGAGTTGTTAGCGGCAGAAAAGCTTGCTAATCGTTGGCTGGACGATTACAGAGTCCTCGAACAGACTTCTCCTACAAATTATATCCTATAGCACGAGAGACAGAATGTTACTATGAAAGCTCACGTTTCTCAAATGAAATTAGATGATCACCAACCTGTTGAAATTCCACACCTTTGCGCCTCACGACCTGTCAGGAAATCCACCCTTTGCCATTATTCGTCCTCCACCTCACTTGCCTTTAGCATTGATGACATGCCCCCACAACCAACTGCCCCCACAACCAACTGCCCCCACGTTAGTCAGAGATACGATAGAATGATATCGACGCGAATGAGATAACTCATCTGAAGAGGATGACATTCCTTTACAGGAGCTCTGACAATGGATCCAACACCGCAATGACCGTTTACTCCATGACAATGAACCACGAACAGAGGATACACCTCCAAACGTCAAACACTCTGGTTTGATGCCATCCACAGTTACTGATCCACCACATTCATCAACTGTCCATTCGGATTCTTCGGCAACCATCACAGAAAACTCATGGCAAGATATTACGCCTGACCAGACAACACATCTTGTAGCCTCTGATGATGATTCCTAAATTGTCATTAAACGCCACTATTCATCATCGTCTGACGATTCCGTTCCTTTAGCAAAGTTGATTCGTCCCTCACATGAACATGTTCGTATACAGATTCGCAGGAAGCGTCGTTCTATGCATTCTAACCGTCATGACAGTACTGAACCATGAACTGCTAATCGTCACGTTGCTCATTTCACAGCAACTGCTTCCCATCCTAAAGGACACACGTACGATCAGCGCCTGTCATTGAAGGAAATTGCCTTGTTGGAACTGGCACAAATGTTTCTTAACAAGCACTAACTTTATGCAATACATTTGTTTTTTTCTATTACAGGTTGACAATGGTTAGTCCCTTTCTTCTCTTAGCCTTGCAGTTTGAGATAGTTGTCCGCACTCAGACGTACAGCTGACTACTGTGGCAGAATGCAATATTATTCGAGAAAGGCAAAGATGTCTCAGACGCCTCTTCCACATGGACTATTACTTTAGTCGCCTCCCTGCAACCATTACGAACAGAGTTACAAGACATATTACATTCTTTTGTTATAATTGAACAGTATATTACTGCGACTATGCAGCTTTATAGTAGATTGAATATTATTCCTTACGTTTATTTTTTTTTTGGCCATGTCACATAGAGTCAATACGGTTACGACAGACTCTCACCGTATTGCAAACTAGATTTCAGGCTCTATGTAATGTACATAGATAGCGCAGAGCTATGGTTCCTCTTGTAGGACAGGCTCTCCAACTTTTTATTTGGAACGTTCACAGAGGTTAACATTAATAGTCTCACTTTACAAGTGTGGACTATAGCTGCAAATCAACAGCTCATCTATCATGTCTTAATGCCAGCCTCACAATTGTAAACAACACTTGTACCGCTGTTAAGGTTACGTATTAATTGGTAGCAGGTATTATTACACAACTTGTAAATTTTTGTTTCTGGATTTTGTTATTTTTGAGTTGCATGATGCTACTCAACGTACTGATATGTTCGGGCGACATTATTTTTTCTATGTGTTATGTATTATGGATAAGAATAGAGATGTATTTTTTTCTTCATGTCACACACTATCACTACTTTTGAAAGCCACATAGACTCATTATATACACATCATTTATCACTTACACTATTACCTTACATGGACCTGGACCTTCAGCTCCTCTTCACACAGATACCCTCTATACTCCCACATACATTATGTAGAGCATTGCTCAAAGTTCACAATGTTTTATCTTTGTACGGTGCTTTTGATACTAGTGCACATTCCTTTAATGGTTACTGATAATACATTTGCATTATATTGGATACATAACATTCCTACGCCTCTTCTATCTCACATATCATATGTTGCCACTTCTCACTCGCACCCTTGCAACATACGACATCTTCACTTATGCTATTGCAATTAACCACGCACACACCCATGGTGCATTTACTTTTGCGTCACAATGCTGTTGATGATATTACTAATACTTTTGATTTTTTGTATGATATGTTAGCCATTGTATCATATCGGTAAAACATTTTCATGTTCAATTGCTGTTTTTATAAATGATTCCGTACAAACTCATGTACATTGTATCGTGGAATATTGTCCAGTTCGACGTCTATTCAGAGCTATAGAGTTCAACCAGTTGTCGTCACTCCTCACTTTAGACGTTTCATATGGACTCTACTATTAAGTTGTTTATTCGCTATTATCCTGTGTCATATTGCTAGGATATAAGTATCGCACTTATTGAGATTCCTGTTGATATGAAGTACGATATCCCTGAAGTTATTCCATTACAGGCTCTTCCTACTCCCCAACCTATGTCCACTGGCCTGACAGGCTGTCCTACATTGCCCTTTCATTAAATGTTCATATTATTAGACCCCATTGATTTTGTGTGGGTCTATTCTGTATTCATATTGACCATGATTGTTTTGACATAATTTTTTGTTTTATGCTTTTTGGTTTATATTTGAGTTTGCTATGTATATATTTTTGGGTTTTGATAGAATTAAAATGTCTCCCGTTAGGATACATTTTTGTAGCCCCGGGACATATGTCACCGGATGGCCTACATTAATGCAAGCCATCACGTTAACAGTAGTTATAAGAATAGTAAAAGATCTTAAGCAAGACTAGCTGGTAACAAAAATAACACTAGTCAAACATAACCAATGAAATTGTCGACGGCTATATTTGACAACGGCGGTCAGAGCAGAGTTCAGTCACGCAGTACACAGTTCAGTGATGTAGACGTGTCCAGGGGAGAGTTTTTCAACCTTAGTGTGGGCCCCGTGTTTTTTAAAGGTTGTGTGATTAACCTCTGGGCGAGGTAACAAACTGAAAACTTCATATTATCACAGGATATATTATTCTAGGATATTATGCTAGGAAACTACTGAATGAAAAAATTGCCTAGAAAAATCACAAACAGCCAATAAAAGCTGGGGTTGATTGCCACGTCCTGTAAAGGATAAGCAACTAACTTTTATTATGCTAGGAGATTGTGTTTTCCAGTATTTTGGCAAGTATTTACACGATTAGTATGATCTCGATTTATAATAGAATAATTACTCTACTAAGTTATGTATGATTGAGACTCTAGGCGAAGCCTATCGACTTTTATAGAAGAGCTCAAGCAGACATGTTATTTATGACGATGTCCTTTTACAAAGGCATCCTGATTTTTGTAAACAACAAGCGATCTGGCCGCTGGTAGCCAGGATATTGGGTTGTGTAATTAAACTTTGCAATTTGTCCCTTGGACTCCTTCATTAAACAGTTTTTCATGATTTGTAGCGATTACTTACATCATGTATGTTGAGTATGGAAGCCCTAATAGGATACAACTGATAAATGACAACCTGCGGTGAGTAGAAAAAATCTGGCCTTGAGCAACCTTCATTTGAGTAATCACATCTCTGTCAGTCGCCAGTTAACACTCATAAGATAAATCTGTAAACCAGTAACCACTATTATCCCTTTGGGAAAATTTAATAAAAATGAACTCAGAATGAAATATTTGATACCTGTCACAGAAGGTTTTTCATGGTGTCAAGGTTTGGCTTATAAACTTGATAGATAGCTGTAACGGTCACCTACATCACATAGTGACGTCACCAGCGGTAACACACAGTATCCAACAAATACCAAGTACTCGAACAGTTGGAAGATGAAACAGATACGGAAGACCAGTGGCAACAAGTAAAAATATATGGAACAAGACGTGAAGAAGTACTGAGAAAAAGAGAACATCAGCACAAAGCATAGATAACAACAGAAACCATTAGTAAGATAGAAGACAGGAAAAACAAGAAAGCAGATTTAAACAGAAGCAAAACCAGAAGCTCCAAAGCCAAGGCTCATGAAGTGTACATAGAAGCAAACAAAGAAGTAAAAAGAAACATCAAAAGAGACTAGATGAAATATATTGATGATTTGGCAAGGGAAGCAGAGGAAGCTGCAGCAAAAGGAAATATGAGGGACCTGTACAACAACACAAAGAAGCTAACAGGGAAATATAAGCAAGCAAATGGCCTCATAAAAGATAAGAATGGAAAATTGCTTAGTAATATACAAGAACAAATGAAGAGATGGACAGAACATTTTGAGGAACTTCTCAATAGACCATCTCCAACTAATCCCCCAGACATCCAGCCAGCAGAAGAGGAGCTACAAATCAGCTGTGAACGACCAAGTAGAGAAGAAATAAAGCAAGCCATAAAGCTTCTGAAAGATGGAAAAGCAGCTGGTTCAGATTGCATTCCAGCAGAGGCCATCAAAACAGATATTGATACCTCTACAGAGATATTATACAAACTACTTGGCAAAGTCTGGGAGAGAGAGGAAATACCAGCAGAATGGAAGGAAGGTTATCTGGTCAAGTTGCCTAAGAAGGGAAATTTACAAGAGTGCACAAATTATAGAGGAATAATGTTACTATCAGTGCCAGCAAAAGTATTAAACAGAATCATCCTGGAGAGATTAAAAGAGTCCATAGACAAGCAGCTGAGAGATGAACAAGCAGGTTTTCGACAAAATAGATCCTGTACAGACCAGATAGCCACATTGAGAATAATAGTTGAACTAAGTCTGGAATGGAATTCACCGCTATACATCGGATTCGTGGACTATGAAAAGGCATTTGACAGTGTAGACAGAGAATCGCTTTGGAAATTGATGAGGCATTATGGAGTTCCCATGAAGATCATTAACTTAATAAAGAAGATCTATGAAGACATGACATGTAGAGTTCTTCATGAAGGACAACTTACAGAACCGTTTAGGATTAGAACGGGAGTAAGACAGGGATGCCTCTTGTCTCCATTTCTTTTCTTACTAGCAATAGATTGGGTTATGAAAACATCGACATCACACAACAGAAATGGAATCCAGTGGAATCTGACTAAACAGCTTGATGATCTGGATTTTGCAGATGACTTGGCTATTCTGTCCCATAACCATAATCAGATGCAAGAGAAAATGAAAATTCTCGATGAGAGGTCACAACAAGTGGGCCTGAAAATACACAGGGAAAAGACAAAGATTATGAGAATAAATGCAAGAAATGATACCAAGGTTGAACTTGAAGAAACACAATTAAAAGCTGTAGAATCGTACACATATCTTGGAACTAATATAGACATAGTTGGAGAGACAGACAGTGATATCACAATAAGAATACAAAAAGCAAGAGGAGCGTTCATTGCATTGGGAAACATATGGAGAACATGAGAAATCAAGTCCAACACGAAAATAAGCCTATGCTCCCTGGGGAGCTAAAGGGTATTGATTGATGAAAAGCAGAGGTGTGTCAAAACGTCTGTACCTGTTCTTTTGGTGGCTCCTCACACCTTCAGCAGTATCATTTCATTTTTCTCTCTGATCGCTTATTATTTGGCAATTTTTTTGCCCTTTCATTCATTATTTTGCTCTATGCTGAATCAAGTAGGAGGAAGTCTCTAACACTCCACTCCCCTATGGAAGTATCTGCTATGGGACTATATCTCTTACATTTTTGCTTTACCACTCCTCAGACTTATTTATGTTCCACCAGGTGAACTGGGGTATTATCGTAACAATACCCGGTCATTATCACCGGTCAGCGGTAATACATTCCTGTCAACCTGTACGAATTTTTCGTACAATGTACGTATTTTTGATACTTTTAGCAGTGTACGGCCGTACAGACTCGTTGTACGGATTTTTCCTGCCTCACAAAAAAAAACAAAAACAACAAAAAACATCGAAATTTGTTTTTTTTTTTAAATTCTACAAATATTTTGCAACCCAAGTTTTTATTTACTTACTTACTTACTTAGTCGTTCCCCTTCTACCATGAGGTGTAGAGGTTTGGAAGAGAGAGCGCCAGACTATCCTATCGGCTGTCTTCCTTCTGGCCTGGTTCCATTCTAGTCCTCGGTCCTTCAAAGATTGTCTAATGTTGTCCTCCCATCGGACTCTGGGTCGTCCTCGGGGTCTGGATCATTGGCTCTTTGTTTCCCATGCTTGTCGTGGTATCCGATCTTCTCCCATTCTGCAGACATGGCCAAACCATCTTAATTGGGATTGTTCTACTTGGGTCTGCAGGGGCACCCAAGTTTTTAAATATTTTAAATCAGAAATTATTTTCTGGCCCAGGTCTGTTTTTTAAACCAATTTTTTTATTCCGGGAATCTCGGCGTCATGTTAATCAAATCCTTTTATACCCAACAATTCGGCAAAAACTTTGAAATCGGCCTCAAACACTTTCGGCTTTCAGCGTGACATGATGTATTTTTAAAGTTACCTGTTATCAGCCACGCTTGCCAAGACACTTCGACGCCAATTTGTTTAAAAAAAGCTAAGTACCTATAACTTGGTTAAATATTGCTGTCGTTTTGCTTAGTTGCAATTTAATCGCTGTCTTAATCTTTCCAGTTATATCTTGCCCTTCAGTATATTTCCGATAAATTAATGTCATAATATTCTGGGTAGGCCCTGCATAACTAAAAAAAAAGAAGTTTGTTTGCGTTAAGTAGGCCTACTTTATTCCGGCGATTGAGATTCACTGCTTTATTTTTCATAAAGCGGCGATCTATTATCATTGGTCTAGGCTATCGATTTTTAAATAATAATTTTGTAAATTTTTGATAGTACATTTTTTCTTCCTAGATTAATATTCTGTTCACAATGTAGTTAATTTTTTGTTGTTGCTTTGCTTTGCTTCATTGTATTTATATTTGTCGTTCTCTTAATCTTTCCAGTTATATTTTGATCATTTCAATATTTCCAATAAATTAATATCATAAAATTTTGTGTAGGCTCTGCAAAAGTAGAAAAATAAAGTTTATTTGCATTGAGTAGGCCTACCTACTTTATTTCGGCGGTCGAGATTTGCTGCTTTATTTTTTAATAAAGTGGCAATCTACTATCACTGGTCTAGGCTACCAACTCTTAAATAATTTTGTAAATTTTTGGTGCTACGTTTTTCTCCTAGATTTGATATTCTGTTCATAATTTGTTAATTGTTTTTTTTGCTGTTAGCTGTTTGCTTTTATGTGTTGTATTTTTTTCTTTCTTAATCTTTCCAGTTATATTTTTATCATTTAAATATTTCCAATAAATTAATGTCATAATATTCTGTGTCGGCCCTACATAACTAGAAAAAAAGTTTGTTTGCGTAAACTTCGCTGCTTTATTTTTCAATAAAAAAGTCCACACAGACTGCAGGAGGTCCATGAATGCAGACACACTCACTTCTTTTTTACAGTGTAAGATTAACATTGATACATGCTGTGCAGACTTTAAGCCCACAAATGCAATTCTGCAAAGTGCTAAAAGTTTATGTGTTGATTATAATACAAAACACTGTGCATCGAAAGAATAGTACCTCACGATCACTATGTTTTTTATATGTAAAGAACAGCATGAGACTATTAGCATGTTTTATACCACACTAATTCAAATGCTAATAGATTTGTATATGTCATTTCTCATTTTAAAACTGTATTGTGTATAATTTATTAATATATTTTTGCGTAAGGATTTTTAGGTGTTTGTAAGGATTTTTTGGATCCGGCGTACAGATTTTTGTCTCAGGAGGTTGACAGGTATGGTAATACATTTATCTTATTCTCTCAGTCTGACAACCCTTTGAAACGTGTCTGATAAGGGTGGATTTACAATGATAAGGCCACATTGGTCTCCATCAAATGATAAGCATACACTTTTGGCTACTATGGACGTTGCAGCTATAAGTCCAAGGTCGTTGCGGAAATGTAGCGTAGTAAAGTACCACCCCTATAGACACCAGGGATATTATAAGCTGAAGTGTAAGGTGTCTTGTCTGGTTTGTTGTTGCTTGCTGTGAGTGTAGATGTGATGTAGTTTCACAGATCTACAAACGTGAAATATGACATGGAAAGTCATAAAAGTTTGAAACTGCTGGTGACGTTTCCATCATTTATTTGGACGCCACAATGACAGATACGTTACATCCATTTTACATAAGTCATAGACACGACAGTTCATGGTATTCAGCATAAATTAAGTTCTTCAATGGATGTGCATATATTCTATGAGCTGATATAAATAATCCCAGCTTACTACAGCCTCAGCTTCATATCATCAATGTACATAAGTATAACAATACTCCTCTCTGATGCTGGCAGATCAGATGTGCAAAATAAGTCTATCACTGGCCGCACGAGAATGGCGTTTCAGGAGTACAGGTCAAATTGACCTTTACAGGCATTCCTAAGTCTAACCTCGACGTAGGTGCAATCGCTGGCATAGCGAAATTCATAGAGCATATAAACTGTTCTCTGGGCCTAGAGTGACCCGTGTACATATCAAACTCAGGTATGAAGATACCTGGGATGTAATCATCTAGTAGAAGAACCTCTCCTTTCTGTAACAAGCCAGCGAGCAGAGAACGACAAATGTCAAACATCTAAGTAGATTACAGAATTCAATATAAGGAGGGTATTACCTTGCTTCGGAATAAACACCACAAAAACATACGCCTCCAGGCGTTTTTCGAATCACCTAGGGAAAGACCTCGTTAGTGTGATGAATTTACCATGATACAACGTTAAAATATCTCCAAAATTAACGATAAAATGTAGGGATAAAAATAATGCGTAAGATACTAGGAGACATGCTCGCCCATGCCCGCCTTTCCTGCCACCATTCAAATTATCTAGTTAGACGTGCAGACGGAACGTTTACCCTTTGTAGACGGGGGGAGGGGATGAAACGGAGATCAAAAAAGGAAAGATATGACTGAACACGTGTTAGAAGTTCGAACGGCAAAAAGACGCAATTGGTGGTGAAAGAAAAAAAATTCACGTCACTAGTTGACATAAGTAAGGAAATGGACAGGAAAAGAACCTTAGCTCTTGTTCGAGACAGTCATTTCTTGGACGTTTTTCGATACTTGGTCTTTATTTGAATGCCGCGGCAAAACACATGAGAGAAGGTTCTCGAACAAATTTCAAAAACTAAACTTGAGAAAAAAATATGTTTTTTTCTTAATAATAGAGTTATGAAAATAAAACCTAGCTAGTTTGATAGCCCGTCTTGAGCAGAGAAATAAAATACTTTAAGGTAGTAGGCTACCTTGATAGGGTAAAAAACTCAAATTGTCCTTTCAGAATCAAACAACCATGGGTATAGTGTTAGTATGGACTTAAAATTTTTGTCCACATAATGACCTCATTAATTATGCAAATTAGCTATCCAATATGGCCGCTGTAGTGAACAAATTATACACCTTTTTCAAAACATCATAACTATGTTATTTGTACAAGGATCTGACTGAAACTTGGCAAATTGAATTATTATATATAGCGTGAGGTCATGACCTAAAATGACAGAGATTGACAGAAAGGTTAATTTTTAATGAATTTTCAAAATTTATATTTCTGGAATGTTTGATATTTGTGCCTCATTATATATAATAATTTCATGATGGTCATAAAACTAAAAACTTTGAATTCAATTTGTATCCATTTTAGGTCAGAATCTGTAAGATTATATGACAACCAACTGTGTTAATTTTCATGTCAATTGAATGTACAGATCCAGAAATATCTTGTTTCAAAGATCACCAATTATGTTAAAAAGACAATTCCGAGAAATCGAAGAAAAACAGAAAAAGAACTCACAAAATGAAGTTTAATGAGCTCCTGTTGAATAAAGGTCTCCTTCAACTGCAGCTGCAGTGTCTATATGAATCCCCTTTTCGGTGCTCTTAGGGTCTTTCCATTGCAATGTCCTTACTTGCTGAATAGATCCTGTGCAGCGTTCTCCTGTATGCTTTCTTTGCCATGGGTTGACTTGTGTTCATGTATATCGAAAAATTCTGCAATGCACTGTGGCCTTTCCCAATAGAACACACAAATGCCACCATTCGCACATTTACTTCTTTGTGTTTGTGAGTAGCTGGAGATGAAACATCAGAAGTATTATGAAATTGGCATTCCATTCGACACAGTTTGTGCACTTGATACCATGACAAAAGCCATCCCGAGTCTCTTCGACGATCTCACAGGTCAGTGAGTACTGATAACATTTGTCACATCTAAAGTTAGCGCATAAAAACCCAAACAGCAGTTTTACATCCATAAGGATAAAACACATTTCCTCTGTTGTCATTTTTAGCTTGTCCTTCACTTTCTTGGACCTTTATGGGTGTGGTTGACAGAGAGCCCTATTTTCTTTGCTGAGGAGCACAGAGGCTTTATAAGCGTCACTATCGACAATAAGTGTCTCACTTTCAGGCAACGGTTCTTTGATGTACCGATTTCCAAGGAACTTACTTTGTCTTATTTCCCATTGTGAACAAAAGAAGCTCTGCTAACTACTATTATACAGAATCAGTATAAAACTAGCAATAAATAGAGTTGATGTGGGGGAAAATGCACAATGCATGTAACAAATGCTGAAATTTACGATCAAAGCTTTCTAGATACACACTTTTGAAAAATTCAAAGAAATAATTGAGTGATTCCCCTTGGAAAAGTTATAAATATCTTTTTCCTGTTGCCTCAGTATAATTATAATTTCGCAGTTTTACAATTACGCACCTTCATGTTGGGTCATTATTCACATGGTAACCAACTATAAACATTGGTTGCTATGCAAATCACTCAAGGGGGTGTGTGTAGAAAAACACTGATTCCTATCATACCAGAGTATCTCTAAGCTTCTATGAATTATTTTTAGTACAAGAACATGTTGACGATGATTTAAAGCATGAAAATGAAAATTGTTGGATTTTTATTTTTTTTAATCTTTTGTGGGTAGCCTACTACCTTAAATTATACAGACGGATAGATAATACGGAAGATATTGACAAAAGACTGTATTGTTCATATCAGACGAGCGACTGCACTGTTAAACAATGTCACTAAAGTTTCAAAAATGTTGGCCTTGAGCATGCAAACGTAAAAATCGAGCTGTAATTAAAGAGAGGGGAAATGGTGGAGAATTGTAGCTAAAAATAACTTAGGAGGCAGATTCGTGTAGGAAATGCATGTAGAACCAAGCGTGTTTTTTTAAATGAAAAATCAAGTAGAGACAGACGGACTAACAGACCGTAATACATACTTGACTGAGATTTGACTGAAGTGACTTTTGGTTATATATTTGAAAGTTAGGGGGGAAGTCGGCGATTGGTCAACGCATTTTATAGTAGCGGGACAAGATGTGAAATTTTGCCATTTGACATAAGTCTGTTCAGAGACGCAGTTTAAATTAATAGTGGTGTTGATTCCAGAAGAATACAAATATATAGTGGGACGCCATCATACAGCCAGCAGCTCAGCTGAGTTTTGCTAGCAAATTTAACCGTGTTCTGAATTCTGGTAAGAATGAACAGCATTTATTCTGTATATTTTAATAATTCGAGTGATTGATACTGCCATAACATAAAAATGATTACGACAAGTAAGTGTTCGCTCTAGATCCCCAGCCCAAGTTCAGGGTCTAGAGACATACATACAAAGAAAATATATAGGAACGCCTAAATAAAACTATGAGAAAGGATCTAGTGTTGAGATCAGTGGAACATATCACCTATCCTATTCAATAGCAGGAAGCTATTGAACATATCTCAGATGCAATGTAGTCTTGGGGAACTAGTACTATGTGAAACCAACTGGGTAAGATGTGCTGTGTGGTCAGAGAGATCTGACCCAGTCTGTGTGGTGTTGTTGTGTAGTGTTGTGTGCAGAAGTGGCTCAGGAGGTAGAGTTCTGACACATGACCCAATACTTTTGTTTCAGAATTGTGAGTTTCTGTTTGGCACCAAAGCGGTGTCAAATGCTGTAGTGATATACACAAGTGTGGACCAGTGCAGTCTAACATTGTGTCAGAGCAGCCGTATATTGCCCCAGCACGGAGAGGTGGGGCCACCAGACTCCTGTACAAGATCGACACAGGCGAGATAAGTGATATCTGGCCTGCTGGACGTTCACCAACTGATTTACCAACAAATTTATCAGTTAATTCACCATCAAATAAAGACATTCCATTGTGGGGAAATAAACTATGTATTCATCCCCTAAGTCAATGGACAATGTTTGGTAGTCATAGACTGGGAGTGATGACACCACCCCAACAGCATATCTAGTAATAAGTTCTCCTGGGGCTATCTTAATATAATTACTATTAACCAATCATTTGAAATAATTAGGTACACATTTTCCATTTTATTATGTCATACAATTATGCATTCCATTTATAACTCCATAATATTTCTTATGTTCTGACCAACTAAACATTTGGTTCAGAACAAATAAATTTATCAAAAGATTTAAATTTTAAAACTAAAACAGCCTGAGTTAGTTCAGTGTGTTATAAATTTTATTAATATTATTAGACTTATTGATTATCTGTGTGTGTGTGTGTATGTAATCTACCACAGCACATTACATATCAGTACCCTAGACTTTTAACGTAGCTACATTCATTAGTAAAAAAGATATGTGTGAGGTCGTAAGTGGTAGTAAGAAGGGCCTTCTGTAATTCACATCTACATTTATCTCAGGAGCCTTCACAGCTGACCTCATACATCACACTAGGTAACATCAACCATACAATACCATCAAAATCCACTACATATATTGGGGTCTTGTCCAGGGATAATTAGCTTATCAGTAATATTAGGATCTCCTGGTGGGAGAATTAAACCAGGGGGACAAATTGTAAAAATTAAAAGGGTCCCTTAAAAATGTAAAAAAATAAAAGTTGGTGAATCTTCACAGCCAGTTAATTAATTTAATTAAGTGAAAATTGCCTTGAAAATAGTTAATTGAATTACTTCACAGCCAGATTTTTACCTTGATTCTTTCTCATTATTATTTGCAGGACATGTAATGGTGAATTAAAGTTAACCACTTTCTTGATGGTTAATTAGAATTACCTTTTTGTTGAGACGCTGTTGCTTGCCGCTAATTTTAAACTCAGGGGAACAAATTACAATATTTAATTAGTTATGGTTTTAATTCAGTATGTAACTGCTGAATGTGACAAGTATATTGAAAGGGAAGATAGGAGGTTAGCTGAAGAGAAGAGGTTACAAATTGAGGCTGATAGAGAACTTAAGAGGCTGCAGATTGAGGCAGAAGAAAAACGACAGCAAAGGGAAGCAGAAGATAAAAGATTGACTGCCGAAAGGGAGGCAGAAGAAAAACGACAGCAAAGGGAGGCAGAAGATAGAAGGTTGCAAAGGGAGCACGAATTACGACTAAGGGAGCTGGAGTTACAAGGCCAGGCTCCTGAAAATGGTGCCAGCCCTTTTGCCTCAGATGCTACGCCTAGTCAGGGAGCCTCAACATCAGCTATGGGGTTTCATTTAGACCATTTTGTTGAAAAAGAAGATGACATCGAGGGGTACCTCAGTCGTTTTGAATTATTAGCTACTACATATGGGTTAGAGAGAGAGAGGTGGAGTTTAAAGTTATCACAGGGACTGAGAGGTACTTCTTATGAAGTTTTCGCAAAAATGAACAGACAAGACCAAGACAATTATGACATGCTAAAGCAGGCTTTGTTATTGAGGTACGAAAAAAATGGTGAATTTTATCGTAAGAAATTTAGAAATGCCAAACTGTTGTCTGGGGAGACATACCACCAATTCTCTGCCAGACTGGAAACCTATTTGGAGAAATGGACTGCTCTGGGGAAGACCCAAGATCTTAAAGAGATGATCATGATAGAGCAATTGAGAGAGTCCATGGCTCCAGACTTGAGAAAATTTCTCATGGAACAAGGTGCAGAGAAGTTGGGGGAGGTTTTAAATGTTGCTGAGAGGTATCAGGCAGCCCAGGCAGAGGTAAGTGGCTCTAAAAAGAAGCACATAGAAACTTTTAAAGCTCCACAGCCATTTAATAAATTTGAAAATAGAGAACAGGGTAATAAAGGCAGGACAAACTTTGAACGGCCAAGAAATGACTATCGAGACAGAAACTCACAGTTCAATGACCAAAAATACAATGAAAGAAAACCGTTTAACCAAGGAAAAAGATGGTGCAAGAAAGATAACCATAACACCGAATTTTGTAGAAGAAAACCTTCAAACATTGCTGCAATGAAGTCGGGGACTCAAAGATTAAAGGTTAATCCTAATGGACAGCAGGAACCTTATCACCCCCCAGTTTGTGAGGATGTTATTTGTAATGGGGTCACCATAAGGTGCCTTTATGATACAGGTTTGGATTATGATTCAGTTGTGAAGTCTAGCCTAGTGGACCCAAGTCAGTATACCACAGAAACAGTGGAAATACAAGGGGCGACTAAGGACATACCACTCATGACACTTCCCATCGCAAGGATAACGGTGAAAACTCGCTATGTGGAAGGGGAAATCAGAGCAGCAGTGATAGATGAACTAATCTACCCTCTGATATTGGGGTGTAGATACGTCTTCTTGGGGAATCCCGAGAGACCTGTGATCATGGCGACAGTGCAGACCAGGTCACAGAAAAAGGAAGAAGAAGGTGAACCTATAAATGCTCATCCAGAGGAGATGAGGAAGGCGCAGGCTGAGGATAGGACACTCAAGCCATGTTTTAAAAAATTGCCCAAATGCCACACACCTCCAAGCAAGGGGGAATACTTTATGAAGAACAAACTATTATACAGGAAGGCTGGAACAAATGGTCACAACCAGCTGGTTCTTCCCACTTCATATAGGGATAAAGTGATGGAACTCGGGGATGCGATTCCCTTCAGTGGTCACATGGGGATCAGCGCCACAGGACAGCGTATAGCTTGTCATTACTTCTGGCCAGGGATAACGGAGGATATAAAAAGATATGTCAAATCATGTCCAGAATGTCAAAGGGTAGCTCCAAAGCACTGGACTGCTCCTGCAACTCTAGGGGAAATGCCCATAGTGGGAACTCCTTTTGAGAGGGTTGCAGTGGATATTGTGGGACCTCTCACTCGGACCAAGAGGAGGAACAGTTACATCCTTACTCTGGTGGACACTTGTTCTATGTGGGGAGAGGCGGTAGCCCTGCCATCAATTGATTCAAAACATGTAGCAGAGGCACTACTTACAATATTCACAAGATTAGGATTCCCGCATCAAATCTTGACTGATAATGGCTCTCAGTTCAAGGGGAAACTAACGGAAGAAGTTTTTAAGCTATTTCAAGCCAGACACTTTCATTGTAGTCCGTACCATCCGCAAGGTAACGGCCAGGTAGAGAGGTTTAATGGGACTCTCATTTCTATCCTGAGGAAGCTGGCACACGAAAAACCGGATCTGTGGGATCAATTCCTGCCCGCCGCGTTGTTTGCGTATCGGGAGGTACCACATAGTTCAACCGGGATGGCTCCCGCAACTCTGCTATTTGGGAGGCCAATAAAAGGTCCATTAGAAGCTTTATTAAGGACCTGGACAGATGAGAAGGCAGAAGAGACTGTTACCTCATCTTATCAATACGTGAACGAACTGACCACTCGTCTGAAAGCTGGATGGAAACTGGCAAATGATAATTTGAGA
Source organism: Oreohelix idahoensis (assembly GCA_024509875.1). Lineage (NCBI taxonomy): Eukaryota > Metazoa > Mollusca > Gastropoda > Stylommatophora > Oreohelicidae > Oreohelix > Oreohelix idahoensis. The sequence continues at coordinate 31,358 of JAMPIV010018581.1, read as the reverse complement.
CAAGCCAGGAAGAAACATGCAGCATATTTTAATAGGAAGGCAAAGGACAGAGAACTAGCTGTGGGAGAGAAGGTGCTTCTTCTACTACCCGGCAGCCAGAATAAATTACAAATTGGATGGCAAGGTCCATATACGGTTCTAGAGAAGGTGTCTAGAACAAACTATAAAATTGACAAAAAGGGGAAGGAGAAAGTTTATCATGTAAACCTTTTAAAGAAGTATCTGGACAGACCACTCCAGGAAAGCACCCCCTTACTGACCTTGGCTATCGCAACTCAAATGCAAAAGGAACCACTCACCTCGCATGAATACCCATTACATCCTTGTGAAACAGCCGCACAGGTAAAAGTCAGTAAGCACCTGACTAAAAATCAGAGGGAGAGAGTTCAACAGGTTCTGGAGGAACATACAGATGTATTAACAGATAAACCAGGACATACAAATTTGCTACAGTATGATATGAAACTGGTAGACTCAAACCCAATCTGTATGAGAGCCTATTCTATTCCGTTCGCGAAGGAGAAGGCATTGAAGGAAGAAATAGATTATTTGTTGAAGGAGGGGATTATTTCACACAGTGAATCATCTTTTAGCTCCAGTGTAGTTTTGTTGAGGAAACCGTCTGGGGAACACAGACTGTGCATAGATTACAGGAAACTGAATGCTGTCACAGAAGGACAAGTGGATCCATTTGTGACGTACGTCTAGTTTGACAAGTGAATTTTCCCTGATATGATGGATGATTAAAGGGACCCTTAGCTTTTCAAAACATTAGAACCCCTGAACATTTGTTGTAACCTTTCGTTTCGCAAGAGCGAACCGACCGGAACTCATGTAGTATGCGGCACGAGATCAAAGAGACAGACTGAGGGATTTTAGGGGAGACTATCGGCGCTATCAAAGACAGTAGTGGTCCCTGATACGAGACGCAGTTGCTTGCCGCTAATTTCGCGTCTCGGTGTCAATCGAGGAACCGAGCGAACGGGTAGCAGCGAACGGAGATACGAAGACCAGGGTGCGGTTTCTTCTCTTGATTTGGCGGTCAGATCCCCAAAAGTTCGTGAGATCAAATAAGCTGTCAAGTTTATCATGTCCCACTCAACTTACATTCCATTTTAGCTAAATAGACCATGAAGAACTAGACACGTTATCACTCGCTGGCCAGACCTTTACAGAAGCACTAGCTTTATTGAAATCTTGTTATAGATTTTCCCCTGGATTTTATATATATATTTGCAGTGTTTTCTATTCTGTGCAAAGCGGTAATATATATTGTGTAAAGTGATCAGTGGTCTAGTTCAGTCATTCTATTGCAAGGGATTTTGTGTTAATTTAAATCTATTTAATTAAACCATCTCAAGAGTTCCAGTTTTAAATATAATGATCTATCTATTATATTATTTCAAAAGATAATAGATGCTTAAATTAACTTGTAAAGTCGCGAAGGAATTTATAATTAATAAATTCAGTTAAGTCCTAGTTTTATAGATGTGTGTTTTTAACCACTAGAATTCGCGCAGTGTTTATTAAATACATAATTAAATACTCGAGTGTATTATAGGCTTAACGGGAAATTTATCGCGCTTTAGAAGGTTATTTGTTTTCGGTATATTACATGTCTTTTTTTTTCTTTCATACAGAGTGATCGTAACCTGTGCGATCCCAGCATTAAGAAAGCAATAAAGAAATCAATCTAAGCAAAGCAAAGCATAAACAGTGTGTAGAGTTCCCCTGACGCAGAACTTATAGCAAAGAAAGCACACCCAAAGACAAATTTAACGCACCATCAAACAACTTAAGTCGTAACGGGAAGAAGAACACTGGCCCGAGCTTTGTTAGTTTACTGACACAGAGAGATAATTCATAATTTCCTGAACAGTGATGTGACTAGTTTTCTCACTGGACTTAAACCATACCTCACGGATAAAGTGTACCAGCACGCGTAAGAATTTTATTATCAGCGGCATAGTCAAATAGACCACACCATCCTCACCCCGGTATCAGAGACCGTGCCCTCCCATAGAAATTGTTATTAAGAAAAGAGACACAACTACAGATTCATTTTCCAGCGATTACGGGATCCTTTTATGTGCTGACCGCCTACCCGCTAATCTGGGGCTAGAACTTGAACAAACACTCATACATTTAGTTTGAGGTGTAACTGCTGTTGTGTTATTCTATGGAGTGCAAGATTTTTTCACAATCGGTAAGTGAGAGCAAGATGAGTGAAGGCCTTTGCTAGCGCGTGTATGAATGACAGGAAATTAATTCTTTTGTGTGACCATTTTGTAAACTTGCTTACCTGGTAATATATATCTTTTCTGTATACCCTACATTGTTCCTTTAAGTGGGATAGTTGATAAATTGTTAACTCTGTTTAAAACCACCTCCTTTCCGTTTGCTTAGAAAAGGGAAGAACAGCTGGGAAGAACAGGTTTTTTCTATCACCTATACCTAACTTGGTAACACCTCTTTCAGAGTAATTAACTTCACTGTTAGGTTAACGTACCCGTGTTCCTGATATTATCTATCTCTGGACTGGGTTTGTCTTTGTCTAATAAGCGGGAAGGGCTTAGTCGATACCAATCTTCTTCACCCCTCCCAAATTTGTTATTTGCATTTGTGTACTTATGATAATTTATGTAATATCTGATATTTTTAGTGATTGATGTTTAAAGTGAATAAAATCACATAAACTCATTTAGTTCTGTGTGTTGGATATACACAAAGCCCAACTTTTCCCCTATTCGTTTAATATAGTTTGTATCTACATCGTCTGTGTGTGTGAAAAACACCAAATCGGTGTGCGCGCAGAGGCGAGTCTGGAAAACTGGCAAATAATTGTTTGACCAGGAGAGCGGAAGAGAAGATTGAGAGAAGCGATTTGTCGTAAATAAGTCTGTCTTTACTCTCCTCCAGCACGCTGTGAAGCAACTATTAAATCTCTACAGTTTCTATCACTGAGCTTTCCATCATCATTTTCCACTCTAAACCGGACCACTATTTCTACGACTCTTTTCTCTCAAAATAAATTTACGACACCATTACCAGACACAAAACAGTTATTTGCCAGATTAAACAAGGCAAAATACTTTTCAAAGGTGGATCTTAGTAAAGGCTATTACCAGATTCCAGTGAAGCCTGAAGTGAGACCTTATTTAGCGTTTAGCACATCGGAAGGACATTATGAATTCAACATGCTACCATTCGGATTGAAAAATGCTCCGAGTGTATTTTCAAGGATGATGCGCAAATTGTTGGATCCCCTGAATAACCCATGTATCACGAATTTCATGGATGATATTCTCGTCGCCACAGAGACATTTGAAGAACACATTGACGCTCTAAAAATGTTATTTGATAGGCTTAGGGAGGCGAACTTAACTGCTAGGCCAACAAAATGTTGTATTGGATGCAAAGAGTTGGAATTCTTGGGACACACTGTATATCAGGGTAACATGACCCCTGACCCCAAGAACTTGGAAAAACTGCAGAGAGCACCTAGACCACAAACAAAAAAGGACGTGCGATCATTCGTGTCGTTATGCGGATTTTATCAAAAATATATCAAAAATTTTAACTCTATTTGTGCTCCTCTGACTGATCTGACTCGCAAGGGACTTCCAGATAAAATTATTTGGACTGCGCAATGTGAATTAGCTTTCCAAGAATTAAAGGAAAAACTCACTAGCAAGCCTATTCTCAAATTGCCTGATTTGACACAGGACTTTGTGGTGAGAACAGATGCAAGTAATGTAGGCCTCGGGGCGGCCTTGTTGCAGAGGTCATCTTCACCCGATGGGGAACTGAACCCAGTCGCTTATGCAAGCCGCAAATTGAATAAAGCGGAACAAGGATATTCTACAAGCGAAAAGGAATGTTTAGCGTTAATCTGGGCAATAAAAAAGTTTCAAATCTATCTGTATGGTAGGACTTTTGTGGTCCAGACGGATCATCAGCCCCTGGTATTCTTATCTCAGGCTAAGCATGAAAACGCAAGATTGTTGAGGTGGTCTTTATTACTGCAACCTTATCAGTTTATTATCGAATACATCCCAGGGTCATTGAATGTCGGTGCAGATTTCCTCAGTCGGCACCCCTGTGATCAAGATTAGAGTAGTGGTAGGCGTGCGGAATAATTTTATCTATGTGTATCACTGGTTTTGGAACTTGCCGTAGTGCATGTTCTCAGGTGGGGAGATGTGTGATGAATTTACCATGATACAACGTTAAAATATCTCCAAAATTAACGATAAAATGTAGGGATAAAAATAATGCGTAAGATACTAGGAGACATGCTCGCCCATGCCCGCCCTTCCTGCCACCATTCAAATTATCTAGTTAGACGTGCAGACGGAACGTTTACCCTTTGTAGACGGGGGGAGGGGATGAAACGGAGATCAAAAAAGGAAAGATATGACTGAACACGTGTTAGAAGTTCGAACGGCAAAAAGACGCAATTGGTGGTGAAAGAAAAAAAATTCACGTCACTAGTTGACATAAGTAAGGAAATGGACAAGAAAAGAACCTTAGCTCTTGTTCGAGACAGTCATTTCTTGGACGTTTTTCGATACTTGGTCTTTATTTGAATGCCGCGGCAAAACACATGAGAGAAGGTTCTCGAACAAATTTCAAAAACTAAACTTGAAAAAAAAATGTTTTTTTTTCTTAATAATAGAGTTATGAAAATAAAACCTAGCTAGTTTGATAGCCCATCTTGAGCAGAGAAATAATATGCTTTCAATTATACAGACGGATAGATAATAAGGAAGATATTGACAAAAGACTGTATTGTTCATATCAGACGAGCGACTGCACTGTTAAACAATGTCACTAAAGTTTCAAAAATTTTGGCCTTGAGCATGCAAACGTAAAAATCGAGCTGTAATTAAAGAGAGGGGAAATGGTGGAGAATTGTAGCTAAAAATAACTTAGGAGGCAGATTCGTGTAGGAAATGCATGTAGAACCAAGCGTGTTTTTTTAATGAAAAATCAAGTAGAGACAGACGGACTAACAGACCGTAATACATACTTGACTGAGATTTGACTGAAGTGACTTTTGGTTGTAGATTTGAAAGTTAGGGGGGAAGTCGGCGATTGGTCAACGCATTTTATAGTAGCGGGACAGAGATGTGAAATTTTGCCATTTGACATAAGTCTGTTCAGAGACGCAGTTTAAATTAATAGTGGTGTTGATTCCAGAAGAATACAAATATATAGTGGGACGCCATCATACAGCCAGCAGCTCAGCTGAGTTTTGCTAGCAAATTTAACTGTGTTCTCAATTCTGAATTCTGGTAAGAATGAACAGTATTTATTCTGTATATTTTAATAATTCGAGTGATTGATACTGCCATAACATAAAAATGATTACGACAAGTAAGTGTTCGCTCTAGATCCCCAGCCCAAGTTCAGGGTCTAGAGACATACATACAAAGAAAATATATAGGAACGCCTAAATAAAACTATGAGAAAGGATCTAGTGTTGAGATCAGTGGAACATATCACCTATCTTATTCAATAGCAGGAAGCTATTGAACATATCTCAGATGCAATGTAGTCTTGGGGAACTAGTACTATGTGAAACCAACTGGGTAAGATGTGCTGTGTGGTCAGAGAGATCTGACCCAGTCTGTGTGGTGTTGTTGTGTAGTGTTGTGTGCAGAAGTGGCTCAGGAGGTAGAGTTCTGACACATGACCCAATACTTTTGTTTCAGAATTGTGAGTTTCTGTTTGGCACCAAAGCGGTGTCAAATGCTGTAGTGATATACACAAGTGTGGACCAGTGCAGTCTAACATTGTGTCAGAGCAGCCGTATATTGCCCCCAGCACGGAGAGGTGGGGCCACCAGACTCCTGTACAAGATCGACGCAGGCGAGATAAGTGATATCTGGCCTGCTGGACGTTCACCAACTGATTTACCAACAAATTTATCAATTAATTCACCATCAAATAAAGACATTCCATTGTGGGAAAATAAACTATGTATTCATCCCCAAAGTCAATGGACAATGTTTGGTAGTCATAGACTGGGAGTGATGACACCACCCCAACAGCATATCTAGTAATAAGTTCTCCTGGGGCTATCTTAATATAATTACTATTAACCAGTCATTTGAAATAATTAGGTACACATTTTCCATTTTATTATGTCATACAATTATGCATTCCATTTATAACTCCATAATATTTCTTATGTTCTGACCAACTAAACATTTGGTTCAGAACAAATAAATTTATCAAAAGATTTAAATTTTAAAACTAAAACAGCCTGAGTTAGTTCAGTGTGTTATAAATTTTATTAATATTATTAGACTTATTGATTATCTGTGTGTGTGTGTATGTAATCTACCACAGCACATTACATATCAGTACCCTAGACTTTTAACGTAGCTACATTCATTAGTAAAAAAGATATGTGTGAGGTCGTAAGTGGTAGTAAGAAGGGCCTTCTGTAATTCACATCTACATTTATCTCAGGAGCCTTCACAGCTGACCTCATACATCACACTAGGTAACATCAACCAAACAATACCATCAAAATCCACTACAGTTAGCTAAACTAACTCACTAGAGGACTACAAATTCCCTATCAAAAATCACAGACGCAGGAATTTTTCTTTTTTTTTTAAACTTTATTCGGTCATGATTACAACATCAATGTTATTTACAAGAGATAAAATTTGTACAAATTCTAAATAATATGAGATATGGTCTGAGCTACTCTCCCCCCCCCTCCCCTCCCCTCTCTAATCCCCAAGTAAGTAATAGCAACAAGCAAACAATGTTATAACAAATCAAAAACAAAAGGACACAGAAAATATTACACTACAAAGCCCTATCAAATCCAAAGGTCCCAACAATATCCCAAACAACTATCCTAGTAACTACCAATCAGTAACAATCAAAGTGTAAAAATTATTTGGATGATGAAACAGAATGTAAATGAGGCCAAGAAGGGTCTATTTACATCGACACCCTACCATGAGATGAATGATGAAGACATATGTGATAAAGGTATTAGATATTTACAGAAGAAGTATTTGTATCCAAAGCTACTTGCTTTGTACAGTATCTAGTTACATTATATAAACAACAAAGTATTTAAAACTAAGTGTATAAACACTAAGGAATTTTAAAGTTGTTCTGTTATGTCTTGCGTCATGCGTTCATATATTTGTGTAAATATTGTACTGTCAAAATGTCCATTGTCGTATACAGCTCTGTTCCTACATGTCCATACAAGATATCTGAAGTCAGCTAACAAAGTCAGTAGCTTAAGTTCTGTCCGTCTCGTCATCTGTGGTAACGTGTTAAGCATGACTGCTCTGTATAAATTAAGTGTTTGTTGTGAGTTTGAGGCTATTATTTTCCTTAACTTGTTTAATGTAGGGACCACTGTTTTACATGTGTAAAACAGGTGGTCTTCTGTCTCTATAATGTTGTCACTGCACAGTTTACATTTTGGTGGTGCTTTGCCTGCCATTTTTGCTGTTTGTCGATTCTTCTTCTTCGTTCGTCCTGAAAAGGACGGTGGTTGCGTTGTGTCTATTTGCGCCTAAGCTGTGATATCTGCACCTTTCAGTCGACACATCCGACTTCTGCACGGCATTTTTTAAGGACCGGGTTTGCCTTCCCATTTCGATCCATGCTCGCTCAGCCAGCCTGCACTGCTGCAGACTGTTTCCAGGACCACCACGTGGAGGTGGAGCACGGTCTTGACCAGCTCTGGTTCGCTGGTCCTGACGCAGACAGTCAAGCTGAGTCGCTGACTGCATTCACTATTGCTGCATCTTGGGGTCCCGTTTGTCGATTCATAATAGGTGTTAAACTGTGCAGTAATCTATATGTAACTTCTTTGTTTTGTGGTTTAACGTCTATTGCGTGAATGTTTGTGAAACTCTGCGTGTAGTCGGTTACGAAGAGGTTGTACCCTCTTCGTGTGCTCAGAGGTGTTTCTTGTGCTGCAACTAGAAGTTTGTATATAAGTTTAGTGTCATGCTTTACTAAAAGTGTATTCCCTTCTAAATTTTGTAGGCATATTTTGTAAAAGGGTGGTGGTGTACCAAAAAAATGGGGTTGATTATTGTTTAATTTAGAAAAGTTTGATAGTCTTAATCCAATATAGTAATGTGCCAGTGGGTATAGACCCGGGCTTTTTATAACTTCTCCTATGTATTTAATTCTTAAAGATTTAATTTTAGTGTTGATATCTTGTAAGGCTATCCCCCCTTTATTTTTAGGTTGTATTAGAGTAGTGTGTTTAATACTATACCAAGTGTGCCTAAAAATGAAAGCCCTAATTAGTTTATTTATTTCTGTTATAATCTTTTTAGGTACAATCTGTACGTTTGCTATATAAATTATTTATGGCATAATAAAACAATTTACTATAACACTTCTTCCGAAAATGGTGGCCGTTTTGTATTTATAAATTTCAAGCATATTTTGAATTTTCCCTAACAATTTTGTCCATGTTTCTTTATTGGGGTCTTGTGGATTGAAAGAATAGTTAATGCCATAAATTTTGATTTTATTTAATTGAGTTAATTGGAAAGGGAAATCTGATATATTGCCTTATCTGCCTATTCCCATTATACTAGATTTTTGAATGTTTAGTTTGGATTCGCTAGCGTATCCAAACTCTTTGAAAACCTCTAATATATTTTTTATAGAATCCTTTGTTGTTGGAAAGAATATAGTATCGTCGGCGTAGGCCAACAGTTTCTTTTCCCCTATACCGGGGACGAAAGTTCCCGTGATATTTGTATCTTGTCTTATTCTTTCCAAAACAGGTTCTAATGTTATTACATATAACAGGGGCGACAAAGGACAGCCCTGTCTCACTGATCTCGTTAAATTGAAAGATTTGGTTAAACTGTGGTTAACCAAAATTCTACTTTCAGGTTTGTTATATAAAATTTTAATCCAAGTTCTAAAGTATTCCCCTACGTTATTTGCTTTAAGACTTTTATGTAGGAAGGCATGTGATACTCTATCAAATGCCTTTTCCTGGTCTAGAGATAATATGGCGCTCTGGCACTACCTATCATGTGTGTATGTAATCAAGTCTCTAATAAAATGTGTGTGTCTACAGATGTTTCTGCCATTTACACTACACTGTTGATCCTCATGTATAATTGCGTGCATGTGTGGCTTAAGCTTCAGAGTAAGTGCCTTGGCTAGAATTTTATAATCAACATTTAAAAGGGAGATAGGTCTAAAATTCTTAATTGACTTTTTGTCATTACCGTCTTTAGGAATCAGGGTAATATATGACTGATTTAAACTTTCCGGGAGTTCCCCTTTTAAAAAAGCTTCTTCAAATGTTTTGATTAGGATGGGGCCTAAACATGGGAAGAAAAACCTGTAAAATTCTGCTGTTAGCCCATCTGGCCCGGGTGCTTTATCTTTTTGAAAAGTACTAAGGGCCCCTTGCAAATTGTCTAAAGTTAAAGGTTGGTCTAGCCTTTCACTTTCCTCATCACTTAGACACTTTGTGTATTGTAGAAATTTGTCTTGTATGTTTGTGTCACTTTCTTCTTTAGTATATAGCTGCTTGTAGTATTCGAAGAAAGCGTGACTGATGTTGGTATTGTCTGTGTGCTGTTTTCCTTTCATGTCAATTATTTCATGAATCTGTCTACTGCGTTGAATGTTTTGCTCTACTGCTAAATATTGCCTACTAGGGATTTCTTGCGTTATAGTGTTTAGTTTTGACCTAAGTAGCGCTCCCTGGTAGGTATACTGTCTATATTGCTGTAACTGTTCCTCTAAGGTATGGATGTGAGGGTTCGTGTTATCTAAACTTTTAGTTAAACTGATTGCTTCTTCTAAAATCCCCTCTTCTTTTTTAAATTTCCTATGTATAAGTGTAGCCAAAATCTGCGTCCTATCTCTTATTGTATTTTTTAACATGTCCCAATATTGTGCGATGTTATTATTGGGAATGTCTTGTGCGTAACCTTGTATCAGTTGTGTTATTTGCTCTGTGTAGTAAGTGTTTTTAAGTAAATTATTGTTAAATTTCCAATGCGGGGATCTCTTTACTTGTTTATGCGTGTGTCCCGTACTTAAAGATGTATAAACTGCGTGATGATCTGTGAATTTAAGAGTGTTTTTTATGTGGTATATTTTGTGTATATTATAGTCACTAGTTGTGTAAATTCTATCTAATCTTGAAGCCAGTCTGAGATATGGGTTCGTCTTGTCATAGTATGTAAAAGTTTGTTTGTTGGGTTCTATTTTCCTGTATGCGTCTGAAAGGTCATGTTCGTCTAACATAGCCTGAACCTGTCGTACGAGTGAAGACTTTTCCCGTGTCTGTGCTCTCGTGAAGCCACCTGACCGGTCTAGGTCAGACAGGACACAGTTAAAATCTCCCCCTAAAATTTTCTTAGTCCCCTTGTAATGTTCCGTTAATATGTCGTGTAATCCATCATAAAACTTAGGTCTGTCGATTTTCGTCGCTGGGGCATATATGTTGATAAGTGTGTGTATGTCTTGTTTGTTGTGTTTGTTTTTTATTTGTATAATGACAATTCTGCCATATTTGTCTGTTCTATAATGTACTGCTTCCCAGTCTTCATTGATTTGTAGAATGGCTACGCCACTACCATGACTGGTGCCTAAGGCGAACCAACCATGTTTAAGACCTAACCTAGTTACTATTTGACCGGCATAGTAGTCTGTAGTAACGCCGGTTGCTGTAAAAACACAAAATCCGGTTTGTCTTTTTTGATCAGTTTAATTACATGGTCTAGTTTATTTCTCAAACCATTGATATTGAGAGATATTATCACTAGACTGCATGACGAAGTGGTAAACTGAGGTTGGCCACCCGTTATAAACTGTCTACCTGGCAAAGTGACAGAGTGGTCACTTGCCATATCTAAGCTATCTGGCGAAACGGGGACTGAGTGCGGACCGTCCGTCTTTTTTGAATTACAAGGCAAAGTAGTGGTCTGAGGCTGGCTACCTGCCACCAGTGAATTACTCAACAAAGCGCTAGTTGATGGTTTATCATGTGTTTTAATGATTGTAATAGGCAAAGTGATAGGCTGGTCACTTGTTGCACATGGCTTACACAACAGAGCGGTGACTGTGGGCTGACCGCTTTCTGTCCTTACTAGGCCACTCGACACATTCGTGTTTACATTAGTTGACAAGGCGGTGCATAAGGGCTGACCGGTTAACCTAATTACATGACTGCTTGACGGAATAGTGACTAAGGGCAGGCTATCCGTTCTGCACTTATAATTTTGGCTAAGCGCAGATGCAACCGCGCCGCCTAAAACTCCCACCCCAGCAGGGGGGAGTTGACTGCTTAAATGAGACTGTGCGCATTTAAGTGTGTAGGAACCAAAGCATCAACAAAAAAGAACTATTTACGATAAAGAAAAAAACACTAACTCTTAAAATATAAGCCACACATTCTAAACTATAGTTATGTTCACATTTTACTTTTAAGGTTACAAAACAATTTGCGAGTTTCTGTAGTCCCAACTTGAAAGAGAGCATCTTCCCACACACTGGTAGTTTGCTGTTCAAACTTCCGACAGGCTCACAGGAGAGAGTAACATCGGGCTGCAGCTTGGTTGTGCCCACACCTGCACCGTTCGTCATCAGTACTTGTCTCACCTGCCTGAAGCTTGACACTTGAAACATCTTGCACTGGGCCCCAGTGCAGGGAAGCAAGGCTTGTAGGGGTAGACTCATGCGTCACTCACGTCGTCGTAAGGTTGGCCGTCTATGAACAGGCTTGCTTCTGACAACATGGCTTCCATGTCATCTTCCTCTGTTGCTGCTGCCCAATTCCAGGAAACTTGTGTGTTCACCAGAACCTCGGGTGTTGTTGGTGACCCTCTTGTAGGGCTATTAGGCGTAGACACTGCCCTCTCATCGACTACAGGTGTCGACGAGGGCCATCTCGGGGAGGGCTCTGGCGTAGGCGCCCTGGGTGATGGTGGCAATTCCCTTCGACTAGGGGAGCGCTTGTTTGGCGACCTACTGTCACTCCGTTTAACTTCCTTGGACCTCACAGGCTGTATTGCCTGGAGCAGGAATCTCTTTCTGTTAACTTCTTTCTTGTCCTTCTTGTTGTTTATAACCTTTGTATATCCCTCGCCCTCACCGGCATCTGGGGCAGGGAGCTCACTTGCCCTGTCCTGTTCCGCCATTGTTTCCCTGCTTTGTTCTGCAGGAGTTTTCTCGGCAACTGCTTCTTCCTCCCTCGTTTTCTTGACCTGGGTGGGGGCCGCTCTCTTTTTTGGGCACTGACTGACCCAATGGTCGTCACCCCCACAGATGGCACACTGAATTTTCCTCCCTGGTAGGGATACCCACACCCGTTGGAATTTTTCGCCTGATCCTTCCATTTTTAAATAGATAAAGTGGGGTACCTGGTGCTCGGATGGCTTGTATAGAAAATTGTACTTGTCGTGGGCAGTTTTAATTCTGGACACCTCTGCTTTCCTGTCCCCGGATACTGTTGTCGCAATTCTTTGCACCGCTTCGGGTTTCATTGTGGGGGGCAACCAGTTGAGGGTCCCCTTGGACTTATCTTTGTCCTGATGTTCAATATATATGGACATTTGGGGATTGGTCCATTCAAGCTTTTTCCCATGTAACCCAGCATAATGTTTCATGTGGGCCGCTGTTGTCAAAGTCGCGTACCATTTAAATGGTCCCGTGAACCTATATAGAGTAGCAACTCCATTTATTCCTACTCCGGCTGGTCCGGCTAGGATGCTCGCGATTAGCGAGTATGAGGCCCTATTTGCCTGTGGTCCGGTAATCGTAATGACTAAAGTCCCTTGTTTATGTAGCACTCCTCCCTCTAAATCTTTCTCCATATTGACAACAAAGATTGGCACAACTGGCGCTGGCATTTTTTATATCTAGATCTTCTTGGCTATTAAACCAAATTAGACACAAAAACAGAAGCACAAAGTTAGCCTAGCTAAAGCTAAGACTAACACACAAAAGTCCAGAAGCACAAAAAAAAAGTCCAAGAATCAAACTGAGCATAGACGCTAGAATGCGTCCTCTCTGCTCAACACATCTTGTAGACTCCCTGACCGGAAGACTTTTTCAAAAACTCCCCTAAAGTTCAGACATGCGCAGAACCGTTCGATTTGAATACAATTCACACAACCCCGAAGCTATGGGCATATTCTAAGAACGACACTTAAAATCGAGCCTTATAAGGATAGGAAATAACTATCGACGCAGGTTGCCAAACGTTTCCAAGAAAAGTGGGCCTGCGCGCTCCATAAATGGACACGACCCAAGATCGGTCAAACCACAATAATACCGGCAACCGAAGGGCATAAGAACAGGTAACCACTTAAAGTAAAAAGTAACTTCAATTCCAAGAGTTATATACCTTGCATTAGAAAAATTGAGTACACAGATACCATAGCAAAATTCTTATGCGTAACAGTGTCGGTCCAACATTTGACCCCAGGTGAAAAGCTGATGACGGTGTTTACCCAAGACGGTATAACGCACGAACACGCAAAGAAAGCCGTCTAAAGGATGGGTGATAATTAGATTATCGCATCCGCTGGCCCCTGTCTGTATCATTATCACAGATAATTTGTCTGGGTAAACAATCTTGATGGAAGGCACTTAGACAGGTAATCAGTTCACACATTTGTTTGTGAGAGTGCACAAGATGCCACCGGAAATATTACGTCTTATTATAAAGAGGTCATGCGTGGGAATATTAAATTTAATATTTTAAACACGCGGGCGAAATTAAGAATGTAAACACCCCAACCCACGTAGGGTGAAAAGAGCTTACGACTGGATTGAAGTGAGAGCCGGAATATACAATGAATCTCATTGGCAAGTTTGCCAGGAAGTACAATCTGTGATTTGAACTGGAAACTGAAAATAAAATCTAGCGAACTCAGAGACACAGAACAGACAGCTTCGCAACTTCAAACGAGCAACTTTCAAAAAGCCAGAAAGAGAAGGATTGGACCTAGAATTACATATTTATAAGTGACAGATCGAAGTATTTGGGAAACTTAAAACCTTAAAAAGTAAGCCCGCCTTTATAAATACAAGACTGTAAACTTAAGGGACCAGGACTTTAAATACAGAGTCTGGACACCTAAAGGAATTGGATCACCGGTCAAAGAGGAATTATTACAGTTTCTCAGACCAAGTATATCGCAGAACACACGTTGAAGAGGAATTACTAGTTTCCCAGACCAAGTGTATCACAGAGCACCCGCCATAAGAAGAAATTACTATACTTTCTCAGAACAAGTGATTCGAGAGCATATAACCCAAATTGCTCGTGTCCATCCGAAAACTGTGCGAGGAGATTATGCATAACCCAATTTGGGGTAAGTTGTGAACAGTTCTTTTACAAATGTGAATTAACATGTTTTCTTGCTAAGTGGTTCTATATGAGGCTGGCAACCTCAACATACGAAAATACTATATTCATAAACCACCACAGCAAGCGCTGGTGATTGTTTCTGGCTAGTCGTGCGGAAAACCCGACAGCAGAGGTGACCCCAGACTCTGACTAGAGCAGTGTTGAGTGATGATTACATCACATGTGCCTCAAGTGTAGCATATCATTTTGTGAGATATATGTAACTTGTTAATGTTAGTTCAGGCACAAATCATTATTCGCGCTGTCCCGACACATTTTCCCAGTTAATACCCAGAGGAATATTGGTGAATTTTATTCATCTTTCCTGAGTTGCACTGTGTATACTCAAGAATTTAATTGTTCTGAGAGATTAACATTGGTGGGTGCACAACGAGAGGATGTACCTGTTAAGCTTCCAACTCAGTGTACTTAGCCGAGACATTTGTCTTTCTATTTTTTCTGAAAAAGTACGTGGTTACAAGCATCAGACGGTTTGAAGTACTAACGTTACGATACCGCTAGTATGTGGAGAAGTGCACTCATCACCAAAAAGAAGTGACGGCAACAGGACTCACCTAGAGTTAAGTTTTCGTGTAAAATAGGCGAAAGCAACGGACTTCGATAACCGTAAAATCTCGCGTATAATACGCACTCATGTAAAATACGCATGCTTGATTTAGCCCAAAATTTTCTGGTAAATTGGAAATTCGTATATAATACGCACCATAATTTTTCAAGATTTTATTTTATGAAACATTTGTTAAAAAACTGAAAGTATAATAACAAACATAAATAGGTACGCAACACCTAAATTTTAGGTACTTTGGACTCCCTCGTCATCACTCTCACTAGAAAGAAGCTCATCTAGTGTTGTCGAGTCAATGCCATTATTGGTGCCATCATAATAAATATCGCCATTATCTTCATCCGATGACACTTGTTCTTTCTCCCACAAAACGTCGTCCTCGCTGCCGTCAAGTTTATTCGAAATACAACATTTGAGGAAGCCTTGTTGAATTATAGTCTTATCTAATTCCTTCCAAGCAGCAAGTACCCACTCTGCGACATCTGTGAGAGTCGGTTGACGCATAAGGCCACCAACAGTATATGTGTGATTACCGTCGCTTAACCACGCATTCCATTTACAACGGATAGCATCTTTCATCGGATTATTAACAGCGACGTCTAAAGGCTGCAGCAGACGGGTCATGCCGCCTGGAATAATAACCAGATCAGATTTGATTTTCTTCATTTCCTTCTGGATAGAAGGCATCCGATGACACCGAAACGAGTCGAGCACCAACTTGGAAGATTGTTTTCGGAGACCACCTGGACGTGTTGCCCAAACACATTTTAACCAGTCAATGGTTAGTGCTTCATCCATCCATCCTTTAGCATGAACACGGATGTGTACACCTTTCGGAAATTGTACTCCTTTTGGTAGAGTCTTTCTCTTAAAAATTATGAAAGGCGGCACCTTTCTTCCATCTGCAGTACACAGTAACATAACGGTGAAGTGAGACTTCTGGTGTCCAGTTGTACGTATAGACACAGTTGTTATGCCTTTCGTGTCTACGGTCCTGTCGTAGGGCATATCGAAAGTCAGAGGCGTTTGATCGGCGTTTCCAATCTGTGCAAGGTCATAGATATGTTCTTTTCTCAATTTGATTACGAACTTTTGGAACTCCAGAAGCTATTTTTCGTGGTCGTCTGGAAGATGCTGCGCGATGGTAGTTCTTCGACAAACTGAAAGACCATGTCGCTTCATAAAACGAACTGCTCATCCATATGACGCTTTAAATGCTGTTGTGCCTGTACGAGATTTTTTAAGTTCCAGAGTTTTAAGTCGGATTTCAATGCATGAAACACCGATGCCTTGTTGCCTTCTATCCACTACCCACTCCTATAATGTTTTTTCTAGGTCTGGAAGATCTGGTGGTGACCCACGATTCGCCCTTTTCTTACTAGGCAACACTTGCAGCGCCTCTTTGTTTTTTCGCCATAATCGAATGTTGCACTCGTTAATGGAAAAATGTCAACTTGCTGCCCGATTGCCGTTAGATTCTGCATATTTTACCACTAAGAGCTTTTCTCCTGCAGTACAAACTTTTCTCGAATTCATTTTTAGGGCTGAAAATAAAAAATGACAAACTTCACAACCAAGCTTAATATCAAAACAGATTGAAGACCAAGAGTGCGAAATGCGCTTTGCAACAATGTCTGAAACATAAGAAATCACATGGCACATTCAATTTCACGCCATTTTCACTGTCAAATTGTGACAGAAACTTGACAGACTTTCCAATGTAGGTTACTTTCGAAATCGAAAATGACGTATTTTTTAGAACTCGCGTATAATACGCACCCGAGTTTTAGCGGGCAAAAATGAGTAAAAATTGTGCGTATTATACGCGAGATTTTACGGAAATCCTCACCTATGTCTCAGTGACGAAAACTTGTATTTACAGCAAAATTTCACCAATCTTTCCATATTTATTTTAACCGTTAAAGACTAATTCATTATTAAAATTGTTACATGTTGTTTTAAAACTAAACAATCATAGTCGCTTCAGTTTTTAGAAAAATATGTATGAAAGTAAACGTATGAGCCAGAATATTTAATATAAATAAATATATATATATATATATATATATATATATATATATATATATATATATATATATATCTTCTTCTTCTTCCGTCCTTAGCCAACGACCTGCAAAGCAGTCAGTGGCCATTACGCCTAGTGGCGTCTTAAGGGCAACAGCGAATAGATTTTCTCTGCCGTTGTTCCCATCACGCCTAATGGCGTCTTTAGGGCAACGACAAATCAATCCGTTTGCCGTTGTTTCCGTAATCAAAGTGACTGGCAAACGGGTGATCAGCCCGTTGGGATATATATATATACCTAGACTTATTTACCTGTAAACAGAGCTATACCATTTTGAGAGGAATTCGCTGAATTAGCTAGGGGCTTGAACGGGCTAAAAAACCATTGCTTAAATCCTTCACAAAAGGCGACGGACAGATATAAGTTAACCATTGCTCAGCGCTAAGCCGCATGGTTCTTGACTTCTGAATTATCTTGTGAACCCTCCCTTCGATCTGAAGCGTCATTACACTTCTATCTACATCTCAGCCAAGAGTAATCTTGTGCGAAGGTAAACACCTTTGACGACCCAGTTTAGATACTCTTAGAGTTTTGGCCATTGTTGGACCACTGCTGCAAAGCAGGGGAGGCAATCCGTGACAAGAGGTCGGGAGAACTGTTTTCAGAAAAGCAGTGAAAGATTTTTAAAAATTAAAATCGTTTTCTATTTTATACAGATATGATGTAATGTGATTCTCAAAGCGCAGAAGTATTGAAAGGAAAAAAAATTACATTATCAAAATCACATCAGTCGATTTTACTGCGGGATGACGTACTACAACCAGACTCACAAGATTTGCACTTAACATTTTTCAAATTTTTTTCCACTCCAGTTTTAGAGGAAAAATGGTGAAATGTCGAATTCAAGATTTTCGCAAGAATAAGTATTGAACTGTCGAGTCTCAAGATTTTTGCTAAACAATAGATTTTCAGAATCTATTATTTAAGAACTTTTGAACAAGATTAGGATTTCAGTTTAAGACTGAAAGTCAGTGGATAAGCATTCCTCAGATTATTCTAGCCAGAAAGAAATCCTATTTCCAGAAGCTTGTCAGTACAGGTCTGTATCCTTTTGACTTCAAATCCCTTGGGGACAGCTTTGTTTCAGAAACCGGATTATTCAGGTGTTGTCCAAATTGCGTTCGAAAGGTAGCCCAAAATGAGTTTGAAAATCACCAAAGAAACATTCGATTTTCAAAATGCAGTGCAGTCAGATTAAGTAGAAGTTGCAGGGACCATGTAAAATATTTCTACTTATCCAAAATGCTGTTTATCAGAATTTTGCCCAAAGATAGACATTTACGTCAGAAAAACTGGTAATGCACACAGCAATTATTTTAACCATTCAGAAACAGGTATTTTGATTTTAAATTTTCATTTTGGCATCTTTTTAAGTTCAAAGGCAACTTAATGACGCCTAAAATGTAGTGTTGAGTTAATTGCTAGTAGCATAGTAGCAAGTGTAAAAACATTTGAATCACATTTTGGCTTAGTCGTTTTTCTTGCTGTTAGCGGTTCCTATAAGGATTGCTGAGCATCTGATTGACAGTGGTTAGAGTGCTGGTTTCTCATTAAGGTACCAGGTTCGGAAGATGGTGGCGTCACACTCCAGTCTACCAAGCTGTAAATTGGTACCTAACTCTGCTCAGTTAGGCAGTGAGGAAGGGAACTGTCACCCCACATCTTTAAGCTGGACCTGGTTAGGCTGTAACTCTTCACTCCCCTACAGCAGTATCTGCTGTGAGACAGCCTTTACTTTTTTTTTACACTGATTACTAGAGCGATAACTATTGCAGGAAAAGTAAGCCGATTTAAGAGTTACTGTCACTGACCTAGGGACTTTCATGTTGTCTGGTGTTTTCCTCCATTTTTTATTACAAGTACCTGTCACATACTGGTTTATGTTTGTTATTTACTATTCACACGCCATGGGTTACACTCATTGTAGATCTTCAGGTATCAAAAGTGTAGTCCCGTTGCTGTCAGAGTTTAATGCAAGCCCTTTTCTCGCAAACCAATGTTCACTCAGTCGGCCTGACAATTACCTGATTGCTAGTTTAATGAATGTTAGTTTTGTAATCTACTGACGGAAGCTTGGATGTTTATTAATCTATCGCCTGTTTACCAAAATATTATGTACAGCCACGTAGTACTATAACTTATGCGATGATGGCAGTACTTATACTTATGGTGTCCTAATTTGAGTTGGGACAGAAAATTTACTTGTCTTATCATAAAATTCTACTTATCAGAATTCAACTTAACCGGAGTCTTTTTAACAAAGCCAAAGAAGACATTTGACTGGGACCTTCAGAAATTCTACTTAAGCAAAACTCGATGTAAGCGAGTTCTGCTTACATGGACTGCACTGTATTTCGGTTTTCGGGTGTTCAGATAAAAGGATACAGACTTATAATGACTTTTTCAACATTGTGAAGATTCTGTTGTTTTTGTGTGTAGGAGACAAGTTGAGCAAGGCAAGACAGAGCCTTTATTTTATTTATTATTAAGCAGAAATGTTCAAGGAGCTCTGGTGTTGATGACAGGAAAATTTGAGTTAACAATTAAAGATTGTTACTGACTTTTTTTCACCAGTGGAGTTTCTTTCATCGTCATGTGACGTATTCTCACCAGAACGTTGTCTTCATTACAGCTGCTCTGAACGCATCACGGTTCTGGGCAAGCCGACCTGCATCAACCAAAGACAAGTTCAGACTCTCTGTGATGTCCTGGGTCCACCTTCGTCTAGGTCGACCCCTTCCCCTTTTTCCAGGGACCATGTCTTCCATCACTAATTTATCCATCCTAATATGTCTTTTTATATGACCGAAAAATTTCAGCTTCCTTATTGCAATGGTATTTAGGAGCCAATTTTCCTGTATGTATAGTGAGTGCAGTACTTCTCTATTGGTCTTTTTTTCTGTCCAGGATATTCTCAACATCCTTCTGTAGCATTTCATTTCGAATGATGTAACCTTTTCTGCAACTGTTTTGTTGAGTGTCCAAGTCTCGCAGTCGTATGTTGCTACTGGGAATATACATGCTCTGGTCAGTTATAACTTTGTTTTTTGCTTGTGCCTTGCCATAGGTTTTTCATCTGTATTAGTTTATGTGAGGCAATTGCAAGTCTTTTAATTTCTACTGCACAGTCGCCAGAGCTGTTGATGAGTGATCCTAAGTATTCAAATTCATTAACACCTTCCAGTTCTTTGTTATCAATTTCAATTTCTGGTTTGGTCTTTACTTTGTCTGTTGTCAATACTTTGGTCTTCTTGGTGTTTAGGTTTAGATTCTGGGCCTTGCTGTGTTTTTTGATGGACAGAATTAATTGTTAAAGTCCTTCTGGGTTGGTCGATAGGAGGACTGTCTCGTCAGCATTTCTGATTTCTGGTACCCACCGATGTTAAATGGGTCAAACTCTGTGTGTTCTTGGTCATCTCTTACGTTTCTCATGATATTCTCTGCATAAATGTTAAACAGGCAAGGGGAAAGAGTACAGCCTTGTCTTACTCCTTTGTGTACTTCAAAGCATTCTGATGTTTCTCCCTCTATTCTTACGGCTGCCTTTGTTCTTGGTACAGCAGTGCGATGAGTTGTATAAGGTGGCTTGGAAATCCCATAATAGTCCATAAATGCTGATGTTGTACACAGTCAAAAGCTTTGGTGTAATCAATGAAACAAGTATATAGGTCAACGTTGAATTCTCTACACTTTTCTGGAGTTTCTTTAAGGCATTTATTTATATAGTTTGTGTTGTCTGCATGTTGGTGTTGTAAAGAAAGAGTAATGAAACTGAGTTTGAGTATCTCAAGAAATCCTGTTGCATGAATATCAACCTGAGAGAACTACATATATTATGATTTGTATATTCACTGCCACAATATTCTTCATCACGTTTTGCATAACTTTGGATGATATTCATCTTTGTTTTCTTTTGGCGGTGTTGAATGTTGCGTAAATGAGTCCTGGGTTTCATTGTTTTCATTTCCTTTGGTGTCTTCTGCACACATTTTTCACCATGAATACCACATCCAAATTCTAAGATATTCACCAGGAGCATCTGACATGGCATTCTCTGTATTAAATGACATGATGTAATAACAAAATAGAAACCTCTGGAATAGAACCAGATAGCCATTTCAGCTGGAGATAAAGTGGATATGGACAGGACACACGCTTGAAACAACCAAACAATACAACCAAAGAGGAAGCCTGTTAGCGGGAATATCATAGGCAGAGCTAAAACAGACGGCTCGAAATAGAGATTGATGACAAGCAACAATTGTAGCCATATGTTCCTTATGAAACAAAGTTGGTGATGATGATAATATGTCTCTTTTGACTGCATTTGAGCCATACCCCCACTGTGAGGTGTGCTTTCTTTTCTTCTTGTCCTGAGCACAGCACTATTTCTCCAGTGCTCATTTCCTTTTCCCTTCCCTCTTGTTTTGTGCAGGTCTAAGATGCCAGTTTTGTATCTTCTTTTCTGCTGCAACTTGTGTGGTTCTTCCTTGTTTGTTTAGTGTTCTACTAAAACAGAGTGGAAGTAGTCATATTCCTTGGCAGTATGTTCACCACAGGTGGAGCATAAGAGAGAATGAAATGGGAATTCATCAAGGCAGTAACGTGGCCTATCAGTTCATCCCAGTTTTTAAGGATTCACACACTCCTGTGATTTCAAGGAAACAACTGATATATACAACAGTTCTACCAAAATTGTGTCATCAGTGTTAGACAAGGACAATAAGCAAAGACCAAGGAATAAAAATAATTAGAGACAAACAGGAATGAGATGAAGACATGGCAAGGTTTTGAGCTGATGGCATGGGACATGAATGCTCGGCATGAGTTTATTGAAGGCCTATGCTCCTTTGGGAGTTAAAAGGTGACGAAGGAAGGAATAAAAATCACTGTCTGTGAAATCAGGTGTTGAAAAACATACCTAATAGAGAACATTAAAGAGTCTTACTGAATAACTAAGAGATCGGAACAACTGTAGGATCAAGATAACTTAATTCTTGGTTCTCACTGTATTCCTTTATACTGAGAAACAAAGATTAAGGTGGTGTGGAGGCCTTGCAAGGGTGAATCACAGGCATATAACTGTGGTGGGGCGCTGTTTGAATATATTGTGGGTTCGTTTTTATTATTTCAGATAAATTGCTACCCCTGTCCACAGTTCAAGTATATGTTGATTATGTTAATGTATATTTGATTACTCCTGCTGTTGTTTCATAATAATGCTCGTTATTCTGTTACGTCCAGGGTGACCCAACGATTATAGTTTTATTCCATACTCAACAACATACATGTGGGTTCTTTAACTGACCCAATCACCAATGACGAACTAAAACAGTCTTCCTTTTTAACGAACTCAACATCCTTTAATAACGTATATTCCTTGTAGCATACAGAAGCGTTCGTCAAGATTAGTCCTTAATTACCAAACCTCATCAATACAGTATTAATCATATGCCAAGAGTATTCCTCCTCTTGTACAAACCACATCCATTTAGAAAGGTGAACACTTCGCAATATGTTCCCAATGGAACTTACAAGAAAACACAGCGGCCACAAAGCTCAAGGTTTTTTTCTTAACACCTTGGCCATACACATTATAAACATCTCTCTTCTCTCATTTTCCGGTGCGCCTTCTTTTTTAATATCCCAAATAGTGCCGCATTTATCAGCACTAACTCAAACTCAATAAATCTAACATGTGGTGTGCATGGGCAGACACCACATATTACCCCCCCTGCGCGCTACTGGAAACTGCAGGTTTCCAGGTCATCATTAACTATACTTAACTATAATGATAAAAAGGAAAATCAAATTCAAGCAATGAGTGAAATGATATCACGATGAGTGAAATGCAGTTAAAATATGTGGCAACAACTTGTGAGCAACATATTAATGCTACGAAAATATCGCTATATAATCTACCTATCAATTGATTATGAACATAAACAATGTTTGTTGTCACTTTCTGTACCCAGGACAGTTACGTATTTCAATGTATTACTCTCGACAGAGTATCAGCGATTACATTATTATGTCCTTCTATATGGACGATATCAAAGTCATACGCTTGCAACTGCAATGCGAATCTCGTAAGTCTTGCACTTGGTGATTTACAGGTTTGGAGATATGTTAACGCTCTCTGATCTGTCATTATAGTAAAATGCGTACCTACCACATACTTTTGAAGTTTATTCAAAGTCCATACTATACCCAAAAGTTCTCTGTCGAAAATAGAGTATTTAGATTCGGCTTCCGACAGTTTCCTACTCAAGTAGTAAATCGGATGAAACTTGCCATCAAAACTTTGTCCCAAACACCCGCCTATTGCATGGAGCGAAGCATCTGTTACAACAGTAAATGATCTTTTTAAATCTGGCAGTCTTAATATAGGATACTGTGAAAAATGAGTCTTAATGTTTTGTAATGCATGGTTACATTGTTCTGTCCAAACTACTTTGTTAGGCATACCTCTTTTAGTTAGATCAGATAAGACAGCAGTCAAAGACGAGAACCTTGGAATAAACTTGTGGTAAAAATTCACCAATCCTAATAGACTCCGTACTTGCTTCTTTGTAGTTGGAATTGTAAGATCAAGTATGCGTTTTAAATTAGATTCATCAGGCTGTATTACATGTCTGCCAATTTTGTGTCCTAGAAATGAAATTTCATTGAATCCAATTTCTATTTTGGATGGACGGGCTGTGAGATTGTGTATTCTTAGTGTCAGGAGTAAAGATTGTATACCATCTACATGCTCTTCCCATGTGTCATGAAACATGCAAATATCATCTATATAAGATATTAGGTCAGAACGGTTCCCAAATACTCGACGCATCATCCGTACAAAAGTTGCAGGTGCATTTTTGAGCCCAAAACACATGACATTGTATTGGAACAAACCCTTCGCTGTTGCAAATGCCGTCAACGGTTTACATTCTTCGGTCAAAGGGATCTGCCAATACCCTTTTGATAAATCGAATTTGCTAAAGAAAGTAGCAGAAGCTAAATGAGGTAGCAAGTCCTCCAGCACAGGCATTGGTTCAGAATCTGATATCGTGACTTTATTTAGTCGACGGAAATCAATGCATATACGAATGGATTTGTCTTTCTTCCGTACTGCCACCATCGGAAAACAAAATGGAGAATCTGATGGAGAGATTATCCCCATTTTCAACATATTGTCGACCTCGCTGTCAACCTGCTCTCTGATATGCAAAGGAATTGCATACGGTCGTAACTTAATAGGAGTGGGATCCGATAATTTTATTTCGTGAGACATAATGTTAGTTCGTCCAGGCAGATCAGATAATACATCTTCAAAAGATTTCAATAGATTGAGAATCTGATTCTTCTGATCTGAAGGTAAATCGTTACAAATGATTACATCCTTCCAAGTTTCAGAGGCTTGGATAGGTACCACAGGAAAATCAAGCGGTACATCCGCGAAACTAGTTGCTACTTCATCAACTAAAGCAATAGATGCCAGATGCGGAGATTGATTTGTGATAGATTCACAAATATGTTTGAGTGGAAGAGGTCTAGAAATGTAAGGTTGTAACATGTTAGTGTGGAATGTTTTTCTTTTACCCCTAATGTCGATGATGTAATCCACGTCGGTTTTCTTACCCACAACTTTAAAAGGACCTTGCCACGTAACCAACAAATGATCACCTTTAAGTGGCAAGAGAACAAAAACTTCATCGTTAATCGATAATGATGTTAATCTTCTATCACGATTAATACGCGACCGAGTCTTATATTTTGCTAATTCTGATGCTTCAGTCGCGATCTCACATGCGTCCACAATGCATTGACGTAGATCTGTGACATATTGGTGACTAGATTTCGTAACCGTATTATCATCGTTTGTTATCACCAAATCATGTAAGATAGACATTGGTCCTCTTGGATTAGCCCCGAAAACTAATTGAAATGGTGAGAATCCGGTTTGACGATTAGGAACTTCTCTATACGCAAAGAGAACCGCTGGTATCAACCGGTCCCAATCATGGGGAAACATTGTTGTTACTTTGCCCAACATCTGTTTTAATGTAGAATTCCAGCGTTCTACAACTCCGTTTGATTGCGGATTTAATCTGGCACTCAATGTATGACGGATGTGAAGCACATCACAAATTTCCGAGAACATACCTGAAGTGAATTGCGTGCCATGATCTGACAGAAGCTCTTCAGGAAATCCGATACGTGAAAATATCGATAATAATGCATCAGTCACCGACATTGTTGTTATGGACTTAACAGGTATGGCTTCAGGCCATCTGGTGCATAGATCGATACACGTTAAGATGAAGCGGAATCCTCTGGATGATAACACCGGAAGAGGCCCGATTATGTCGACAGCCATCTTATAAAAAGGACGCACAGAGATATCTGTGGTCTGTAGGGGTGCAAACTGATGCGCACCCTTCCGTGCAACTCCTTGACAAACAGTGCATGATTTACAAAACGTTGCGACGTCCTTATGAACCCCTGGCCAAAAAAAATGTGCCATCAATCTATAAGCTGTGCGGGCAATCCCCATATGACCCGCAAAAGGAACATCATGTGCATTAGATAAAACTAGTGATCGAAATGACGTAGGTACTACAATTTGTCTGAGTACTGAAGAATAATTGTCAAAACAACGTATCAAAATATTGTCATGAAATTGATACCAATGTCTGGCATTATTTGTCTGTGTAATAGTTTTAGCCGTAGCTAAAGTGAATAAACGTCCCAAAGAAGAGTCATCTTTTTGTTGGTTAATGAATGCATTTTTATCTATGTAATGACTTGTTGTCATGTGTGGGATATTATTGCTATCATTAAGTTCATTTGCTTCTGCAACCAACTGTGCTCTAGTAGTCACAGCATTGGATAAAGAAAGATATTCTCTTTCCCATGCAGAAATTTCATCAGTAGAACATTCTTTTATACCCTTTATGTTTCCCAAAATCAAGTCACAGCAAGGCTGGTTGAGAACACATACACGAACTTTCCCAGTAAAGAATGGCGTGGTAATTGTTACGTCGGCCATGGGATATACCTCTACCGTGCCTCCGAAAGTTATGCATTTCACTGACGTTCCAGTGAAACACGACGGAGGGATTAACGACCTTCTTATCCCGACAGTTGTGCAACCCGTGTCCCTTAAAATTTTAATTGGAGTGTTAAACAAAAACCCATTATGTAAAGTGAGAGTACCAACACCGTCATAAGATGACAACACTGGTAAGACATGTCCACATTTAAGCCGTGGTGTAGCTCCAGGTTGAAATAACATCTTACATTCTGTACAATTATTAGAATTTCTAAATCAACGTTACACGCATTGGCGTGATTATTGGTTGAATGAATATCATTACTGACATTTCTATCTACCGTCTGACAAGCATTGGCTTGTGAGCGTGCTCTATTATGACTTCTAACGAAGTGAGATCTTCTGCGATCTGAAAAATTGTCTGAATGAGAATGTCCATTGTTGTCCCTGTCATAATGGCCACCCCGCGGTGACAAATTATGATTGTCAGTATATTTGTTGTGTGAATACTGGTTATTTCGATACCATTGGTTATTGTTATAATTGTTGAAATTATGCCTGTCTCTACCCCGTGAAGGTGAGCGATTATGGTAAAAATTATATTTACCCCTATAGGATGTGTGATTATTTTCTCTATGATTATATCGTCTATCTAAACTACGAGTGTGCGCGATCTCCCGTGCGTCGCAGCACACGCAGTAGATGAGTCCAAGACTTTTGCTCTGCTCAATGACAAGTTTGGATGAGCAACGGAAAATTGTTGACCTAATTTTTCCATTTCCTCGATACTAGTCGGATTACGTTCTTGTAAGAATGATACAATATCCTGGTTTACCGAAGAAACAATTTTATCTCTTAATAAGAGATCACATAATCCTTCAAAAGTTTTAGGGATAGAAGCCTGTTCAACCCATCTTTGGAGACATAGTTTTATGGAGGAAACAAAATCCTCAAAATTTTTACCCTCTACCGGCAACATGGATCGAAACTTTTGTCTATAGCCTTCCTGATCCAGACCATATCTGCGTATAAATGCTGCCTTTACGACCTGAAAATCATGTCTTTTATCTTGGTCTATACCCAGATAGACCCCAACTGCATCACCTGTGAGGAGACCCGAAAAAAACACCAGACCACGAATCTTTATCAATATTTAAGCAAGAGACTCTTTCCTGAAATCTTAATAAATAAAAACTTATATCGTCGTGAGGAGGAGAAAAGGGTGGTAGTCTTAAATTAAAATTAGGGGTTGTGATTGCCTTCTTCGATGAACCATTACTATCAGAATCATGGGAAACATGATGTTGTTGAAAACGAAGTTTCTCAACCTCAAAAGCTTTCTCCCTTTCAAATTTTGCCTCCTCGGCAGCAATTTCAGCTAAACGAATTGCCTTTTCATGTTCCATTTTCTCTCGTTCCGCAGCGATTTCTGCCATACGAATTCTTTCTTCCTTATTTGCTTTTTCTTGCGCCATAGAAAATTCCCTTTCTTCTCTTTCTTTTTTCTCATTTCTTTCTCTTTCTTCTTTTGCCTCTGCTTTTTCATATGCAGTCAAAGCAAAATTTTTTAAAATATCACCTTCCATACTCAGTGCCTTTCCTTGTTTAATAAAATAGTCAAGAGTCGCCATAGTATACTAAGAAGTATAACTTTTATAAACAATAAATCAATATCTATGTTATCCTCTGCCTTACTTAGTCCATCACACTATGGGATAGTGTGTCTGATTGGTGTAGTCACAATGTGAATATATATATATATATATATAACTATATCACCTGCACAACTCACTTAGACGTGATATAATTATCGTGTATGATTATGCTTCTTGTTATCCACAAGAATCGTAGGATATATAACAAGCAATATTATTGTATTATAGTTGATCAATAAATAATGAATCATATGTATGCTGCAAAGGAAAATTATCACATGCCATGAATAACGAAAGACATGGATGGAAACAAACTAAGGAAACGACAAAATTGTAAATAGTCAAAAATTCTAAGACAAAAAAAAAAATTAAAGTTTCCACCAGTAATAAACGAGACAAAACGACAAATCACTTTTACCATTAATGTAAATTTTACAAAAGATAGCCAGGAAAGACCCACGCCAGACTAAATTTCCAAACAAAATTGAAATTTAAAAAAATACGACAAATCACAGCACAGCTAACACGCATGAAAGTCTTAATTTCAAACAGAGCGGTAATCACGACAGCACTAAATGCTGAATCCCTGAAAGAAATTAATGCAATCAACCTATAGAAATACGACACTGAAACGTAAAATGCCTCCTAAACAGTCGCCCGCAAGAGACAAAGAAAAGAAACATATAACACAAAAGAAGCGAGATTTGCCCAACAATGATAGGACCAACAACCATGACGTTACAAAAACATCAATTATCTGAATCGACCATGAGTATCCACTCCACGATGTAACTCCAATGCATCGTTCTATGCAATATCACATTGAATCGTTCACTAATTATTCAGTTAACTAGGACTCTTGGACATTTTTTTTTTTTTTTTTTTCGTACGCCCGCTAATACTCGAGGCGAAATCTCAGGTTATTATTTATGTCTAACCTGACATTGATTTTACGTGAGTATCCCTTTATTTCTTGTACAGAGACAGGTGTCCCTCGCCATTCAGGCAAATACTCGCCGATTTCGGAGGTACCCATTGCAGCTGGGTCGGCTCAGGAGCCGCCAGTCCCTGGTCGACGACACTCCTTCAAATGTTCTCGCCAGGTCTCGAGTTAATCCAGTCCAAATCCCGGTCGACGAAAAATCCACAAATGCCGTCGCCCGGGTTTGATCCTGTATCACCCGGTCGCCAGAGCGGTGTTGTAACCACTACGCTAGCGCGGCTCCCACTCTTGGTCATGAATTCAACGTCGAAAATGTCCGACCTTCACTCGTGTGAGACACATTGCAGAGATAGTGTCAATATATAATGATAGAGACGAAATGTTAATTTCCAACGAGTGACCGAATAAACTGATGAGGTGACCTTATCAATGTCCTAATGGTTTGATCTAGTACTTCCGAGTCCACTTGTCCAGCGAAACGACCTCCTCGTAAAATCCCAGATTCATATTTCTCCCGTGAAGATATTCGTCAGATTGGTATAGCATCCCTCTCATGGTAAATAAGCGTGAACGATTTCGTCATGGATATAATGTTTTTTTTCTGATCCTTAAGTAAGGTACCAGGTTTGGGCATGACCTAGTATACGAATATTGTAAATTTCATGTCTGCACAAAGTTGCATTCCAACAGCTGTCTCTGCATAAAATGTTCATTGTTGAACAGCGATAGATTGATCAAACTTCCCGATATTGTCCCAACAAAGGACTCTGTCTGCCAATAACTTGAGCAACCTTCAAATGTCCTTCAAATCCAACGGACGACAGCCTCCCATATCTGTGGTGGGGCGCTGTTTGAATATATTGTGGGTTCGTTTTTATTATTTCAGATAAATTGCTACCCCTGTCCACAGTTCAAGTATATGTTGATTATGTTAATGTATATTTGATTACTCCTGCTGTTGTTTCATAACAATGCTCGTTATTCTGTTACGTCCAGGGTGACCCAACGATTATAGTTTTATTCCATACTCAACAACATACATGTGGGTTCTTTAACTGACCCAATCACCAATGACGAACTAAAACAGTCTTCCTTTTTAACGAACTCAACATCCTTTAATAACGTATATTCCTTGTAGCATACAGAAGCGTTCGTCAAGATTAGTCCTTAATTACCAAACCTCATCAATACAGTATTAATCATATGCCAAGAGTATTCCTCCTCTTGTACAAACCACATCCATTTAGAAAGGTGAACACTTCGCAATATGTTCCCAATGGAACTTACAAGAAAACACAGCGGCCACAAAGCTCAAGGTTTTTTTCTTAACACCTTGGCCATACACATTATAAACATCTCTCTTCTCTCATTTTCCGGTGCGCCTTCTTTTTTAATATCCCAAATAGTGCCGCATTTATCAGCACTAACTCAAACTCAATAAATCTAACATGTGGTGTGCATGGGCAGACACCACAATAACCTTGTGCTGGAAGTGACCAGGAATCAACGATGACCCTAAATAACATTGATTGATGAGTGGTAGACATCATAAAGAAACCCAACATGAAAGCACACCAGGTCATAGTATACGCACTGGATTTAGAAACCAGTCAACCCTGACTGTGGCAATTCATAGCATAAGCAATAGTCAAAAGACTGAAGTATAGTTGTTTGTCCTCTGGTACACAGCGCTACCAGTGACTCGCCCTCTCACACATTTAACCCTGCTGAGTTCAGCATACACATTATATACATTTATAATCTCTGCTAACACACATGGACTGATATGCAGACAAGAGGCAAGCACACACATAACACAGATAATGTAGGAGAAACATACCAGGAAAATACAGAATAAACTGTGTATCCACATTGAAAACAATTTTCATACTATTTACTTTATTTACTGACAAGTTTTGATCCCAATTACAATGAACCAGTAAAACTTCACATATTTAAAACTTACATAAAACACACACGAACTTCATACAAATCATACTTTTTTCCCAATTTACACGTGTCCGGTCATATAAGAAGTATACACAAAGAGAGGAATGCTGCAAAAGAATGGACAGATGGTATAAGATGGGTCTGCAGGACTCGCATGAAAAAACTGGAGACAGAATAAGTTTGCAGTCAAGAACCTCAGTGAATAGAAACACTGGAGAAATAGTTTCAGTTGTATTCAGGAAACAACTTTAGTGATAGAGAAGGGTGTTGGTGAAAATTTTTGTAAGCCCAAAATAAGCTGTTTTCAAATAATTGCTAGTCTTAACCAGTCTGCAAATATTTTTTTCTATGCTGAATATTTCACAATGACATTTTGTCATTAAAGAGAGAAAACCTCAAGATGAAGTATAAATCCAAACACAAATTAACTACAACATTCATTCCATCTGATGCTATCGTTTGTCTCAAAAAGTCCTAATCTATTTTCTATACATTATGAAGCTGCTCATAATAAACCGTATGTCGTTGCAAAGGCTTATGCATTAGTGGCCATTCCCAAATTTCTTCCACTTGATATGCAGCTAACACCACCTGTAAATTCCTTTCCTTTGTTTATCAGATTCTGTTTGATGATATGAAACACAATCATCAGTTTATGTGTCCATACCACCTTACTGGAGATCATTTCTTTCCATATGTTGGC